>JAUPFT010000021.1:7017985-7617985 GCA_036936625.1 Parnassius smintheus behrii | reverse complement strand
TCTGAGCGGCTTAAATGTATTACAAATGGGCCTTTATCGCTATCTACATACTTTTTTTATCTTGGAAGTCAGGGTGGATGTATGTATTTTGGTAGGAGGCAGAAGGGTGATCTTCGTGCCCTATTTTTTTCTTTGGGAAGTTGGGTAATTGTATGGAATCCGTGAGTTTACGTTTAGCAGGGCCAGAATCACCAGGTAAATCCGGTGGTCCAGCATCTCCTCCGTCAACCTCCATCGTCATCACACAGATCTACATTAACTAAACAAAAAATACTACTCACCTACTAACAAACAGAACACACAGAGACAACACATTTGATGTGGTAGAGCCATGCTGCAGTTATATTAGTAGTATCGTTGTAGCACGAATGGATCGGCTCGACCGGGGAAGGACCACGCTCTCACAGAATACCAGCGTAAAATAGTACCTTAATGCTGCTGTGTTTCGTATGGTGAGTATAGAGAACCGGAGACCCTTTTTACGGGAAACGACGCATTCCATCTTACTCCTCACGGGTGACAACGCATCCGAATTTTGATTCTTGATCAAGGATAGATGTAGATGTCTATGGGCCACAGCAACCACTTACCATCAGGTGGACTGTGTGCTCGTTTGTCACCCCATACTATAAAAAAACACACACAAAAAATTGAGAGATTTTACACCAATTTGAATCGAAAAAGGGTTAAAAACTTATTCCAATACAAAAACACGTGTAACCACCAATCACTCTGACGGCAGAATCCTTTTTCGCCGAACCCTTATGAAAACATGAATTCCACCACTACTTCTTAGTCCCTTTAATAAATGGGGAGGATCATAAATATGGAATAAAGGTATATTATCAATTTCTATTATACTGCTTTTGTGGACTTCATTATGCCTTAAACATTTTTCTTTTGTATCTTTTAAAAGAGAACTAATTGCAGATACATTAGATGTGCCTTGGTCACAAAATGTAGTGACAATAATTAGGCCACATTCTCTTAATCTTCTAATTGTATCAATAATTATTGCTTTCAATATATGGCTTTTAGTGGCAGAACTGGTAACAAATGGCTATATGGTTTTTGCTCTTTATCACTTTTATCATAAAAACAAGATAATGGTCTGCAATTTTCGCAGTATCTCTTTCAAAACCAATTATCTGATCAATACTCCTATTATAATATTAACCAGGAGTTATCTAATAATCTCATCAAACATTCAGTTGCATCGCCTTTGTTGAGGTGTCATTCTATACATTTTTTCATTAAATTATTTAGAATATTTTCATTCAATCCTGGTTCAATCAATATATCTTTAAGGATTTTCTGATGAATGCGTTTGGATGGTAGTACCAAAATGTTGGTTAAAAATTTATAAGCCCTACAACTTTGTTTTAATATTGATAATGCAAAAATCTTCTCTTTTAGAGTAAACTTTCTGCCTTTTGGTTTCTCTAGAGATTTCAATTGAAGTTTCAGAAAAGTCGATATTGTTTTAGGCAGTTTATCAATAACATTTATAAAGCTTTCATTTCTGATTACCATCTCTGCTACACGGTAAGACTTTTTAACATCTTTGCACATATTTTGTAATTTCGACAGCCTCGTTTTTAATTGACAAGTCTTAAAATTTTTAATCTTCTATAAGTAACTTTCTTCTTACTTCCAGCTGAAAGCAAACAGAATAAAAAAATATATTTTTCTTTAAAAGATATACAAAAAACTGTCAGTCATTCAATTGCCTTTTATAAGATATACTAACTATTGCCCGTGGCTTAGCTCAGACAGTAGTAGGCTTTTTTGTAGATAAAGGGTGGAAAACAAGCACACAGTCCACCTGATGGGAAGAAGATGCTGTGGTATAAAAACATCTACATTGATCTGTAATTTAGAATCAAAATGCAGATGTGTTGTCATCCCTGAGGGCTAAGATGAAATGCCTTGTTTACAGTAAAAAAAAGAGTCTCCAGTTCTCAGTCACTATATGAAACACAGCAGCTTAAAGCTGCTATTTAACGCTATTATTGTAAGAGCGTGGTCATACACTGGTTGAGCTGACAATTTCATGCTACAACCATTAATATAGCTGCAGCATGGCTCTACCATGTTCAGTATTTTAAAACAAAAGCCTTCATCAAATCAAACTATATTTCTTGCTTTAAAAATGATGAGACTCTCAGGCACAATTATACTCCCTATTCCATTCAAAAATCCTTCCTAGTGGAAGTTTATGTTAAAAAGGTTATTTGCAGCTTCTACTATGCAAATTCCATGTTTCTCACTTCAATAGTTAATAATCTGCTATAATAAATCAGTTAATTCAACTATTTCACTATATTTATACATAAGTATGGGATAATGGTATTGTTGAACCTAATGGAACGCGATAGATTTTTTATATTCCCATTAAAAATGGCAGATCGTAAAAATGTAATTCAAACATGGTTACAAAATTTGTCATATGATGATACAGAAAAGTTGCTGACTTTTTAAAATTAATTAATGATAACATATTTTACCGAAATAACCCTTATTAGTTGGTATGTTATTCATTTTATATAAGAAACAGAAAATATTTGTTGATGTTTCTATTAGCACATACACTTGAGATACAGGTTTATCATAGTTCAGATGCTTGTTATAGTAGACTATTTTAAATTAGGACATTATTTTAAATAATTGTACAGTTTATTGAAATAAAAACTATTAAATTAAATTTAAGCATTGACCTACTACTAAATGAATAGAACAAAATTCATGAAAAATATGTCCCAGTTAACCGATATTTAGTGTAGGCACACATAAAGAAATATAAAAAACTATAACATCCTAGTTCAAACCATATTGTTGTTATAAAACTACTCAATTTTACTTGTGACAATTTATCAGCCTAAAGTTAGAAAGTAAAGTTACAGCCTATATATGTCCCACTGCTGGGCACAGGCCTCCTCTCATTTCTGAGAGGGTTTTAGGGCAAGGAATAGTCCGCCGCGCTGCCCCAAATGCGTGTTGGCGAACGTCACATGTCTTCGAAATATTTTTTTTTTCTTATTTCTCAGACATGCAGGTTTCCTCACGATGTTTTCCTTCACCGCCGAGCACGTGGTAAATCAGCACTTAAAATTGCAATTAACAATTTCATTGGTGCCGGCGGGGATCGAACCCGGTTTGCTCGCGTATTGTGAAATTTACAGCGAGCGCTAACCCTCTGAGCTACCACGGCTCTATTACGGTATCTATATTTATCTATATTTATCAGCCTATTGATTTCGAAAAGAGGTTGTACTATTTTCCCCTTATGAAGATTCTAGTGAAAATCATCGGTATGGTTATTTCGGTTCGGTTCGGGTATTCGGTATTATAATTAATATGAATTTAAATTAAATACTATGTTCATATCTATGTATAATATTACTTTTAAATGATTAAATATTAGTAGTTCTCATGGAATATAAATATAAATAGTTTTTGCATGTTTTCACAATTCAGTATGGCATTTTGGACATGTATTGTTACGCGCTCCAGTTGACGACACACTAGCGCCATCTAGTGTCAGGAACGAGAGCGAGGGGAGCGTTGCAGTTTATGACATCACAAATCTTTCGACCGACAGCGCCACCCGAAGAACTAAGTTTCTAGAAAATCTATACTCGAACTCTCGGTACCTTGTGCGTGTTTACTTGAACATTCCGGATATTTTGCTAATTTAAATAAATAGGTGGCGCAAGATGCGATCGAGACAGAGTTGAACTCGACGACACAAGCGAAGCTTCGGAGCGGAATTAAGTGAATTAGTGTGTTTAATTATTAGTGTTTTAACTTTAATTTGTGTAAAGTAAATTAAAGTGTTAATTTAGGTAATTTTATCGGCAATTTTTATTGTCACGAACCTCAAGCTCGTAACAGTATTAAGTTACTTGGCAAAACTTATTTTTGCATTTTGAAACTTTTTTGGCTGGGACACTAGTTCGGACCCCAGTTTCATTTATTAATAGGTTACTGTATATAAGGATCAAAAACAGAAAAAGAACCAGATACTGAGGTGGAACTCGCTTCAACAAACACAATATGTTCTAATCTAATTTATTTTATGTTATAAGATTATATTTGACAATACAGTCAATTTATATTCAGCAGACATACTAACTAAATAATATATATTACTTGATAGGATTTTTACTTACCTATTTGTTGTTGAGGTTTAGACTGTTTTCTAATTTGATATGCATCCTTTGAAATAGATGCCTTTGATAAAGTTTCTGAAAAAATATAGTGTCATTATGCTTTAGTAAAAGATGCCGAAATTATTAATAGACAAATGCTTTTATTAAATAATTTATTTATTCGTTTATTTATTTTATTTAAAGTACACTTACAATACACATATATGACATAATCACTGAAACATACACATTTCTATACTCTCTGATACGTATATCAATAACAAGTGTACATAACATTCATTTTTTACGTAGTAGTGCCACGCTGCAGCTATATTATTGCAATTTTAAGTGCTGATTTACTACGTGCTCGGCCGTGAAGGAAAATATCGTGAGGATACCTGCATGTCTGGGAAATAGGAAAAATATATTTCGAAGACATCACCATCCTCATCATCATCATTACAGCCCTTCACAAGACTACTGCTGAACATAGGCCTCCCCCCAGTAATGCCACAAAGCACTGTCCTGAGCCACCAGCATCCATCGACTTCCTGCATGTCTTACCAGGTCGTCACTCCATCTAGTGGGGGGTCGCCCTACACTACGCCTACCGGTACGAGGCTGCCACTCAAGAACCTTTCTTCCCCATCGGTTATCGGTTCTTCGAGCTATATGGCCGGCCCATTGCCACTTCAGCTTACTAATCCGTTGGGCTATGTCGGTCACTCTGGTTTTACTGCGGATATCCTCATTTCTGAGTCTATCACGCAGAGAAACTCCGGGCCTACACTACGCGTACCGGTACGAGGCTGCCACTCAAGCACCTTTCTTCCCCATCGGTTATCGGTTCTTCGAGCTATATGGCCGGCCCATTGCCACTTCAGCTTACTAATCCGTTGGGCTATGTCGGTCACTCTGGTTTCACTGCGGATATCCTTATTTCTGAGTCTATCACGCAGAGACTCCGAGAATAGCCCTCTCCATAGCTCGCTGAGCGACCTTGAGCGTCCTCATACGGCCAGCAGTGAAGGACCACGTCTCGGATCCGTAAGACATCACTGGCAACACACACTGCTTGTACACTTTAGTTTTCAGAGATTGAGGTATACCTGACGAGAAGATGTGTCGTAATTTCCCGAACGCTGCCCAGCCGAGTTGAATCCGTCGACTGACCTCTCGGTCGAAGTTGGACTTACCTAGTCGGACTATTTGTCCCAGCTAAACGTACTCGTCAACAACTTCGAGCATAGTGCTCACAACAACTACTAGTCCCTGGTGGCCCCACTATTCCTGGCTACGGTGTCCACCATGGTAACGGCAGGGTAGAGGGTACTAAGAATCTCCAGTGGAGGTTCGGTTGCCATCTAAGACGACTCGACTTGGCAACATATAACGCACATACCCTGAGGATTCACGAGAAGATACTGGAGTTGGAAGAACAGATAGACAAGTTGTGCTGGAATATTATAGGATTGACCGAGGTCTGAACAGTGAAGGTCATACAGATTTACACACCGACTTTGACACATCCCGATGAGGAGGTGAAGGAAATGTATGAAGAGGTATCTAGAGAGGGCAACGGAACCGAATGGTCCAGTTTTAACCGACTTCATGAAGAAAGAGGTACTCTTTATGATGAATGTATTCTTTCTTCCAGAAGTGGCCCACAGAAAGTGGACCTAGTCGAGTCCTGACGGTTGAACAAAAAATGAGATTGCCTTCATTATAACGCCTCGACGGCAACTTTTTAGTGATGTCTTAGTGATCGCGAAGGTGAAGGGTGAAGTGGTGAAGGGCATAGGTGTGACATGGACATTAAACATGATCTTTGTTTTGTCCTATCCGTTGGGAGACACCATTGAGGTAATTGAGCATAGTGCTTAAGTTCTCCAGTGATTCTGCCATAAGGACTATATCGTCGGAAAATCGAAGGTGAGTGATGTACTCGCCATTGATGTTAATACCGCATCCTTTCCAGTCCAGTAGCTTGAAAACGTCTTCCAACGCAGCGGTGAAGAGTTTCAAGGATATAACGTCACCCTGTCTTACACCACTCTGCAGTTGGATAGGTTTCGGACTCTGGTTCTGTACTCGGATAGCCATCGTAGCCCTACTGTACAAACACTTCAGCACTTCGATATACCGACAGTCAACTTGGCACCGCTGAAGGGACTGTAGCACCGCCCAAATTTCGACGGAATCAAAGGCTTTCTCATAGTCCACATACGCCAGGCAAAGTGGCAGATTGTACTCTTCGGTCTTCTGTACAATCTGCCGCAGTGCATGTATGTGGTCTATGGTACTGAAGCCTTTTCGGAAACCGGCTTGTTCGGGAGGCTGGAAGTCGTCGAGTCTACGTGCGAGACGATTCGTAATGACTCTCGAAAACAGCACGTGGACGCGGCTCGGAAGGGAAATCGGTCTGTAGTTCTTCAAGAGAGCGTTGTCCCCTTTCTTAAAGAACAAGACCACCTCACTTCTGCTCCACGCCTCCGGAGTAGTGCCACCATGGTGGGCGGAATTGAAGAGCTTCTGAAGGACTTCTACAGCTCCGCTGTAATTCCATCCTCGCCTGGGGCCCTGCCGTTTTTAAGGTGCTGGAGAGACATCCTAATCTCGCTCAGACTGACGTCCGGGATATCATCGGAATAGGGTAAGACTTGCTCTTGGATCGTTACTCACACTTGCGTGTGGCTCCAACGATGATGTGTACAGCTGCCCATAGAACCTCTCAATCTCACTCAAAATCTGAGGTGTCCTGGAAACGATGCTGCCACACTCAGTCTTCAGCTTTGACAATTGGCTCTTTCTAGCATACAGATCTCTGGCAAAGACTTTGGAGCCCTGGTTCCGCTCGATCGCTTCTTTAATACGAACAGTATTAAAGTTGCGTAAGTCTCGCCGCATGCATTTGGAGATCTGTCTGTTCAATTGCCTGTACGCTGTCAAATCTGTTGACGATTGCAGCCTCATCTCGCGTCTAACAGCCATGAGATTAAGAGTTTGATTGGAGAGTTTTTGTGTTCTTCTGCGGCGGGTCTTGCAGAACTTAGCTCCGACCGCATGGACAGTTTCCACGAGCTTGTCATTCATATCGTCCACTGCATTGCAATCTTCTAGGCACTGAAAGCGGTTACGTAACTCGAGCTGAAAGGTTTCAGGATTCACGATTAGAGCACAAGGGGAACGGAGCGTTGACTTTATTGAACGAGACCTCTCCAACTTGACGTTTAAGTTCAGTGTGCCTCTAAACATTCGGTGATCGCTGCCGGTTTTCACCCTTGCGATCACTGAGACATCACTGAACAGTTGGTGTCTGGTTGTCATAATAAAGTCAATCTCATTTTTTGTTGAACCGTCGGGGCTCGACCAGGTCCACTTCCTGTGGGGCCGCTTCTGGAAGAAAGAGTTCATCATAAAGAGTCCTGTTTCTCCATAAAGTCAGCCAGCTGCTAGCACTTACGGTTCCGTTTCCCTACTTCAAATTTCCCTAACTTCAGCTCATCGCCTTCTCTTGTGCCTAGTTTTGCGTTGAAGTCTCCCATCAACACCGTGTAGTGGGTTTTGGAGGAATGCATGGCTCTAGAAATATCCTCATACACTTCCTCCACCTCCTCAACGGGATGTGCCGAGGTTGGTGCGTAGACCTGTATGACCTTCAGCGAATACCATTTGGTGATTCTGAGTATCAGGTATGCGACCCTCGTCGACACACTCCCAACGTTGTTGACGAGACCTTTACAACGTTGTTGACGAGAGACTTGTGGACGATAAATCCCACACCTCCTTGGGACAGATGGTCGCCCTCCCGGTGATAGAACAACTTGCCGGACTCGAGGATTACCGTGTCCTCCCCCTCTCTTCAGACCTCAGATAATCCAATAATATGCCAATGCAATTTGTCTATCTCTTCTTCCAGCTCCAGTATCTTCTCGTCAGTCCTCAGGGTGCGTGCGTTATACGTTGCCAGGTTGAGTCGTCGTAGGTGGCAACCGAACCTCCACCGGAGATTCTTAGCACCCCCTGCCCCACCGTTACCATGGTCGCCACCATAGCCGGAGACTGGGGGCAGTTTGTTTGCAACGTTGCTCATTGGGGGATATTTGCCATAGTTGCCACGCTTGGCGAGCGGGTTGGCAACCGCAGTTTTTTATTATGTTTTTGTTGTTATCAGGAAGATGCTGCTGCCCATCTCCTGCCTGTTTCCCTCTGTCGCCTCTTACGACACCCACGGGAAGATATGGGGTAGTGGATATTCACAACCGCCACTACACGGCAAATCGAAGACATATTTTTATTTTTTTAAAGGAAGGTGTGACAAACGAGCACAGAGTCTACCTGATGGTTTGTGGTTGCTGTGGCCCATAGACATCTACATCTATCCTTAATTACACATCAAAATGCAGATGCGTTGTCACCCGTGAGGACCAAGATGGAATGCCTCGTTTCTAGTAAAAAAGATCTCCCGTTATCTACACTCACGATACGAAACACAGCAGCATTAAGCTACTATTTTACGCTGGTATTCTGTGAGAGCGTGGTCCTTCCCTCGACCACTCTTCCACTCGTGCTACAACTATACTACTAATATAACTGCATCATGGCTCTACCACATATAACACACATATGAAGTTCACCAACACGCATTGGGACAGCGCGGGGACACCTCCTAGCTCCAAAACCCTATCAGAAATGAGGGCAGGCCTGTACCCAGCAGTAAGTCGTATATAGGCTGTAATTTAACCTTAACATATACATTTTATTTTATTTGTTTATTATATAAAATGGCATATATTATACATATAAAATGGCTTCATAAAATGAAAAGTGTGTACAAACTGTACACCCTATTTCACACTAGGGGCTTAAAATTGCACTATTTTTCAAATTTAAAAAAAACATTCACAATTTTTTCATCATATTTCATCAACATCAACTTTAAATACCCTCCGCCCTTTTTGTGAGTTTTCTCTGGTTTGTTTCGAGCTAATCGCCCTACAAAATAAAAAGTTTCACAGAAACTATGCCACCCTTTTCCAGGGTGGTTCCAGGTTCCTCTTAGGGTTTTAATTTTTCAAAATATTTTATTTTTTGATGCCTATATAATATAAAAAACTATTGTCCTAATTTCACGCTTCTTTGTCGAGTAATATCGATTGTACGTCCTAATATAATATTTTTCATACAAACTGCATTTTCGTCTTACAATAACCTTATGGATACAGTTTTTAAACATAAAAATGGATATGACACATAAACATTTTATATTTACAATATTCTAATGTTATATTTCATGTTATTTCGTATATTTTATGTTCGTGGCGCAGTGGCTTAGCAATGAGTGGCTGTGCTGGGGGCCGCGGGTTCGAGTCCGGCACGGAACAAGCCTACGGCCGACAAATAATTGTTTGTGGTATAGTGTCATTTTATACATTTTTCTTTAAATTATTTAGAATATTTTCATTCAATCCTGGTTCAATGACTATATTTTTAAGGATTTTCTGTAGAGCATGTTTGGATGGTAGTACCAAAATTTTGGTTAAAAATTTATAAGCCCTAACTTTGTTTTAATATTGATAGTGCAAAAAAATTTTTGAGTAAACTTTCTGCCTTTTGGTTTCTGTAGAGACTTCAATTGAATTTTCATAAAAGTCGATAGTATTTTTGGCAGCTTATCAATTATGTTTATTAAGCTTTCATTTCTGCTTACCATCTCTGCTACACGGTAGGACTTTTTAACATCTTTGCACTTATTTTGTAATTTCAACAGCCTCGTTTTTAATTGTTGGTAAGTCTTAAAATTTTTAAATCTTCTAGACTTTCTTCTTACTTCCAGCTGAAAGCAAACAGAATAAAAATATATATTTTCTGTTAAAAGATATACAAAAAACTGTCAGTTATTCAATTGCCCTTTATAAGATATACTAACTATTGCCCGTGGCTTAGCTTAGCTAAAGGGTGGAAAACAAGCACACAGTCCACCTGATGGGAAGAAGATGCTGTGGTACATAAACATCTACATTTATCTGCAATTTAGAATCAAAATGCAGATGCGTTGTCACCCCTGAGGACTAAGATGAAATGCCTTGTTTACAGTAAAAAAGTCTCCAGTTCTCAGTCACTATACGAAACACAGCAGCATTGAGCTGCTATTTCACACTATTATTGTAAGAGCGTGGTCATACACTGGTTGAGCTGACAAATTCGTGCTACAACCATTTATATAACTGCAGCATGGCTCTACCATGTTCAGTATTTTGAAACAAAAGCCTTCATCAAATCAAACTACATTTCTTGATTTAAAAATGATGAGACTCTCAGGCACAATCATACTCCCTATTCCATTCAAAAATCCTTCCTAGTGGGAGTTTATGTTTAAAAGGTTATTTGCAGCTTCTACTATGCAAATTCCATGTTTCTCACTTCAATAGTTAATAATCTGCTATAATAAATCAGTTAATTCAACTATTTCACTTTTATTATACATAAGTATGAGATAATAGTATTGTTTAACCCAATGGAATGCGATAGATTTTTTATATTCCCATTAAAAATGGCAGATTGTAAAAATGTTATTCAAACATAGTTACAAAATTTGTCATACAATGACACAGAAAAGTTGCTGATTTTTTTAAATTAATTAATGATAACATATTTTACCGAAATAACCCTTATTAGTTGGTATGTGATTCATTTTATATAAGAAACAGAAAATATTTGTTGATTTTTCTATTAGCACATACACTTGAGATACAGGTTTATCATAGTTCAGATGCCTATTATAGTAGACTATTTTAAATTAGGGCATTATTTTAAATAATTGTACAGTTTATTGAAATAAAAACTATTAAATTAAATTTAAGCATTAACCTACTACTAAATGAATAGAACAAAATTCTCCAAAAATGTGTCCCAGTTAACCGATATTAATTGTAGGCACACATATAAAAATATAAAAAACTATAACATCCTAGTTTAAACCATATTGTCATTATAAAACTACTCAATTTTACTTGTGACAATTTATCAGCCTATTGATTTCGACTAGACGTTGCACTATTTTCACCTTATGAAGATTCTAGTGAAAATTATCAGTATAGTTATTTGTTTTACAATTAATATGAAATTATATTAAATACTATGTACATATTTATGCATAATATTTCTTTTAAATGATTAAATATTAGTAGTTCTTATGGAAAATAAATGTAAATAGTTTTTCTATGTTTTCACAATAAAGTATGACATTTTGAACATGTATTAAGTTGCTATTTTTGTATTTTGAAAAGGCCAGGCACTCTCAGTGTGTGACAGGCATGCGTAAGTGTACTCAACTAATAACAAGCTTTAAGTGAAAAAAAAGTTTCCTTTAGTAGCATGTGAAATTTCAGTATGAATATTCATCATCGAAGATCCAGTTGAAACCATTCCTAAAAACTAAATCATATTGTATAAACACATGTATAATTAAATTTTGTACTCCCTGGGCTCAACCCTAAAAATACACCAACCTAAGATATCATGAATAAGGAATGCTTTTAATTGTTATATTTAAATATTTACCATCAATAGAACTTGCACTTTCGGAGTTTTCACTGTCCAAAGCTCTATATTGATGAGCTGAAATAATTTTAATACATATGAATTCTACTAAAGACAAGATACTAAGTTAAAGTTTCCAATAAATTCAGGCATAATTTTTTCTGCGGAGGACACTTTCTTGCCCTAAAACCTTTTCATAAGTGAGAGGATGCCTGTGCCCAGCAGTAGGACCTATATAGGCTGTTACTTTACTTTTTGAGAATTATAGTATTCTTCATATTATACTTAAATTAAATTTTTAAAATTTATTGACAAGTTGCTTTTCTGTCCTAAAAAAATCTAATGTATTTAACAAAATTTCATCTAATGAGGGGTTTGAGTTCAAGTTTCCTGTTTATAAAAAATCACTTTTATTCTTGTGGTTATATTCGGAGGTATTATAGCAATGAGTATTTCGCGGGTGGCAGATTGCCAACAGTTTTTTATTATACAGCGCTATTGGATTCTCCTATGTTACCACTACATAGAAATTACACTTCTGCACTACATACCTACTTACCCAGAAAGCAAGCAACATACTGCTATATACTTACATAGTGCTATATACTTACATACATACAAAGTGGGATAAATATTAGCAGTAAGCCTTCTTCCAACAGTACGAAACTTTTGTTCAAAATGCCTGTCACATATGTAGATATTTCTTAATATATATGAAGTTCCTCTAAGTTTCGTTCCCTCAGACAATACTGCCAATCACATATTAAATCTAACTTCGTTATAATAGCCAGGTTTTGGAAAACGATGCATAGGTACTGAAAATAAAAACAATATGAGTTTATGTTCCAATTGTAATCAATAAGATATATATTCATTTACGTAAATACTTACCATCTAGCTTACAGCCAAAATAACAATTTCGTAGGCATTGCGTATTCCAATGTAGAAACAGGCGTATAAATTAAAGGAAAAACCAAAATCCGTAATATTGAATGCCAATGTCGTGCGTAGTAGTAGAAAATCCAAAGTCCGTATTGGGTGCCGAGTTTATATAGATGCAGTAGAAAAATCCAGATTGCGTTAGTAATACCAAGTCATTAAAATAGAAATTCACACAGAAAGCAGAAAGTCAGAAAAGTTCAAAACTTTTACACCGGTTGTTGTTGTTTTTATTATTCACTCGAGAGAGCAGGCAAAGGAACTAAGCCATACAGCCTTGTCTTATTTAATTGAATATATAGAATTTTGAAGTGTAAAGTCTTATTTTTCTTCTTTCCACCTTTTCAAAATCCATAAAAGTCGAAGCCAAGTCTTATTTTCTTTAATTCTTCATATTTTCAAAAACCATAAAGGCTAAAGCCAAGTCTTCTTTATATTATAATCTTTATAAGTTTCAATCCATATAGATTTATCAGTCCATTATTTACAAAAACAGAAATACTATATTTCATTTTTCTTTTGCAGTATTATGAATAAAATTGCAAAGTACTAAATATGTGTTAGTACCTAAGAACATCTTGCAGGGCACGCGGGGCGTAACTTTTTCAATGAGTAGCAATCTTTCTATGGCGTACGCTGGGCAGTTGAATATTATATTATGTTCTGCAGTCTGATCTGCTTCTGTATCACAGAAGTTGCATGTTGCAGATGCTACTATTCTCATCCTGTAAAGATGAACGTTCAGTCGATAGTGGCCAAATCTAAGTCTGCACATTATTGTATAACATTTTCTTCTTTTTAACTGTTGCTTTAAAATTGAATATAAGTCAATATAATCTGTGACTATACTTTTAGCTAAATGATCTGCGCTTTCATTTCCTTGTACATTATGTGACGGAGTCCATAAAAATTTTACTTCCAAATTATTTTCTTTCAATTTCCACCACTAACTTTTGATTTCATATATGATGAAAGACGTTTAATCATCTAAAGTTCTTGCCTTCAGTGCCTTCAAGACACTCCTGCTATCGGAGATCAGTAACCATATATTAGATACATGTAGATGTTCTATATATTTAAGAGCGATCAAGACAGCATAACATTCTGCAGTGTATAATATACTTGCTGATGCAGGAATGTAAAGGCCGCGTTCAGTTTTCAGATGAGGTATGTAAAATGCACAGGCTACTTTATTTTCTACTTTTGAACCATCTGTCTAAATTTTTCGACATTCATCATATGTAGATATAAATTCATAAACCTATTCTTTTCTTGATAGAATTAGGCGTTACTTTGCGGAAATCCATTATAATAAAAAATAAAAATATAAATTTCTTCGCAACCTTCCGCTAAATAAATACAATGATGTGTCTTACCTGGATTGAAGAGCACCTCCCACCCTCCCTCAATTGCATGCACTAACTCCGTCACCACTAGTCCCAGCACCACTATTCCAGGTAAGACTCGCCATCGACGATAATACGACACGTGTTCGCCTCTACACGAGGCATCCTCAGGTAATGTAGACTCTACGGCGGCTGACCGCTAAGTGAGCGGCGAGCTTTTTTTTTTCGCGCCCGAAGTAAATATGGGCAACCCTCCGGAAAGCGGGGGAGGGAGGTTGGGAATGCTCATAGCATACCACGCAGCCGGCTGCGTGGTTATGTGGTGACTTTTACCCACTAAACCCAACCTTTTAGGAACTGGCTTAACGATCTAACTAGAGATCTCTAAGCCGTATACGAACGCGACCCTCCTTGGCAGAAAGGAGGGCGCAGAGCGGCGAGCCGAAACAGCTGCTATTTATACACGCAGACACAATCGCTCCTCACCAAAGTAGCGAGTGACCGCGCCGTGCGATAACAAACCTGCTTCTAATTATCATTATTGTTATGATTAATATTTTTAAATACTATTATTAATATTGTTTTATTGATATTATTATAGTTATTTATTATTATTAATCTTAAAATTATTATTAAAAATTAGCCTTAAAGATGTTTAACAAAGGTGAATTAGAAACATTTGTTTGTTCATTAAGTAGCGCATAATTACCATTATTACTTTTTAAAATCTCCAACTGCTGCAGCTCACACAGTCGCAGCCCCTTATTACAAGTATGTAAGACTTCAAAGGAATGGTCGCAAGCTAGGCTGTGTCCAGTGTCCAAGAGATGTTTAGCAAAATAGGATTTATCAGGATTGCAATTTCTGTACGCGGCCAAATGCTCTTTATAGCGCGTCCCGAAATTGCGACCAGTCTGACCCACGTAAACGGCTTGGCATTCGTCACAAACAAGTTTATAAACACCCGATTTTTGACCAATTTTAAACTTATCTTTATTATTACAAATATTCCTAAGCGAATTGTTTGTTTTGAATGCCACGTTTACGCCGTTTTTCTTAAGAGTATTAGCTATTTTTTTCGATATGGAGCCTAAGTAGGTCAAACTACCCACATATCGCCGGACACTGAGATCGATGAGAGATGATTTTGTACGCGGTTCGATCTCAAAGTGTCCGGCGATATGTGGGTAGTTTGACCTACTTAGGCTCCATATCGGAAAAATAGCTAATACTCTTAAGAAAACGGCGTTAACGCAGTTGCGTGGTCCCGGATTTTGAATCCGAGGTCAGGTAAAAAGTAAAAACTAGTTACTGAGTTTTTCTGTCAAGAAATTCTCAGTAACTGCCCGCAGTAAGTCATTTGATGGTGTTTTATGTGCCTGCGCCCAATCTTTGAGCCTTGCTATAATAATCACTATGACTATCACTATCACTACAGCTCTCCATAATTCTACAGCTGATTATTGGCCACCATAAAATGACCCAAAGGACAGTTCTGAGCAATCTGCATTCATCGAACACATGCGTGTTTTATAAGGTTTTCGCTCCATCTAGTAGAAACCATTTAGAATACTGCACTTGGTAGTACGAGGTTTACACTCAAAAATATTTCTTTCCCATTGGTTGTCGATCCTTTAAGTCTATTTATCCGCTGGGATATGTCAATCATTCTTGTTCTTCTGCAGATATCTTCTTAAGGAATTATATCCCGCACAGAATTAACATAAACCTTTTCAACGCACGCTGTGAGCTTCCTCAGCCAGCCAGCAGTGGCGGACCTTGTTTTAGTTCGATAAGATATCACCGGCAACATACACTAGTTGTACACTTTCGTCTTAGGAAACTGAATTAAATTGAACAAAAGGATTAGTTGCAGTTATCTATTATATACAGCCAAAACGATGTCGTTGGTTGATCTCTTGGTCGAAGCTGGACTCACCTCATTGGACATTTTGTTTCAGATGCTTTACGTACAGTACGAACTACTGGATACTTTACATCATTACAACCGGTTTCCCAATTCAACCGAGAGGTCAGTCGACGGATTCAACTCGGCTGGGCAGCGTTCGGGAAATTATGACACATTTTCTCGTCAGGTATACCACAAACTTTGAAATCTAGATTGTACAACCAGTGCGTATTGTCCGTCACTGCTGGCCGTTTGAGGATGCTCAAGTTCGCTCAGCGAGCTATGGACAGGGCTAGGCTCGGAGTTTTCCTGCGTGATAAACTTAGAAATGAGGATATCCGCAGTAGAACCAGAGTGACAGACATAGCCCAACGGATTAGTAAGCTGAAGTGGCAATAGGCCAGCCGTATAACTCGAAGAACCGATAACCGATGGGGAAGAAAGGTTCTCGAGTGGCAGCCTCGTACCGGTAGGCGTAGTGTAGGACGACCCACCACTAGATGGAGTGACGACCTGGTAAGACATGCAGGAAGTCGATGGATGCAGGTGGCTCAGGACCGTGCTTTGTGGCATTTTTTATAGTATGAGATGACAAACGAGCACACAGTCTGGTAAGTGGTTGCTGTGGCCCATAGACATCTACATCTATCCTTGATCAAGAATCAAAATTTAGATGCGTTGTCACCCGTGAGGACTAAGATGGAATGCCTCGTTTCCCGTAAAAAGGTTCTCCGGTTCTCTACACTCACTATATGAAACACAGCAGCATTAAGGTACTATTTTACGCTGGTATTCTGTGAGAGCGTGGTCCTTCCCCGGTCGAGCCGACCCATTCGTGCTACAGCTATACTACTAATATAACTGCAGCATGGCTCTACCACGTCTAAAAATTACAGGGGGGAGGCCTTTGTTCAGCAGTGGACTTGTAAAGGGCTGTAATGATGATGATGATGATGATGATGATATCACACTTGGGGTTGGCAATCACAGTTTTTTTATTTTTCATTAATCTCATTTTTTTCTTCGTGATTTGTTTTCTCAGTCACTTTTTAAGTTGGAAACTAACACAGAAGGAAGAGAACAACATTAGTACATAGCCGAAAAGAAGACCCTGAGAAGGATGTTTAAGGTCGAATACGATGTGAATGACCTTGCTCGTTTCGTAGCAAACCGAGCGCTCTCTAGGATATATACCTCTCTATGTATGTATGTATCTAATATCTATGGCGCGCTGTCTTTCGAACATCACGTAGCCGGAGTCAGAGAGATCATCATTTACTTCTTAATTAAATCTTTTTTTATTTATAATATTAGTTCCTACAGATTATAAATTCTGTACTTTATTCGTTACAAACATACAAAAATAATAATCTTTCGTCTTTATAATATTAGTATAGATTATATGTTCTGTAAAGTAGTCATTCTGTAAAGAAAAATTATTGAATTTACATCGTTTTTTTTCTGAATTGGTGCATCGTACGTAAATGTTTCACGTAAATGAATTGTAAACTGTTTGTTCTTGTGAGTTTTACAATACGCCGTAATTCAAATTGCATAAATAATAAAGAAAATATTAAAAAGTCTGTTTACCTAATAGTAGGAGTAGGTACTGTATGGGTAAATTCTCACAAGACTACTACGACCGGTCAATCACTTAATACCCGTCGTATGTCGGTTTTTCTTAATTATACACTTACCCCATACTTTTAGACAATACATTGACTATGACATTTTTTTTAATTAAAATTTATAAGTATACATGCTTTGAAATTGTTTTATCCGTCAAATTATTGTTTTGTTTCCTATTTTTGTTTTTTTTTTGTTATAATTTTTATAATTGATGTGTCCACAAATGTTAAAATTTAAGTGCCTACTGATGTTTGTGGCGTGCTGCAATAAATCTTTCTTTCTTTCTGTTTGCGGTGTCTGTGCTTGCACTACTCTACATTATTTTCCGACTCGTTGGTGATGATTACATTTTTAGAGTTTCGCGCAGAAACGTAAAAATAATCAGTTTTGCTAATGTAAATTAGTAAAAATCCAGCCTATTAGGCAACCTCCAACAAAAAACTACCGTAAAAGTAAGTAAAAATATAACCTCAAAGTGGAACGTACCACACTCGAGGAGCGTTCTTGCGATAAACTCTCTTTGTTTTACTACTTAAGCAATTTTTTTCCTACGCTTATTCACATTTATAGCCACTTAAAGGCGTTTAAACCACTAAATTAACGATTTTCAACACAGACATAACTGACTATTGTCACCTCATCGAAGTGCCTGGTAATTTATGACGGCAAACTTTTATCTGGCAATATACTATATTATTACTAGGAGTTTGTAATTAAAATGAATTATGTTAATAAAAAAGAATTGTACCGCAAAAGGTCGAAAATGAAGAAGACATACACCTTTGGAAGCACAATACAAATATTTTTACGTGAAAATAATTTTTCCTAAATTTATATTCACACAGTTTTGGAAAAAATAATAATTTTGAGATATCATTTCCTAACACATTTTTTTAAATTGGTATATTAACTTACTTTAAAATTTTAAAAACGCAGACACCTTGTAAAGGAACTGAAGAAACCTACAAAGTATGTTTTAACGCTTAAAATTACTTCAGGTCAAAGTTCTAGTGAACATAAATACATAAAGTTTCGCCAGTTCTCTTCGTATTCGGCCTTAACCCAGTTCAAAGGGAATATGGCAGCAGGAGGGTTCGGAAAAACTCCGAAATGGAAAAATTAATGGCCCAAATTAATCATCATTGGCGAAATAATATCCTGAAATTTACTTGTAGAATTGGTGGGAGAAGATCGAAATGCAAAGAGAGCATATTTCGGTCGACCGACTGGCCAAAGTCTAGTTGGTACGCTTGTACTACATTAATGTTTAATAACTGTTTTTGTCCCAATAAAATAAATATTAAAAAAATTAAGAAAAATTAGTACCGTACTTCTCCAACGGCCAAAATTTCAGAAAAAATTTCTGTGCGAATGTTTATGTGATTTTAAGTATCCATCATGCCTGCGGATCACGCGTTCTCGGCTTTGTGGATATATTTTCTAGTGAAGAATGGCTTGATTTTATTTTTCTTTTAGTGATAATCTCTCTATATTATTTTATTCTCGGTGCTTTATTCTCCAAGATTTTCGGTTATCATTGAAAATCAGTGTGCTGAGTAGTGTCCATTTTTAGCATACCTACCCTTTAGGTATATAAATACAAAATCAGGTAAATTGTTGTGCACGCTTATGGTCCGTGTCAAAATAAAACTTCTTTCAGCAATCGAATATCATCTCTAAATCTTTTTTCGAATCCAAGCAGTACTCAAAACCAAAAATGGGTTTTGATTTGATGTAGTATTCACGTAAATATAAGAAATAGTTACATAATTATTCATTCATTCATTATTACAGTCTATAAAAAATCTACCGTCGTGAGCCATCTATCTATCAGCAAACAAACAGCTGCGGTTAAACCTTAATAGAATTTTTTAGCTGTATTTGTAATGTTTTTGAATACTTATTTCATTTGTTCTTTTTCTTAATTAACAAATTAATAAAGCGAACTTTGTTAACTCATTAACTGCTGAACATAGGCTTCCCACATAAATTACCTCAACAGAGGGATATTTGCCATAGTTGCCACGCTTGGCAGGTGGGTTGGCAACCGAAGTCCATTATTAGGAAGACACCTCTGCCCAGTGCCTATCTCCCGATCAATTTCCCTCTGTCACCTCTTACGGATACCTACGGGATGATATGGGGTAGTGGATATTCTTACACCATCACTACACGGTATATAACTAATATTCCAATAGTACATAATACTGCATTACAATAGTACATTTTTGTTTTTTACTAAAGACTCACTTATCAGACAGTAAGCATTTATCATAACTTCTGTACCTACGACTTTTATAAAAGAAATACTTCGTGACAAATTACTCCCATTACTTAGAAAAACTCCGAGGGGGAAATATTTCCTTCGAAATTTTTTTATGAAATTGTCTTCATTTGACATCCTTATGACGTTTTTATCTAATGTATTTTGCGATATATAAGTTATTTTATTATAGAAGGTAGGAACCTAGTATCAAATTATATTACTGGTATAGTTGTTGCACGAATGTGTCGGCTCGACCGGGGAGGGACCACGCTCTCATAGAATACCAGCGTAAAATAGCAGCTTAACATTGCTGTGTTATTAGGGTGAGTGTAGAGAACCGGAGACCCTTTTTACTGGAAACGATTCAATCCATCTTAGTCCATACGGGTGAAAACGCATTTGCATTTTGATTCGTAATCGAGGATAGATGTAGATGTCTATGGGCCGCAGCAACCACTTTCCATCAGGTGGACTGTGTGCTCGTTTGTCACCCTTATCCTATAAAAAGGAAGGTTTTACGCAATATTGTCTAAACAGTGCAGTAATATAATTTGTATTTAATACTAGCTGTGCCCGCGACTTCGTTCGCATAGAATTTCTATTTTTCTTGTTTATATATTAGTTTATAATATGTTTATTTCTTAGGACTGTTGATAATATTTTATAAACTACATCACTGTTTCAACTCAAACAATAATAGTATTGATAATTTTAGTATACGGAGTAATTTCATCATCAAGCCGATAAAGTGCATAGAAAATTTCTACACGGAGCATGTCATGTCCTTTCAATATTATATTTAAATGAAACGAAGCAACGTAGATATGCACTAATAACATAATATAAAAAATAAACTGAAATGGATTAAAAATTACTCTAATTTATAAAAAGATAAGAGGGGAACGAACGTTTCATTTGCTGTGTAGTAGCGGCGTATATGAATCTATCACTCTTCCACGTGCACCATCACACCTCCTGGAGGTATAGTACGAAGCGACTATGGGAAACGCCAGAAAAATGTAACGGCTTTCGATATTTGGCGCTATAAACAAATCAGTTACGTCAGAGTCAGACATAAAAAACCCAGACTGGTTATTCGTACCTAGACTGGCTAATTGTACCCACACTGGCCAGCAACGTCAAAGATGCAAGATGTACTGTATTATGTACTGTATGCTACCGTCAATTTGTTAGCAAACCGTGAAAATTATAATAAACCACTCATGAAGTGGGAGAGTTCCATGTCATGCAGTGGACTTTTACGGGCTAACGATTGAGGATAGAAGAAGAATTGATAATTTTTGCGTCATAAAGTAATGCGATGAAACTTTGAACCACTCCAAACTTTAGAGTAATGTGACTGTCTCTGACACACTCCACACTTCGGATCCACTCTTGCAAGTCGCTTTGTTAATTTTTATTCCAAAATGTTACGTTTTAAGCGAATTCGTGGGATAAAACCACTCGTCATCTACATCATAACTGATGTTATGATTCCTTATATTTACGCGAACACTACACATGATTAAAACTACTTTTACGGATTTTATCGCGTTTATTTTTACTTTTTATTTTTAATTCCCGACGTTTCGGGCGCTTTCCAGCACCCATGGTCACGGGGGACTGAGATGACTGACGTCCCGATGTCATTGTTAAAACATTAAAAAAGCTGAAGGTACTCCGGGTTTAACAATGACATCGGGACGTCAGTCATCTCAGTCCATTGAGCATAGAAAATAGCTATTTTCTATGCTCAAAGTCTCAGTCCCCCGTGACCATGGGTGCTGGAAAGCGCCCGAAACGTCGGGAATTAAAAATAAAAAGTAAAAATAAACGCGATAAAATCCGTAAAAGTAGTTTTAATCATAACTGATGTTAATATCAGTGTCTAGCATATTCTTTTAAGGTAAAAATAATTTGAGCATTTTACCATTGCAGAGATTTGGAGCCAAGCGAAGAAGCAGCGAAACAAACTAAATTTCCATTAGAGCCTATAAAAGTATACATAGTCCTCCTTCATATATTTCCCCACAGGGTGACGTTTCTTATAAAATGAGTAGGATGATTTATAAAAAAAATCTGCATCCGTAGTGAAAAATTGATTATTAGTTCCAATATATAAATATAAAATTCCAAAAAGCAAACCCTCTCAGAAATATGAAGATGAACAAAGCTCTCCCATAGATAGCTTTATAGAGGGATATGTGCCAGTGTTGCCACGCTCGGCAAGCGAGTTCACAGCTGCAGTTTTTAATTTTGGTAACGATTAAAATTAAAAACTGCGACTGTTAGGAAGACGCTGCTACCCATCTCCTGGTTTGTTTGGTTTTATGGGATACTATGGTATATTGGATATTCTCACACCGCCATTACATGGGTAAAAAATTATACAACTTGAATCTTTGATTTGATTGATATTTAAGCTATACATCACAAGGTTTTTACGTTTGATACATTTAAAAAAAATAGTAAAATTTACATTGCTGTATGAGCTATTCCGCCTTAGTCTTTGTGGTAAACCAAAGAGCATAGAACAATCACTACGTTTTAGGGATAAAAATAACATTCCTTTTATGTTAAACTTATGTGAAGCTAAATTAAACCGACAAACGTTCTCGAACTTGGAAAGATATTTACAAATTTGATATTTTTGACTTGACCATTAACCGGGTCCACACCGCACCATTCAATGCACTCCAATCGCGCGCTCCATAGGCGCGGTTGGTAATTGGTATAAACTGTGGCCGTGCCTCGCGCAATCCAAACTGCAAACTTCGAGCATGCACTCGTTGCCGCGAGCGATCCATTCGTTGTCAGTTTTGCGACCATGCTCAAAGGGGCCTACGTCACTTGTCGTGCGCGGTGCAGACGTTGGTGAGTGGATCACGCGAAATGATAATCCCTTTCTAGGGAATATAAATGCATATGGGACCATAATAACACCAATTACACAAATAAAGGTGTGAGAAACGATTATTGGCGGTATATTAGTCGTGAGCTCGTGAGATGGATTACCCAGTAGAAAGGATACAGGCATTAAAGAAATAAAATAGATCTTTGTCGAGAGGCTAACGGTTATTGTGATTTTTGTCGTATATATTTTAAAAGAATACAGGTTGTTGCTGTCACGGAAATTTGCCACCATTGCTGCACGTGTGACTCATAGAGGAAAGTAATATATCGTACAGTGTGACTCCGTAGCGAGAGTTCAACTGACTGATGATGACTGATTCAAGGTGAATCAACTGGATTAGGCATGTCGATCTAAAATCGATTAATTGAAAAATCGATTCTTTGGAGTAAAATAATCAATTATTTAGATCGATTCAGACCACTGCATCGATTCACTGAATCGATCCAAAAACCTCTCGAAACGGACTGATTCTTCTGATTCAAGAACTAGCGATAAAATACCCAAACTGGCTGGGGTAATACACCGCAGTTTTTTAATTTTTTGCTGTTGGGGGACGCAATAACAACTTGGTTGATGATTTGAACGCAATATATATTTGAATAAAATAAATATTTATGAAAGCATCCAACAATATCGAAAAGTTGTCATTTTATTTACATTTATACGATTCTAACTCTAATCTTACCTGTGGAATGTTGGTCTAATTTAATCTGTGGTGTGAACAAAGACTATCTACGCATACCTACGAGCACTTAACCCTATAGAGAAGTAATACATGCGTATTTAAAAGAAAACAATTTTGTCAACTAGTTGCGGTGCGGGGGGAGTTGTGATCGCTGCGAAGTACTCCGAACTATTCCGAAGAGATTCCGGACACGATCTCTAGGGCGTGCATTGTAATGACTTGATGCTTTCTATCGATAATGATAATTTTTTTCGCTTTTTTAATACATGCTTTCCTTATCAGTAACTAGCTTTTAACTGTGACTTCAATTTTCTATGCAACTAAGAAATGCAATTTTAAATGTACTAACATTTTCAACATTACAATTTTACAACATTATATTTTACAGCAGTACACTCAGGTAAAATCTAAATGTCAACTTCGAAAAAAATTCAAGATTTAATTTAATCTTGAATTTTTTTCGAAGTTGGAGTTTAAAAGGAGTTTAAAATAAACTTTTAGTGAATTGTTGAAGTTTAACATAAAATTACTTTAACATAAATAATTAAAATATTTAATACGTGGTAGAGCCAGGCTGCAGTTATATTAGTAGTATAGTTGTACCATGAATTGGTCGGCCCGACCGGGGAAGGACGCTCGACGCACGCTCTCACAGAATACCAGCGTAAAATAGTAGCTTTATGCTGTGTTTCGTATGGTGAGTGTAGATAACCAGCGACCCCATTTACTGGAAACGAGGCATTTCATTCCCCACGAATGACAACGCATCTGCATTTAGATTCATAATCGAGGATAGATGTAGATGTCTATGGGCCACAGCAACCACTTACCAGTTGTACTGTGTGCTCGTTTGTCACCCTATCCTATAAAAAAGGCCCCGTAGGAGATACGCAAGATATTTCGGCTTAAGGTCGAGGCACTACGAGGTGGTACGGAGAGATTGAAAAGAGAATAAAAAAGATTTTCACGTTTATTTATTATATTTATTTTATTAAGTGCTATTATTGATTTTGAAACTTCTTCTGCACTTCTCATTCGTCGCCGCTTCTTGTTTGTCATCAAAAAACAATTCTCAGTAAAATGTTTTGAGCACATAACGCTATATTTTGATGGAAACCAATTTTCTCTTTTTGTAACGTTTATCCATTTGTTTTTCATATTACCATCTTTTGGAAACCTATAGGGAAAAAATCATACAGTTTAAATAAAATAACATTGTTTTCGTACTTATCCGAAGCTCATACACGAAAAGAATAATTATAATTAATATTATAAAGTATTACTAAGAGTAGTAAATAATAATCTACTACTCTTAGTAATGCCTTAATATTAAATTATATATATCTATAATATTAATAAATTATGTATCTAATAAATCTAATAAATCCGAAAAAACGATATCTAAATACAATAATCGTTTTGTGGATAATTATCGACAATACAAAATAAATATACCGCCACGCACTAGTCATTAGCGTCACGAGGCTAATTATGATAAGGAGAGACAGACATACGTATTTGCAGTAAATGCAAAAAGGACGGGGAGTGACGCGTGACGGAACTTCCAGTTTAACTTGACCCTAGTTGCGTAATAAAAATGTCGAAAATATTTTGGTAAAATAAAGAAATGTACTTACCGATTAAAAGTAATATTGTTTGTTGTTACACTACATGTTTTACTGTTGTTTCCGCACCATTTAACGGCACAACAAGACATGATGCCGTAAATAGATTTTAATTTATATTTTAAATGTAATCCGTCTCTACGGTTCTAGTTTTTGGAAGCAAAATTGTTCCGAAATATATCAGTGACTAGTCACTGACGAGTTGACAGGTTCGGGTCGCCTTGTATTACGTCTCTATAGGGTTAAGTGCTCGTAGACGTATACATACTACAATATAATATTATAGCTGTGAACCTGTTTGAACTGTGAACATGTGAATTTACTTTATTTATTATCAAAAATATACATACTGTGAGCTGTAAGTACAGATAGAATACTTTTTAAATACCTAGATACTGTAAATAAATATTATATTTTGAAGTTTTATAGTAAGGAAATAACCAGTATTCTGTTCGTGTAGCATTCATTTCGATTTGATAAATAGTGAGTTTTTAGATTGAAACAGATTTATCGAGAAATGTACGTTGCAGTTTGCACTTTTGTTAATGTATTGTTGTTGTTTTTAGCCTAAAATGTCAAATAAAAGTGATACATGGAATCACTTTGTAAAAAAGGGATCGAGTGGAGTATGTGCGAACCACACCTAACACAAGCGTTTCAAGCTTACCAGGAGTGGTTAGAAGGAATAATAGTAATGTTTATTAATAAGATTACTAATATATTATTTAAAAAATATTAAAGTTCAATTAAGGAAAAAGTCGCAAATTCTTGAAATATCATGTTTAAAAATGTCGCGATTAATCGAAAATCGATCTTTTAATCCTCGATTTAATCGATTCTAGTATCTTCGATTCAAATCGATTCGGAGATTGATTTTTTAAAGAGTAAATCGACATGCCTAAACTGGAGCGGGTTGGAACTTGGAACTGACCGACAGAATCGTATCCACTATCCAGATCGGAAAAATATGATTCATGATCAATGGTTCAAAATCCTAGATCGCAGCTATTGTCTCAATACAATCCACTGGCGGAGAATTAGCACCGCAATTCAGAAACGGATTCATTTGTGCAACGCCATCTACTACGGTTGTCAGAAAACATATTTTTTTAGTTTAAGGAAAACATAATATTCTTTTTTGTGTGGTCTGTTTTAAGTATAAATATATTATTATAAAACGTTATTTTACACACTAATAATTTTAACATTATTTCTGAGATTTTATGGCGCTATTGAATTAATTCGAACCTATTTTTTTTAAAATATCATATCTTTTGATACAATTGACCTATTTGAATAAAACAAAGATTAAATGTAATGCGAAGACACGCTTCATGATTTTCTTAGCGATTTCATTGAAAAAAAAAACGTTTACTTGATACCGAATAAGTTCATAAAAAAAAAACAGAAAGACAATTCTAAAAATTATAAAAATGTTCTTATTGTTACGAGCTTGAGGTTCGTGACAATAAAAATTGCCGGTAGAATTACCTAAATTAATACTTTAATTTACTTTATACAAATTAAAGTTAAAATCACTAATAATTAAACACACTAATTCACTTAATTTCGCTCCGAAGCTTCGCTTGTGTCGCCGAGTTCAACTCTCTGTCCCGATCGCATCTTGCGCCACCTATTTATTTAAATTAGCAAAATATCCGGAATGTTCAAGTAAACACGCGCAAGGTACCGAGAGTTCGAGTATAGATTTTATAGTTCTTCGGGTGGCGCTGTGATGTCATAAACTGCAACGCTCCCCTCGCTCTCGTTCCTGACACTAGATGGCGCTAGTTGTGTCGTCGACTGGAGCGCGTAACACTGCCCCCTCCTAAGACATGCTCGTCCCGAGCATTATCGGTCCCATAATAACGCGCCAAGCGATCCACATGGACGATCTTAGGAGTCCTTCTTGCGCCTTTCTGTATCCGGTAGGTCACATCGTTGATCCTGGTTACAATCCGGTACGGGCCGTCCCATTTAGCTTGAAGCTTAGGAGATTTCCCTTTGCTGCGGACTGGATTGTGCAACCACACTAATGAACCTTCGTTGAACCCTTTATTGTTCATTTTGCCGTCGTACCGGGTTTTCATTTTCTCAGACATTTGCTGGCCCGATTGTTTGACGTGCTCACAAATGTCATTCATTTTGTTCCGCAAGTCATTTGCATAATCGGTTATACTGCGTGGGGCATCAGGTGGTATCCCGGTGATCAGGTCCGCAGGCAGCCGTAATTCTCTTCCAAAGTTTGCGAAAGCTGGTGTCACTGCTGTACTTTCGTGAACAGAACTTCGATATGACAACAAAAACGGTTGTATGTGCTTGTCCCAATCTCGTTGCCGATTGTCTACAACTTTTGCTAGGTACCTCTCCAATGTCTGATTAAATCGTTCCACCATTCCATCAGATTGCGGGTGATAAGAAGTCGTTCTTGTTTTATGAGCACCCATAACTCGGCAAGTTTCCTGGAATATTTGAGACTCAAAATTCCTTCCTTGATCGCTGTGAATCTCTAAAGGTACTCCAAAACGACAGAAGACTTCATGAACTAGTTTATCTGCAACTGTTGAAGCTTCTTGATTTGGAATGGCGAAGACTTCTGGCCACTTAGTGAAGTAATCCATCACAACCATGAAATACTTGTTACCGCTTTCACTCTCCGGAAACGGCCCCGCCACGTCAATGGCTATTCTCTCCCATGGTGCACCCACATTGTACAACTTCAATGCACCTCTACTACGAGTCTGAGGTCCCTTTACAGCCTTGCCAACACAACTTGTACATTTGCGACACCAGTCCTCGACATCGTTTCGACAGTGGACCCAGTAAAACCGTTCTCGGATCTTCAGTAGAGTTCATTTAACTCCCAGATGGCCTCCTGAACAATCATTATGGTACAGCTGTAGAACATCCGGTACTTTAGCTTTAGGGACAACCATTTGCAAATGACAGCTGTCTCCCCGAACGTTTTCCCATTTACGACACAGAACTCCATCCTGAAGCAGCAAGCTGTCCCACTGGGCCCAATAGCTTTTAGTGGTCGAACTCATCGCTGAGACGTCACTCCACTTGGGCTTGGGAGCACTGGCCTTTATCCATTCCAGAATCGGCTTGATGTCCGGATCTTCCTGCTGTGCATGTCGTAGGCTGTCCGTCCACCCGTTGCTGAGGTGGTCTGTCCTGAGCATCCTCACGGATACCACTTCCTTACTCTCTTGCCTACTACAGTGGTTGAAATCTTCAGAACAAGGTCTTCTAGACAATGCACCTGCGCTGCCGTGAGATTTCCCGCTGCAGTGTCTGATAGTAAAGTCGTATTCCTGCTGCTGCTGGGCGGTGCTGTTAGCCGCACTTCCTTTCTGAGACCGTTCACCTTCCCTTCCTAGGGTGTGCTTAGGGCAGCTGGACCGAAGATGGCCCCTTTCCCCGCAGCCATAGCACCTAGGGCTGTATCTTTTATTGTGGTCGCGAACCGTAACTGCTGTAACCTCCCTAGCGTGAGGTGAACGATGATCCTGCCGCCACCAGGCAGTGCCGTTAGCTGCACTACCTTCTCGAGATCGACCAACTCTCCTTCCCACGGTTCGCTTAGGACAGCTGGATCGAAGATGGCCCCTTTCCCCACAGCAATAGCAGCTTGGGCTGTATCCTTTGTTGCGGTCGCGAACTGTAGCTGCTGCAACCTCCCTGACGCGATGGGAACGATGATCCTGCCGCACGGTTTCCACTTCCAGTGCATGGGCCAAGGCGTCCTTAAGCGTCTCGTGGTGCCCGAGCCTCACAGCAGCTCTGACTTCCAGGTCGCGGATGCCGTCGATGAATGTCTGCACCAGGTTCCCTTCAATGAGCACAGGTACAGACCGGTGTGCTTTTCGCACCAGCTTCTCCACTTCTAGAGCCCACCGCTGCAGGTTTTCGTTGATGCGCTGCACACGATCTTTAAGCTGCGCACGAAAGACGTGTTCCAGGTGAGCGTCGCCATATCTCGCCTCCAATGCCTCAAGGAGTTGCTCATAAGTCACTTCCTCACCGAGAGCTTCCAGAACTGTTAAGGCAGGTCACGCAGGCCTAGTGTGAGAGCAGTCATGGCCTGATTTTTATTCCAGCCGTTCGCCTTCATAACAGCCTCGAACTGAATTTTGTAGGCTGACCAGGAAGAAGTCCCGTCGAACGGTGGCACTTTGAACCCACGTAGCGAAGGTGTAGTAGCTACTACGGGAGCTATAGTTCCATCACCCAGTTTGAGGTCGTCCAGCGTTTTCTTCACGTCAGCCACCACGTAATCAACCCGATTGTTCACTTGGTCGATTTGGGTTTTAGCTTCCTTGATTTGGGTTTCAGCTTCCGACAGGCGGTTGTCATGTTGAGCAACCCTATCCTTCACCTCCTTTATCTCTTTCCTAAAGGTAGCATGAAGGTCCTTAATGAGGAGCATCTGCTCTTCCGACCGACGGGCCTGTTCCTCCTGTCGGCGGGCCTGCTCCTCTTGTCCGCCCCGCAGCTGCTCTTCCAATCGGCGGGCCTGTTCCTGCAGCATCGCCATCAGAGCACCTAAGTCAGGTGCAGAGGATGTAGGAGCTAATGGTGGGCCCGCAGCCTCCGTGGCTGGCAGTTGTCCCTCCGACGTTTGCGCCGTTGCACCACCAAATCTCCGCTGGTCCGTCTCATGCTGGCGTTGACTTCGGGTACGGACACCCTCCGTTTCCTCCTTGGGTAAAATCGGCATTATTTTATCCCACTTCTGACACCAATTATACCACCAGTGGTAAATTAAAAAAGTGACTTTCAATAAGTATTTTTATAATCTACATTGAATAAAAAAGTTTCTATTTCTATTTCTATTTCTATTTCTAATTGTTACGAGCTTGAGGTTCGTGACAATAAAAATTGCCGATAGAATTACCTAAATTAATACTTTAATTTACTTTATACAAATTAAAGTTAAAAACACTAATAATTAAACACACTAATTCACTTAATTTCGCTCCGAAGCTTCGCTTGTGTCGCCGAGTTCAACTCTCTGTCCCGATCGCATCTTGCGCCACCTATTTATTTAAATTAGCAAAATATCCGGAATGTTCAAGTAAACACGCGCAAGGTACCGAGAGTTCGAGTATAGATTTTCTAGTTCTTCGGGTGGCGCTGTGATGTCATAAACTGCAACGCTCCCCTCGCTCTCGTTCCTGACACTAGATGGCGCTAGTTGTGTCGTCGACTGGAGCGCGTAACATTATTTACTTGTTTTCAGTCATCCTAATGATTTTTGTCACAAATATCATATATTGTATATATAGACCAGGGCCTTTGTAGTTATTTTTTTTATAGAACATATTTCTGTTCTACAGAAACCGGCATTGCATATTTAGTTCCACAACTCGCCAAAAGTTGGCGCTGGAGTAAGTTTACGTTCGGAAGTACGTTGTTTCAGTTAATTAAATCAAATTAAATAATCGTATCACATTGACTAAATCAACGTGTTAATAATGTGAATTTAGATATTTTCGCCAGAAAATTAGTTAAACAACTAATTTTATTAAGATTTAGCTGCTTTAAGTCTAGTTTATTCGTTTAATTGGATGATGGAATATTGGTGTTTTAATTTCTAAACGTGACCACCTACTACCACCATTTTGTTTGTTTTTGAATTTGACATTGCCGTTTTGTTTTTCTGACGTAACCATTGTGCTTTGAATGTTTTGAATTTTTGGTGTTTTTCCTATATTTTCTTACGACTTGGCTATTCTCGGACTTCGATTATCTTTGCTTAATATAGTGGCCCATGCACGTGAAAGGGACTTCGATTATCTTTCCTTCGGACATAGTTCGTATAGTTTAGTGATGGCCGCGGATAAAATTTGCTGTGTTTCAGGATGTACTAAGAGCTGTGAGTAAATCTAATTATTTACAGGTTTTACCAGTCAATATATTATTTCTTCTTTCTATTTTTTATATACGTCAGTGTCACCTTGCGCAACAATGTGATACCTAGCGCAGACGCAGGTAGCCCAAGAGTTCTGCATCACTTTTCCACCCTTAGAGCCAATACCTTGCTATGTATACTTATAACACTACTATTTATATTACTGTCATTACACTTTTCAAAAACGCTTCTAAAATATTAATTTTTTTGTAGGTGAAGATGGCTTTATACTTCACAAATTTCCAAATTCTACAAAAGATCCAACACGCTTTTGTACACGGGTGTTTAAGTACCGATGAATTTGTTATACACCTTTTGAATCCAAGTACTGGACCGGAGTATAATGTTAAGTAATATTGCAATACCAGCATTGCATATGAAAGGTTAGTAAAAATTTGCATTAACATTGTAATGATCTATTCTTAATATTATGGATGTTAAAGTTAATGTGGAAGTTTTTTCCTCAAATAATTAATTTTACTATCAAACATGATTAATTGAATGTATAAATTTTGAATCATTGTTAAACTATGTTCTGCAATACTAATTTTCAAACATTTGAATTGACAAAATATTATGTATGACATGCAAAGCAATTTTATGGAAAGTTTGTTATTTCTTATTAACGGTTTGATTCAAATGATAATAAAAAGCTTATAAATTAAGGCTTTTTTAAAGCTCATATGAATATCAAAATCTACACCAGTTTGTAAATATTAAACTTGCTCAGAGTACAACGGGGAGAAACATGAGTTTATGTTGTAATAACAAATATATAGCGATCTAAAGATCTTTTCCAGTACTAATGAGAAATATATTGCACCAACATACTATATTGTAGAATATGTTTAACGTTTAATTATTTTTTATCACATTTTCCTTTAGTATCTATTTAAAGTTATGATGATCTTCAATTTGATATCCCATTCTTTCACTTCATTCAATCTAAGAATATCATATTTAAAGTTTAGATGCCCAAATTTGTGCAGTATTCATTTGCTTAAGAACAAAAAAGTTAGTATTTCATTTGGTCTTATTACCAAACTTAATTAATCACAAGAGAACTTGATTTGCCTCAGTCTTTGTGAAACTCGACATTGCTGTAAGATCCATAATTTACATTATAGTATGCATATTTTTCACAGGTGTTCTATTATACAACTAATACTAATAATAAACTTCTATTTTAATAAAATGCAATGTGTAACTTTTAGCTTCATTTTTATTTGTTTTATTTTGTTATGCTACTTGTGGTATTTGTTGTTTGATATTATTTGTTCAAAGATGTTGGTAGTCCTTCAGTCTTAGTCGTTCAAATTCTACATGGCTAATATGAGTATGCTGTAATTTTTTGCTGATTGGTAGTAGAGGTTTTTGAAAGAGATGAAAGTAAAACGATATGTGAAATAAGAATAGAAGGGGAGTTGATCGAGCAAGTAGATGAGTTTGTATATTTGGGGTGCGTATTTAGCAGGGATGGGAGATATGATAAGGGTATAGAACGACGAGTGAACCCGGGAAACAGAGTAAATGGGGCCCTGCACTCTATTGTGAAGAGTCAAAATGTGTCAAAAAAGGCACGTATGGCAATTCACAATGCTGTGTTGGTCCCTACTTTAACGTATGGTAGTGAAAGTTGGGTATGGCAGAAGAAGCACGAGAGTAGAATAAATGCAGTAGAAATGCGGTCGTTAAGGAGTATGTTAGGGCTGAATCTGAATGACAGGGTGAAAAATTGTGTGATAAGAGAAGAGTGTGGTTTGCAAGATGATGTTGTGACCAGGATTAAGAAAGGAATGCTTCGGTGGTTTGGTCATGTGGAAAGAATGGATGAGGAAAGAGTGACAAAGAAAATTTATGTTGCAGAAGTGAATGGCAGAGTCGGAAAGGGACGTCCTAGGCGAAAATTTATCGACCAAATTGGCGATTTATTGAAAACGGGCCAAATTAGGAGTACCCTTAACCGACGAGCATGCATGCGTAGGTGTATGGATGTGAAGGAGGCGAGAGAGGTGTGTCAGGATCGTGCCAAATGGAAGTCTGTAGTCTCTGCCTACCCCTCTGGGTGACAGGCGTGAGTGTTTATGTTATGTTTTATGGTAGTAGAGGAACTAATCTTTGCAATTAATAAAACCCAAGCAGGTTAGAATTGTTATTAGAGCAATCAGTTCACATTTCTCTTTGTACTATTGTTAAGTTGTCAATATATTTCAGGTACAATTAATCAAATTCATTGTATATATTGCTTTTACAGGTGATGTTGCTAAGATATCACCATTAGCTGAAGTTACAAATAAAAATAATACTCTTAAAACACGTTATACACAAATAAATTGCTTCAACATCAAGTTATGTGCAAGAGACAACTACTGCTCAAACATCCAGTAAGTTAAAATTGATTTTATTGTATAAATTAAATTGAGGATAATATATTGTAAATTAATTTTATTTAAAAAAAGTCCCACTGGGTTTTGTGCTGGTTCTGGTAAAGGTTTAATATCAAGTTGCTTTAATAAGGGGTTGTGGGGCGGACGTAAGGGAGGTGGAGAGGGATAGATTCGCCCCCCACCTGTGCCCCCACCATGAGATGCCTGGTATTTTTATATTAAATGTTAAAGATCAAAATTTTATAAAATAATTTATAAGAAAAATCACCTTAATAGGTAGTCCGGGAGGGGGCGTGACCCCTCTTCACCGAAGCAATACTAAAGTTTAGTTGATGGACCCCCCGTTATTTCTGGGTGGTTTATGAAAAAATAACCATAAATCTTTTTAACCAAACCTATCTGAGTTGGTGTGCCCCAAGTCCTGAGCTTGCTTTGCTCGTTTTTGTACCAAATATAACATTAAAATGTTAACTTTAATAATTACTTTAATAAGTAAACATATTTTATCACTTTTGCCATCATATTTCATCATGTTTCGCTTGCATAAGTACTCCACTATTGCATTACTAAAATATACAATACCTTGAAAATGGTTAAGTTTCGTGTATGGTGTTTCATAGTCGAAACAGTCGGTAATGATGCAAACTACAACCCCCTAAATGATCTAAGTCGACTTAACCTGTAACCCTATCATATTGTATATTTCAATATTTATCTACTATGTTCCAAATTATGATTCAAAACGCAATCAACTTGCTACAATTAAATGTATTTTTAGTAAACTATAGTACAAATTTTCTAGGTCTATATAAATATAATGTTTTGTCATTTCAGTTTCAAGCTTGAAGGTAACTAAGCTCAAAAGGACTCAAATTAGTACAATGTTAAAAAAGAAGCTTGAATATAGCAAATGAGAAATAAGAAAGTATGAAGAATGAACAAAAAGACTGAGGAAGAAAATGAATCTATTAGAAAATACTACTTTCTTGAAAGCATTTAAAAGTTTTACCTCAATGACAACAATTTTTACGATGCTACAATTTCGAGAATGTGGTAAACACAAAAGGGACAGACAATTCACACCTGATGAAAAAGTTAAAAAAAATAATGCCATCAGCATTACTTTTTTTAACATGGGCCAAGAGCCTACAGGATGCTGCATAAGATATTTGTTCTGCCATCACCTTTCACCTTAAGCGGGATGGTATCTAAGGCTAATATTAAGCCTGGTATAAATGAAAACATATTTTACCAGCTTAAGAAGCAAGCATCTAAAATGAAAGCCAATGATAAATTGTGTACACTGGTTTTTGATGAAATGGCCTTAACACCACATATTGGTTATGACTGGAAAAATGACAGGATTACTGGTTTAGTTGACAATGGTGATGTAGTGAGGACTGAAATTAGAATAGAAACGAATAAAAACTATAAACAGCCGATATCATATTCATTTTGTACTTGCAGTACAAAAAAAGCCGAATCAGCCTTAATGATTAAGAGAAATATAAGAAAATTGAAGGGATCTGCCTCTAAAATCCTTGCTACTGTATGTGACCAGGGAACATCAAATGTTCGTGCCAAGTAGAACATAGTAGATAAATATTTAAATATATATACAGGGTAACCCTGTATATATATTTCAATATAAATTATATTGGTTAAGTCGACTTATCGATCCTTTAACTTGGGGTTGTAATTTGCATCATTACCGACCGTTACGACTATGAATCACCATACATCAAACCTAACAGTTTTCAAGATATTGGATATTTAAGTTTTTTTTTTTATAAAAATTGTCAACTTTTTGTCTATTGTACTAATTTTTTTGTAATTTGTGCATCTTATTTCATTTTTCTTATAACTTTTGTGTAGTAGATAAGTTGCTTTATTATTTTAAATACCAAGATCTTAGGTAAACAAACTAAATTTTAGGTTATTTTATTTTGATTAATTTACTTTGTATTCTGTCATTACTGCCTACTTATAATTACTGTTGGATTTATTAATTTAAAATTGTTACTTTGATGAAATATATTGATTGATCGACATTTATTTTTTTATTTCTGAAATTGTGTAGATTGCTTAATTCTTAATTATTTTTTACTGGTTATGGGTGTAAATTACCCGAATAAAGATGATTATTATTTTTAAATTGAGTTTTCTTTTTTATGATTTACCTTTGATTACATAATTCTGCAACTAACTAGATTTGTGCCTATATGCACAAAACTAGTTAGTTGCAGAATTATGTGATCTTGTAAAATTCGTTAAAAATAATCAGTACACCAGGGATGGGGCTGTACTATATATAGGTATATAGAATATATTTATAGATAGATATATCATTCGTTTAGTTCGACAACTCCACTATACATGTCTCTGTACCACGGAATCGACTAGCAACTCTATTCCAGGTATATATAATGTACTCTATGATATAGACACAGGTAATTACCATCTTTATTATAGGTATAAATTTAAAGGTAGATGGCGCTGTTAACATCAATTCTAAAAATAAAGGAAACATTTCGACGCAGTTGCTACTTATATAAAACATATCAGAACTTTTAAATCAGTGCCTGCGGAACAAATTACTCCTAGATAGGCAAAGAAGAAAGTTCGATTCTAGCTGAAACCAACGCAATGAGAGCAAATAATCTTACACTCGCCAGATGTCGCTAGTTGAAGTTTTTTGTTACACTATGTATTTTAATTGATAATATATATTAATATAAGATAATATATGTAATATATATTATATCTCAGTGGAAACGGTTCCATTTAAAAGTACGGTGAGCGATATTAATTATATATCGAGATGTAATGTAAATTATATTATATCCCATAGTGGAAAGTCGGCTTTAGTTGCACGAATCATTTTTATATTATTAGAACTAAAATAATAAAAAAACAATTTCCACATAATACAGTATATAGAAAATAGATATTGGAGGCTAATATGTTGAAATTGTTTTATTCTTTTAGTACATTGAAGTTGGCTTTACATTTTCACCCTATTGAGTATATTATAAAATATGTTCTAATTAAAAATATGTACTAGGTATATAAAATATATATCATTTGATAAACTTTTATTCTGTTTCATAATGTAAACATAATTCATCAAACTAACAATTTCATTAATGTCAGCGGGGATCGAACCCGGATTGCTCGCGTTTATGGCGAACACTTCGCCCTTGAGCTACTCAACTCAAGCACGGCTCATATCTTTTTTATGTTTTTGTTTAATCATAACGTTATCTCCACACTAGGAATTTTTCCTAAGTACATCGTGGAGGCAGTTTAAATATATTAATTTCACAACGACAAACATACAGACCCGGAACAATTATTTGTAGGTTACAGAAATTTTTGTTCCGTCTGGGATTCGAACCCGCGGCGCTCAGCGCTACAACTCATTACCAAGTCACTCCGCCACGGAGCCAAAGGTTAAAGCCAACGATTTTGTATTTTTACTAGAGCCGAATTGCTTATGTTTATTACCCATTTCTAAAACAATGTGTATGAAATGTAAATTTGCTACCATTAAATCATTTATTATTTAAATATTACCATTACCATAAACATATTTCAAAATTACTTACTACCAAAAATATCGCTTAAAAAAGTCTCAATCGTTTAAAATGCTTGATGGTGCTATAAGTAGCTAGTTATAGTATAGTGTAGTATATCCCTATCGGTGTATCAACGCGATCGCGCGGTGTCGGTGAGAAAAAGTGATACGCCCTGTCGTTGGGATTACCCGGAGCGTACTGAACGGACGGCGTCTGTACATGATGATATAAAGTATTTTTAAAATAATTATATAAAAAAATTGACAAAATAAAACCAGCTAAAACTTTTTTGCATGTTTAACATTACATGTATTTTGATAAAATAATTAAAATAGATATGTTTATAACTAAATACACGAAAAAAAATTACATTGAAATCGACAGTTTTGGTGATTTTATAATATTGTTTTATAATATTAAATCGAAATATATTCGTAATTTAGGTTTTGCTATACACTAAAAGACTACATATTCCATTATACTAACGCTTAAAATAAGGTATTTTAGCTTATAATAATGGTTGTATTCAACCTGAAAGATAACTCTGACGCATATTTTCGTAAAACGCTGTGAAGGGATTGTCTTCGCTCTAAAAAACCGTCATTAAAAACTATGATTTTGCATTGCTATGTACTAAATAAAGACTTTATATTTCCAAAACCCTAATTTTCGGCAAATAATCTCCTGATATCGTTAGGATATCGCCCCTGGAAAAACCCTAAAACATCTAGTTTTCGACGCGAAACGCATATGCCCTCTTAAGTTACTCAACAGTTAAGAAAACCATTTTAAGCAATATTTCTTATCTAAAAATTTATAAATAAATTAGTTTGTTATGAAGACACATCTACAGGAAAGAAAAACACAACCTGCCTTTATTTATGTTACATTACAGCACCACCATCTATCGATGAAATCGGTTAACTATTGTATTTTAGATATTAAGGTTAATTATTTTTATTGTTTATATTTATGACGTTATTCTTTCTTATTTTTGATATAATTATATTCATCAATTCTCAATACTTTCAGATATAATTATATCTTTATGGAAAATTATTTTACAACGTTTAATTATGATATATGATATAAGATTAACATGCACTTGATGACTCAACGCCGCTAATGTACAATTAAAAAGTATAAGGTACCCATACATCAGAATATTAATCGCATCTTTTGATAGAGTAAACCGATTTCGATGAAACAAAGACTAAATTAGACACTATGATACGCTTTAAAATTTCCTTGCTGATTATTTTGATATCAATTAGTACTTTAAACGTGATACTTTAACAAACAAACAGACATACAGACAATTCTAAAAATGACAGAAATGTATTCAGTTACTTATTTATAGTCCATCTCAATCAATTTTGTTACAAAAATATAAAATGTAGACACATCTGCAATTTACATTTTTATTATATATATATATATATATATATATATATATATATATATATATATATATATATATATATATATATATATATATATATATATATATATATATATATATATATATATATATATATATATATATAGATTTGTAAAATAAGAAAATCGAATGATATTTATCCACAGTCATCACGAAATATGTTGTTATATTCACTGTTCTAAATAAAGGTTTTAGTAAATTTTTTTTCTTGGTAAATGATATAATTTTCAGGGTTCTGTACCTCAAAAAGAAAAAAAATGAAACCATCATCGTCATCGTCAGTCTGGCTGTTGTCTGATAATACCCTTTTCTCAGGAACCGGTTGAGATATAAAGATGAAATTAATATCAAATAATGAAATTTATGGTTCCAGTTATAAAAAATCAAGCTTCTAAATTAACTAGTGTAAGATTAGATTTAAATAATATCTAAATCTTATGACACAGATTTTAGATTACATTTATAACACATAATTTGTCTTTATCGATTATAATGTGGGTGCCTCCAAGTCAAGTGTGAATAGGCTTTTGTTAAGATAAGTTATTGCACAAATCTTCAGTTGCATCACCACTCTCTTTCAGGTGGGACAGTAGTCAAGCACTGTCGTATATAATAGTAGAAAAACTATTTAATAACTGAAAACGGACTCATAAAACCTATATGGTACTTTCCGTTGACATAGAATCGTGAAAGTCGACAAAAAGCGATCTAAAAATCGCTAAATTATTTTAAGCACACACAAACATAATATATGTGTATTTATATATATATATATATATATATATATATATATATATATATATATATACAGAATGGGTCCCACATATATGCAGTAAATGAAACCACAAGTAATACTAGTCCGTAGAAGTGCAGAATAATTAAATATTAAATTAAAACCCATAAAATAAAAAAGTGAAATTTTCAAACAAAATAAATATTAAAATAAATTCAGTAAAAGTGAACGCTCTGTTTGGACAACGTACCTTGACCCCTTGGAAGAGTGACAACGTTGCACGCGGGTGGCACGCCGACAAAAGACACCGCTGTCGATATGTCGCAATACCAATAGTTTGCACTGCGTGGCAACGTCGCTTTTTAATGTTCAAGGATTCATTCAAGTTCATTGAATCATTGACTTAGTGACCCAATTCTAGAGAGTGTTCAAATTTGCTTAAAATTAAAACTCTACTGTTTGACCTAATTACTGGACCGATTACGTTCATTTTTTGTATATCGTCAGCAAAGGCGATAACAAGTATATGGTTTCATTTATTGCATATATGTGGGACCCATTCTGTATATATATACATATTCACTTTTGCAACATAAATTTGCTTTGTCACTCTTTTCTCATTCATTATTTCTACATGACTAAACCACCGAAGCATTCCTTTCTTAATCATAGTACAAAGCATCAGCTTGAAAACCACGCTCTTCTTTTATCACACAGTTTCTTACCCTATCACTCAGAGACACACAGCGATAGCGACCTTGAGAATCAATCATTTATTATTTGATAACATGACTTTTTTATATAGGAGAGGGGGCAAAATAGCAAACCGTTCACTTGATGTTAAGTGACTACCGCCATCCATGAACAACTGCAACACCAGGGGAATTGCAGGTGCGTTGCCGGCCTCTTAGAAAGGAGTAAGCTCTTTTCTTGAAGGTCCTTAGGTCGTATCGGTTCGGAAAAATGTAAAGCAAACTATTTCACGGAGAAGTCGTACTCGGATGAAAACTCCTAGTGAAATGTACATTGGTGGACTGCCAAATATCCAGATGGTGTGGGTAGTATCGGCATGTTTGCCGCGTAGTGCGGCGTAAAATTTGGCGGCTGGGATCAATCCGAACTATTCCTCAGAGCACTCGCCGTGGTAGAATGCGATAAAATACGCAAAGCGATGCAACATCTCTTCGCAGCGCCATTGAATCGAGTCGATCGGAAAGCACTCGGTCGTCGAAGATTCGAGCCGCTCTGCACTGGATGCGGTCAAGTGGAAGGAGCTGGCACTAGGGAGCCCCATCCCAGAGATGGGAACAGTATTCCATGTGAGTCTGAACCTGCGCCTTGTAAAGTTGCGGTCGATGTCAAATACTGCATCAAATACTGTCCCGCTCTGCTGAGCACGCCAAGCTTTTTAGAAGCCAATTTGGCTTTCACTTCCAAGTGACCATAAAACTGCACATCACTCGATATATCGACGCCGAGGATTCCGATACTGGCTGAGGCAACAAGGGGAGTGTCTTCAAACTGGGGAGATACGACAAAGGGGTTCTTTTTAGCGGTTAACGCGTAAACTGAATGAATTCTGAATTTGAATAAAATATTTGGTATTAATACTTTGTCTTAAATGAAAATTTATAAGTTTAAAAAAATATATAGTAAGGGTGACAATCGCGCATATGGTCCACCTGATGGTATGTGGATGCTGAAGCCCATTGCAATCTACATTTATCATCGATTAATATTCAAAAAATGTGTTGTCACCCCTGAAGACTTATGCGACGTTCTCAGTAAGAAGAGTTTCCGGTTCTTTACACTCACCATACAAAAAATAGCAGTTACAAACTGCTATTTTACGCTGGTATTCTGTAAGAGCATTGTCTTACCCCGGTATAGCTAACCCATTAGTGCTCTACAATTAATCTAGCTGCTGAGTTGTTCTAGCAAGAAATTAAACTATAGAAGACATAAAACAAGCGCTGACTAAACATATTGCTTGATACACCTTGCCAACATTTCTCGCCAAGTTTAAATTAAATTTGAAAACCCGTTTACTGCAAACGAAACGTTAATGCGCAGAACTCCATGATTTTAATAGCAATTAAAGAAAAATTAAACCGGGCCGTGTTCCAATTTTCGCACGCCTCCCTTCTCATTTACAGACTACTAATTTAAATAAGTTATTAAAACTAAGAACTGGTGAAAAAATTGCAATTATTAATTATTTTTAGTGATGGCAAAATTTTATTTTGCTATCACTAAAAATGCCTTACTTATTATCGTAAGCTGTTCAAGTTACTCAAAAGGATTTTATAAATCTTTATCCCTGCTGAACATTGGCTTCTATAACCACAAACATTTTGTACGCAGTAAGGTCCTGTGCCACTTTTATTCATCGATTCGGAGATATGTATATCGCTAGCTGGCAGCAACCGCATCCTATCCGGTCGTAACACGGTTGGCAGATTGCCACTATTATGGCTGTCTTACGTTCCAATCGGACGGATTTTTACTGCACCACGCCATAAAGTGATACCATACAGCAAAAGAGATTGCATTAAGGTAAAATAAGCAGTTATGATCACTTTCAAATAAAAACTATTTCTAATCATCAACCAACCTAAGTATTAGCGCAGGTATTTACCCAGATGCCTTAAAAACATCAATTATAAAACCGCTGTTTAAGAAGGAAAATAGAGAACTAATGGAATATTATCGGCCCATCTCACTTATTCCCGTAACTTCAAAAATATTTGAGAAATATATATATATATATATATATATATATATATATATATATATATATAAGGAAATACATAAATTTATTGAAAAAAAAAAACATTTTATGTGAGGAACTAAAAGGATTTAGACCACATGGGTTGCGCCCTCCTTTCTGCTGCGCCCTCCTCTCTGCCAAGGAGGGTCGCGTTCGTATACGGCTTAGAGATCTCTAGTTAGATCGTTAAGCTAGTTCCTAAAAGGTTGGGTTTAGTGGGTAAAAGTCACCACATAACCACGCAGCCGGCTGCGTGGTATGCTATGAGCATTCCCAACCTCCCTCCCCCGCTTTCCGGAGGGTTGCCCATATTTATTTCGGGCGCAAAAAAGAAACCACATAGGACAATCAATATGGCCATATACGACTTTATATACAATATTATTAACAATATCGATAAACGTAGATATGTCTGTGGCATATTTTGCGACATGACAAAGGCATTTGATTAGGTAAATTACGCTACTCTTTTAGAAAAACTTGAAGCCTATGGCATTAGAGGCAATGTTCTTAATCTAATTGAATCTTACTTAAAGAATAGAATACTAATAACTAAAATTAATCAAATTAATATAGCAAATAAGAAGGAAGAGATATTTCGATCGTCAAAGCGCGAAGTTAAATTTGGAGTACCAATGGAGAGTGTGCTGGGTCCTTTTATAATTATATTGTACGTCAATGACTTACCTGAATGCATTGAGCAACCAGTAACACTGTTTGCGGACGATACCACAGTGACAATACCATGTAAAAGTGTAGAGACCTATGAAAATGACATTAATAACTCCTTAAAATTAGTTGTAAACTGGTTAGACGAAAACAATTTAAAAATAAACTGAAATAAAACAAAAGTTATCCATTTCAGTCAACGGATTCCTAGCATGAGCCTAAATGTACACTACAATAATGATGTTGTAAAAGAAGTTGAAACTGCAAAGTTCCTGGGTCTCGAAATAGATAAACATCTTAACTGGAAGCACACATTAATACTTTATGTAAAAAAAATAGTAAAACCGCATATGCTTTACATATTTTGTCTTCTATAGTACACACGGATGCACTACTCACTGCTTACTACGGCTTAGCAGAATCCCACCTCCGATATGGAATAATACTTTGGAGTAACTCAACCGAAAAAGAATCAGCGTTTAAGGCTCAAAAAGGATGCATAAGGGCAATGTTTAAGCTTAAAACTACCGATAGTTGCATGCCATATTTTAAACAGTATAAAATACTGACATTACCTTGTCTATACATACTAGAAGTAGCAGTGTTTGTTAAATTGCATCCAAAACGTTTTAAATGCCTTGACCAAGTAGTTCCACGTAATAGACGCGACAATACCCTTTTGTGTCATCAATCCGCTAAGACAGCACTAATGCGCAAAAGTATATACTGCATGGCTCCAGTCATATATGATAAAATACCAAAATGTTGGAAAGAATTGCCGCTATCGATATTTAAAAAAAGGATTCGTAGCTTCTTGACAGTCAAAGCATACTATAGCGTAACAGAATTCTTGACTGAATTTTTTTTTGAGATTAAGACTGTAATGTTAAAAATTTGAATTATGTTTTTGTTTTTGTGTTATTATTGTGTTTTGTTATAGCTGTTTTGGTGATTGGTTTATATTTCTGTATATTTTGCATGCCTACTGGTAAAATATGGCTGAACTCACTACCTATATTTCCATGTATGTACCCATATTTGCAAAATAAAATATCTTCATCTTTTTATCTTTTATCTTTTAAGGTTTATAAATACTTATATACCCAATTACCGTGTAGTGGCGGTTAAGAATATCCACTACTACATATCTTCTAGTGGGTGTCTTAAAAGGCGACAGAGGGAAACAGCAGGATATGGGCAGCAGCATTTTCCTGATAACAGCAACTGTACAAAAAAAAATGCGGTTGCTAACCCGCTTGCCAAGCGTGGCAACTATGTCAATATACCCCCCAAGAAGAATTACACAAATAGACGACCCCCAGTCCCCGCCGGCCCCGCTATTCCTGGCTACGGTGGCGACCATGGTAACGGCGGGGCAGGGTGTGCTAAGAATCTCCGGTGGAGGTTCGGTTGCCACCTACGACAACTCGACCTGGCAACATTTAATGCACGCACCCTGAGGACTGACGAGAAGATCCTGGAGCTGGAAGAAGAGATAGACAAGTTGCATTGGAATATTATAGGATTATCCGAGGTCCGAAGAAAGGGGGAGGACACGGTGATTCTCGAATCCGGTAACTTGTTCTATCACCGGGAGGGCGACCATCTGTCTCAAGGAGGTATCGGATTTATCGACCAGAAGTCTCTCGTCAACAACGTTGTAAAGATTAGGAGTGTGTCGACGAGGGTCGCGTACCTGATACTCAGAATCAACAAACGGTATTCGCTGAAGGTCATACAGGTTTACGCAAAAACCTCGGCATATCCCGATGAGGAGGTGGAGGAAATGTATGAGGATATTTCCAAAGTCATGCATTCCGCCAAAACCCACTACACGGTGTTGATGGGAGACTTCAACGCAAAACTAGGCACAAGAGAAAACGCTGAGCTGAAGTTAGGGAAATTTGGAGTAGGGCAACGGAACCAAAGGGGCCAGCAGCTGGCCGACCTTATGGAGAAAGAGGGACTCTTTATGATGAACTCCTTCTTCCAGAAGCGGCCCCACAGGAAGTGGACCAGGTCGAGCCCAGACTGTTCGACAAAAATGAGATTGACTTCATTATGACGACCAGACGCCAACTGTTCAGTGATGTCTCAGTGATAGCAAGGGTGAAAACTGGCAGCGATCACCGAATGGTTAGAGGCACACTGAACCTAAACGTTCAGTTGGAGAGGTCTCGTCTAATGAAATCAACGCTCCGTGCCCCTCGTGCTCTAATCCAGAATCCCGAAACCTTTCAGCTCGAGTTACGTAACCGTTTTTAGTGCCTACAAGATTGCAATGCAGTGGACGATATGAATGACAAGCTCATGGAAACTGTCCATACGGTCGGAGCTAAGTTCTGCCAGACCCGCCGCAGAAGAACACAAAAACTCTCCGATCACACTCTTAATCTCATGGCTGTTAGACGGGAGATGAGCAACTGAACAGACAGATCTCCAAATGCATGGGGCGAGACTTACGCAACTTTAGTACTGCTCGTATTAAAGAAGCGATCGAGCGGGACCAGGGCTCCAAAGTCTTTGCCAGAGATCTGTCTGCCAGAAAGACAACTGTCAAAGCTGAAGAACGAGTGTGACAGCATCGTTTGCGGGACACCTGAGATTTTGAGTAAGATTGAGAGGTTCCATGGGCAGCTGTACACATCATCGTTGGAGCCACACGCAAGTGAGAGTAACGATCCAAAAGCAAGTCTTATCCGACACTATTCCGATGATATACCGGACGTCAGTCTAAGCGAGATTAGAATGGCTCTCCAGCACCTTAAAAACGGCAGGGCCTCAGGCGACGATGGAATTACAGCGGAGCTACTGAAAGCGGGTGGAACAACGGTACTTGAAGTTCTTCAGAATCTCTTCAATTCCGTCCTCCATGGTGGCACTACTCCAGAGGCGTGGAGCAGAAGTGCGGTGGTCTTGTTCTTTAAGAAAGGCGACAGCGCTCTCTTGAAAAACTACAGACCGATTTCCCTTCCGAGCCGCGTCTACGTGCTGGTTTCGAGAGTCATTACGAATCGTCTCGCACGCGGACTCGACGACTCCCAGCCTCCCAAACATGCCGGTTTCCGAAAAGGCTTTAGTACCGTAGACTACATACATACCCTGCGGCAAATTGTACAGAAGTCCGAAAAGTACAATCTGCCACTCTGTACCACGTATGTGGAATATGAGAGAGCCTTTGATTCCGTCGAAATTTAGGCGGTGCTACAGTCTCTTCAGCGGTGCCAAGTTGACTATCGATATATTGAAGTGCTGAAGTGTTTGTATAGTAGGGCTACGATGGCTATCTGAGTACAGAACCAGAGCTCGAAACCTATCCAACTGCAGAGAGGTGTAAGACAGGGTGACGTTACATCCCCGAAACTCTTCACCGCTACATTGGAAGACGTTTTCAAGCTACTGGACTGGAAAGGATACGGTATTAACATCAATGGCGAGTACATCACTCACCTTCGATTTGCCGACGATATAGTCCTTATGGCAGAATCGCTGGAGGACTTAAGCACTATGCTCAATGACCTCATTAGTGCCTCCCAACGGATAGGTCTTAAGATGAACATGGACAAAATAAAGATCATGTTTAATGTCCATGTCACACCTATGCCGGTAGTCGTTGGGAGCACTATGCTCGAAGTTGTTGACGAGTACGTTTACCTGGGACAAATAGTCCGACTAGGTAAGTCCAACTTCGACCGAGAGTTCAATCGACGGATTCAACTCGGCTGGGCAGCGTTCGGGAAATTACGACGTATCTTCTCGTCAGGTATACCTCAATCTCTAAAAACTAGATTGTACAACCAGTGCGTGTTACCAGTGATGACTTACGGATCTGAGACGTGATCCTTCACTAATGGCCTTATGAGGACGCTCAAGGTCACTCAGCGAGCTATGGAGAGGGTTATTCTCGGAGTTTCTCTGCGTGATGGACTCAGAAATGAGGATATCCGCAGTAAAACCAGAGTGACCGACATAGCCCAACGGATTAGTAAGCTGAAGTGGCAATGGGATGGCCATATAGCTCGAAGAACCGATAACCGATGGGGAAGAAAGGTTCTCGAGTAGCAGCTTCGTACCGGTAGGCGTAGTGTAGGGTGACCCCCCACTAGATGAAGTGACGACCTGGTAAGATATGCAGGAAGTCGATGGATGCAGGTGGCTCAAGACCGTGCTTTGTGGCATTACTTGGGGGAGGCCTATGTTCACCTATGGACTTGTGAAGGGCTGTAATGATGATGATGATGATGATTCCAAATGTTGATTGTTATCTATATGGAAAATATTATCTAAGATAAATAACCTTCAAAGTGATTTAAATATTTCTAAAACCTTTAGAGCATTCGGTCAAGTACAGACAAAGGCGGTGAAGACAAAGATGGCGATGTAAAAGGAGCACTCAAAAGGCTCGTGTGAAGAAAATAGCTGAGACACATTTTTGAAAAAAATGATTTTAAATTACTATAAAAATGTACTATAAATACATTTTTATAGATTTTTCCTTTTTTTAGGTTTATTATAATTAAAAGTATATATTATTCCTAGTACTTTTTTAAATTCAAAGATCCGATTACGATGTGGCTGCCTACAATGCAAGAACAGGCTTTTGTTTAAATTAGTCTACTGAATTACCGTCTGCTCACTCAGCACTACAATAATAGAAGTGCTAGTAGTCAAGACGACTGAAGGCTTAGATAAGTAAAGAAAATAATTGAGAGAATTGTAGAGTGCAGACCGCGAACTCAAAATCGTGATTACTGTCGTGAACAACTCTTAAGTTAATCGTTTTAAATGGTTACCTAATTATTTGCAAAACACTTCAAGTGGATAGAGGAAATTCCATTTCCATTAAATGTTTATTGTAGCGTATTAGTATTTTCTATTAAAAATATTTATCTGAACATTATTTTTAAAACATTATATCCAATTTTGTGCGACGATGGTATTTGATTAACGTGGCAATTTCTCTAATTTTAATTACTAAATGGCAAGAAGCTACTATCCAGCAGTGAACTATTTACGGGCTAATGAAGTTGGGAATAGTATCATCATCATCGTCATTATTACAGCCCTTCACAAGTCCTGGACATAAGCCTCCCCCAAGGAGTGCCACAAAGCAAAAAAATTCAAAGCAAGAATAGTAAAGTATGATATAAATAGCAGAATAGGTATTGGTAAGTAAATTTGGCTCGAATTGTTTAACACATTCGCGTAAAAATAAATACGAAAGAACACGGATGTTAAGTGAGGTTTGGTTACGCTACTGCAGTATCATTGAACAACCAAACGATTTTTTAAATTTGAACTGTATCGATTGGCATACTTATTAATTCCGTAATGCTAACCGTTTACGTAATATGAGCGCGACAAAGGAACCAATAGTCTACTGAGGGTAGATGGTTATTACTCCTACTAACCTAATAATATAATTGTTGTACCCATTTATGTAATGTATTCCTATATATTACAGAATTCTTATCTTAAATCGCTACTTCGACACAATGTTCACAAGTACAAAACAATACTCCCAATTCAATAGTGAAGAGATCCTTGTCAAAAATAAATCGGCTCAGTGCCCCGGAAGGAAGGATATTTTACGCGACATATTTGCGTATAAGTATGCTCTTATCTGAAAATGCTTAAACCCTGTGCACAATTTAAATGGGAGTAGAGTCGATCAATGTACAAATACCCTGGAGCGCCTAAGTTGATATAATCTCACAATCTTAAGGTAGCGGGTGTCGGGATCGGGTTCAAAGCGCACTAGGATTATTATCATTCTCCATTTAGCCATTTACAGTGCACTTTTTATTTATTTTGCTTCTGTGTTTTAAATCCTATTTATTTACTAATCTTTATTGTCAACCTTTAATTAAAGGTCACAATGGATATACTTAATACATTATTACCAATTGACCATGGGAAAATTAAAGAATTAAAAGATATCAGGTGTCACCTTCTCCATTCCTTTATGATGGTAATGTATGAGATGACAGAGAGAAACTAAAACTGGAAATGGGTAGAAGAATCTTACTGTTAACAACACAAAAACCTGATAAAAAACATCGACAACGTATGAAGCAATCTGTGGGGAAAGCCTGCATGTGCAGCAATGGACTTTTATATACTTCAAAAGATTATTACAAAAAGTAGTTTATGTCTCAGACGTAAACTAGAGTTTGTTTCACGAAAGATATCCCGCCGAAATATGCAAACTAAAATGTTATGTATGAAACTTGACAGTAAAATTTCAAATTTCGAAAACAATGGTGCCTGGCCTAAAGGACTTCTAATTACCTACATTATTTTTTATTAAACGTCACGTCTCAGTTCAATCATTATTTATTAATTACAAGGAGTTTTCTTAAACTAATATAAATTAAACACGAGACTATCAATATCCCAGGTTTTGTAATAAAATAAAGTACGTTATTAAAATAGAATAAAAGTATACGCGTTTTAAATAAAAAAACATATATAAAATTAATATATTATAAGTAGAGTAGTATTACTTGCAAAATATATTTGAAAAATTAAAAATAAAAAGTCGGATGTACATCAACGCGCAGAACGTAAATATAGTAAGTAAATGAAGAACTAAAGAAACTGGTATTATGCTGTTGGACTTGAATTTTGAGAACGTTAAAAGAACAAGATTTACGGTTCAGAGTCAAATACTTTATGTATGTTTAAAAATTATAAAGATAAACAAGGATTTTTCTTTCTGTTATATCAAAGAAAAAGCTTAAAGTCATATTTTATTTAGCTGACTTAAAAAAAGAGGGAGGATTGTGAACCGGATTTGTTGATTCCGTTTTTTAGATTATAATTCAGAAGTGGACTCACATAAACTTAGAAAATTAATTCCACGTCTCATCATCATGGACGGCCGACGAATTACGTGCAAGTCCTTTCGTTCTAAATTAATATTACCTGGAGCGTTGGGAGACACTTATTCGGTACGATTTTTACGTCTTTGGCCTTCCGACATATTGGCAACTGTTAACATTCTGCATATTATACATTACATCTATTTTTGTATACCATTTTTATTTATACATTTTAGTTAATATATATGTAGTTATTATTTTATACACAAATAGCTAATTACATAATGTTGGTATTTTTATTTATATAATTAATATTTGACATAAAACTGAAACTAAATTTATATTTACAGCTAATATTGGAGTCCACCATAATGTGAATACCATATCATTTCCAGTCCAATAGCTTGAAATGTCTTCCAATGCAGTGGTGAAGAATTTCGGAGATATAAGGTCACCTTGTCTTACACATACGTATCTGCTGTTGGATAGGTTTCGTACTTTGCTTCAGTACACGGGTAGCCATCGTAGCCCTTATGTATAAATACATCAGCACGTCGATATACCGACAGACAACTTGGCATCGCTGAGTTCGTTGGGCTTTCTCATAGTTCGCATATACCAGGCAAAATGGCAGATTTTACTCTTCGGTCTTCTGTACTATTTGCGGAAGGCTATGTATGTGATCTATGGTACTAAAGGCTTTTCAAAAACCTATTTGTTTGGTAGGCCGGAAGTCGTTGAGTCTGCGTGCGAGATTCGTAATGACTTTCGAAAATAGCATGTATTCGCGGCTCAGAAGGGAAATCGGTCTGTAGTTCCTTAAGAGAATGTGGTCTCCTTTCTTGAAGAACAAAACCATCGCACTTCTGTTTACGCCTCAGGAGTAGTGCCACCATAGAGGAAGGAATTAAAGAGCTTTTAAAGGACTTCAAGTACCGGTTTTTCACCGCTTTCAGAAGCTCCACTGTAATGACATCCTTGCCAGGGACTCCTGGAACTCGCCGTTTTGGAAGTGCTGGAGAGCCATTCTAATCTCGCTCAGACTGATGTCCGGGATATCATCGGAATAGTGTCAGTATAACTCAAAATCTTAAATGTTCCGGAAACGATGCTGCCACACTCGGTCTTTAGCTTCGACAGTTGGCTTTTTCTAGTAGACAGATCTCTGGTAGACTCTGGAGCCCTGGTTCTGCTCAATCGCTTCTTCAATACGAGCTGTATTGAAGTTGCGTAAGACCCGCCGCATGTTTTTGGAAATCTGCCTGGTCAGTTGCCTGTGTGCTGTCGAATTTGCTGAGGACTGCAGCTTCATTTCTCATGAGATTAAGAGTACGATAGGACAGAGTTAATTTGTGTTCTTCTGCGGCGGGTCTAACAGAACTTAGCTCCGACTGCATGGACGATTTCCACGAGCTTGTCATTCATATCGCGATCACTGAGACAACACTGAACAGATTGAATCTGATCGTCATAATGAAGTTAATCTTATTTTTTGTCGAACCGTCGGCGTTCGACCAGGTCTACTTTCTGTGGGTTCTGGAAGAAATAGTTCAGCTGTTGGCCCCTTGGGTTAGTAGTTAGGTTGTACCAGTTCTGGCGCACTTGTAGAAAGGTTGTACCAGTTCTGGCACACTGAGTCAGAAGTGGTACAAGTACGACGTTCGTCGACTCACGACCCTCAAAAAAAAAAAAAAAAAAAAGGTTTTGGCATGCTCTGATCACGAATCTGCGGTCCATTTTTGCGTAGGCTGCACGGTTCCGGAGATGTGCAGATCAATTAACTCTTATCTAATTGATATCCGCTGCGAGCCTCCACCGTCATTACCGCTCCATTGTTCTTATCTACTTATCTATTGTTCATTCAATACCGTCATTATCTATCCTTCCTCAGCGTGGTGCTATTGTATTATACTCCTTTGTTCCTATCTACACTAATCTGACTCATTAATAAAACACATTACCCAATTTTGTTAAAATTTTTATTTATAAAATACAAAATCTTATTACTTATTATCTATAAAATAGGAGCGAAACATCTCATCCACTAAAATATCGTTGTACAATGTGTTCCCTGTAAATATACTCGTAAAACTATGCATTGAACATCCCTGAAACTTATATAGCAAATACATTAAGCAATATTCGCCACAAACTGAAGTCCACTCATTCTGAATCCTATCAACATTCCAGTTCCATCTTTTACAATTTCTTTTAAAAAACTCTGGATGATATCGTACAGGTGCCCGTCCGAATGAATCAAAATATTGACCGACGTCATTCGTATCGATATATAAAGCTACCCAATGTGACCCTGGTTTATTATCTGTATCCAAATTGCATATTATATACGTTGGTACGTGGGTGTACATGGGTAGTTTATTGGCAGCATAAACATTATTTTCTAGAGTGGGGTGAATCTTTTTCAGATGTTGTTGTACATCTAGTGTATCCATAATATTACTGCTATTAGTAGATTATTACAGTACCAATCTACTCAATGACTAATATAGGAATGATCAATTATAGTGATTTCTAAATATTAAATTGCATGCTTTGTGTTATACAAAACGTATTTGAGTCACCAATACACTGAACAAGACACGACAGGAAGGACGTAGGAATGTAGAGATAAGCAACAGAATGTAAGGTAAGCTTGTTGACGCATAAAGATACTATCAATTCTACTGCAGAAATTCTTTAGATTAGAATTATTACTCACTGGTACTATATAAGACCAAGCAACTGCAGTCATGGAGTTAGTGTATGGTCGTTTGACCGCAGTGGATCTATCAATACTACGTTTGTGTTACTTCAACGCATCAAAGGCCATGGATGTAAGTGTTTATTCTATTGACAAACTTACTTTTCTTTCTGTTATTTTCTTACGTGTGTATGATTTAGTGTTAACAAATTATATTTAAATATTATGTGTGTGTATATGGTTAAGCCGTGGTAGCTCAGATGGTTAGCGCAAAATGTAAAATTCACAGTACGCGACCCGGGTTCGATCCCCGCCGGCACCAATTAAATTGTTAATTACAATTTTAAGTGCTGATTTACCACGTGCTCAGCGGTGAAGGAAAACATCGTGAGGAATGCATGTCTGAGAAAATTTCGAAGGCATGTGAAGTTTGCCAACACGCATTGAGGTATCGCAGCGAACATTTCCTAGCCCTAAAACCCTCTCAGAAATGAGAGGAGGCCTATGTTCAGCAGTGGACTTTAATAGGTTGTAACTTTAGCTTTTTTAACTTTTATGATTAAGTGTTAACAAATTGATATTAACATGATAACTGTGTTGTTGCAGAAATCATTGAGCTTCGATGAAAATACCTATAAACAGTATTACTACTCGCCACTCTCCCCTCAAGAAGAGAGTGATGACATCGTCATTAATAATAACACATGCGATGGTGGAAAAAGAAAATCGCAATCGATTGATCATTTTTTCGAAGCTGAATCAAAAATAAAAAAGAGGAAGCTGTTATCATCAACCGTAGCACGAGCCGCTAGAGGTGGTGTATCATACATTTCTACTAATTCTGACGACGGAGACCAAGCGACGCATCTCATCAAAATTGAAATGTACGATATGAAGAAGCTATCCAAGATTCCAACTACTGATCATTGGAAACATGCTTCCACGAGGATTAAATATTACGTAAAGACTAATAAGGATAGCATCTACGACAACACAAACGCCCTCGTATACAATATTACAAAGACAATAGCAGAAAGTGAAAAAGTTAAATAATACTTTTTTAACAATGACAGTCATTAGCTGATCATTAGTGAATGTGATTCTGTTTACTTAAATTACAGGAAGACAAGAGCAGAAGAAAGAGATGAGTGTGGCATACGTGTACAGAACACATCATTGAAGAACAAAACTACAACACTGAGTGGATATGAAAACGAGAAGAATATGCAGTACTCAAGAGCTGAATATCCATTCTTCAGTTCAAAATCTAGCCGGTTGCTCAGTTTCGAAAACTGGCCTCTCGTTATGCGACAGAAACCTGAAGATCTTGCAGAAGCCGGTTTCTTTTATACTGGCCATGCAGACAGGACCACAGTGTTTCCATTGTGGTGGTGGCTTAAAAGATTGGGAAGATGATGATGATCCTTGGCAGCAGCATGTTCAGTGGTTTAGTCAGTGTGCTTATGTAAAATTTAAACTCGAACAGAGTTTTGTATTAGATTAAATAGAATATTTATAAAGAAATAAAAAATAATATATTGCATACAATTTGTTTTATTTAATTTTATAATGTTTCACATAGTTACATACACACAAAATGCATTACACATAACTCATAAAATCTAACACACAACACATATTATAACCTTAACTACTATAGTCTACAGTAACATTTCTGTTTTTATCTATCTCAATAATATTATCAAACTCAGCATAAACTATACAGTTAATTGTTTGTATTAGTGAGGATTCAAATCGTACTTCTAATCTTACACTACCATTCTTTATGAGATTCCAATGAGCTGATGAGTTGGCTGATAAATCAGGAGTTAAGTCAAATGCTAATAGACAGTAACCTTTGGCATACTGTTCACAAGAGATTCCATTTCCTTCATTAAGAAAGTGAATACCAGTTCCCGAGAATAGAGTATGATATGCTGATGTAAATATGCTATTATTAAAAGATGGTTGCAAAGCTTTTGAAGGTATTTGTCGACCATCAATATATAAGCTGAAAGAATTAATACCATAATTTTCAAAGTTAAATGGATTTTTAGTAAGGGAACCATTAAATGCAGAATTGTTCACAAATCCAATTATACATCTTTTGGGTACCTGCCCTAAAAATATACTATCAAGAGTTTTTCTTGAACACCCGATGGAATTGTTAAAACTTTTACTTCAGCTCGAGTAATAGGATATTTAGCAGTGGTAGAAGCTAAAACTTTTTGATGTGCGAGTAATACACTTGGATTAATTCGTGCTCGTCGAACAATAAGAGTTGCGTCCGTAATGCAAACTTTAAACTTTACATCGTTTGACCCAGCAATTAAATTAAAGCTCTCTCTCGATCGAACCAATTTAACACTCATTTCAACACCATTAATTAAAAATTTATCTTGGTTGAAAATGTCACCGTGAAGATGACCAATCATTTCTATTTCCTTACTTTCACTAATCAATTCCTGTCTTTTAACAAATCCTATGTTTTTACCATCCGTAGAATCCATTTTTCCTGCTGTATCATCATACTAAAGACTACAAGTAAGATGAGATTGTTTAGCAGCAGGAGCATAGTTTAAAAGGGTTTCCATGTATGCTCGATATGCATAGGTATTATTAGGTGGTGATACAAGTTTTTGGTTTAAATAAACATCAAGTTGACTAAAAAGTGAATGCAGCCAATTATTTACAGGTGCTACTATTGTAGTAGATATCAAGTTAGTTGAATCTTGATTTAATACTTTTGCCTTTATGTGGAGTAATGTATGAGACAAATCTATGTAGTCATCGCCTGTCCCAGGAACTTGAAACTCGATAGGTCCATCATCACCAAGAGATAAAATTGGTTTATAATGAATCCACAATCCATTTTCAATGCTAGTTTGTGTAGACGGTAGTGCAAACAAATCCAATTCTGACTTAACGCACTCGCAAGAATGATTATGAAGGAAAGACATATTTAATTTGAAAATATATCTTTGTTATTTTTTGGTTTTAGACCAAGTTTTTTCGCAGCTTTCACTTTAGCAGTTAATGGTGGAATGAACGAGGTCAATCGTTTTCTTTTAGTTTTATACCCAGATCCTGTCATGTTAAATTGATCAATTTTCTCATCAGCCTTTCGTTTTAAATTCGTACTAACTTGCTTTAGACGATCTTTTATTGAGGCTTCCATAGGACGCGCTTGAACCATATCCGATAAAAGTCCTACTCCAGCGCTTAATGCCTCCTTACCAATCACTCGAGCACCACTTGAAAGTAAAGGTAAAACTGATCTAAATAACCCCCCTAAGAAGCTCCCAATACCATGACCGCGTTGGTATGGTGCACCCTTATAAATTACTCCAACTCCTGACCCAGCTTGATGTGTATAATAATTTTCATATGGACATTTGTAATGATCACGAAGAGAATTCATTATAATAATTTTCGGAAATGTAGTTTAATACACACGGTTCCAAACTGGAATGGTATTTTTTGTCCTGTGCTCGATCTTATAACTATTTCCAGCGTATCGAACTCTCTTCGCATAACAGGTAAGTAGTGAGGTTGAGAGAAAACGTGCATTTTATTTGCACCATAAATGTATTTTGTAGGATCTAATGAAATGACTCTTAGTAAAGGAGTCATAACATCACCCACAATCTGAGGATCGATAATGTCACAATATAGAAAGAGTTGAGATGGTAACCCTAAGTGTAAATTAGCAGGACACTTTCCAAAATTTCTCTCTAGGAGATTTTTATTTGGTTCATAACCTAGTTGTAAACTTAATTTGGGTGATAATGTTACGGATGTTATATTTTTATCCAAAACAGAAATAGACACAAATTTTGTTATTTCATCATAGCGAAATTTCAAGTTCTCTCCGATACCATTTAACACTCTTAAAATATGCTCAACGTTATCATAGTTGGTAGCTGGAATATGTTTTTTGTAGTACACTGTGGATGGTTTATCTTCATTAGGCATTAACATAGATTTTGTAATGTATATAACATTTTCATGATCTTGAACAGTAAACATGGTACATGGATATTGAAACTCGACAACTCCAACCGACCATTCACCTTCTAATTTAATAGCTTTCGGTAATTTCGTTGAAAAATTTGTGGTCTTGTTATCAGGAAAGTATTCCATTGAACTATTGCTGAGCAAAGTTAAATAAAAACTTTCTTTATTCATATTTCTTTTAAACTAGAAGCTAAAATCCAACTGTTAAATTTATCTGGATAACCTTTCCACTTCACTAATACTTCTTTTCTGTTACCTGAGTAACGAGTGTCAATTATTTTATCTATTTTATATTGTGAGGTGGGGTTGTAAGTGATTTTCTGTAATTCTCTTTCATAAAAAGTACCAACTATTGGTTCATTTTGTAAATCTGTTATTGTATAAACAACCCATGGAGATCTATCAATTATTGAAGATATAATAAATATTTCATCACTCCAATTTGATTCATATCCTTTTTGGAAAGCATGTTTATATTTAGTTATTCGAACATAATCACCCACATTGAAATTTGGTTTAGGATTTTCTAAAGAAAGTTTGTTTGACCGTCTATCATAAAGATTAGTCCAAACTGTCATAATATTGTTGGAATTTACATCACATGGGCACATCTTAATACTAGAGTGAAAGCTATGATTGTAAGAGTATATTAAATCTTGTAAAACATCTATATATCTACAAGTATTATTATGAGTGAAATAACGCCACATTTTCATTTTTAGTGTTCTTTGAAATCGTTCAACAATACTGGCCTTAATGTCAGGATTGTTAGTGGTATAGTAATTAATCTTTTTGGATTTAAAGTATTTTTGTACATCTTTTGAAACAAATTCTGTACCTTTATCAGATTGCATGTGAGTAGGTGTTAAATTACTTTCAGTAAATATACTTTTAAAACATTCTTTAGTTGTTTCTGAGTTTTTCTTTTTCATTGGTCTTGCAAAAGCATATTTACTAAATACATCAATAACACAAAGTATATACTTGAAACCATCATTATATTGAGAATAAGTTCGCATATCACTTAAATCAGCTTGCCACAGTTCATTAATATTTGATAGAATGTACCTATTACGCGGGAATTTTTTTCGAATGGGTTTATGTAATGTGTATGTTTCTTGTGATTTTAACCATTCCTTTACTTGCTTTTTATTCATTTTACCCTTCATGGCTTTTGATAATTTATCAATACTACCAAAACCAGCGGGATTAGATGGATCATAATAAATCCTGTTAATTTCTTCTAGTACGGGGTCTATTTTTCCCACTCAAGCCTTTTACGTATTTTGGTTGTAGACTTTTTATCTCTACTGCTCGGTGTAGAAAACTCTTGAAATTCAATCTCAGAGGGTTTGTTCAGATCTTTTGCTTGAAGTTGGTTAATAAACTCACATCTCTTTGGATTTCCAATATAAGTAAGTGGTACTTTAATATCTTTTAATGCTTCAGCAAATCTATCCCACCCTACTGGATCACTTCTTTTTAAGGGTCTTAGTGAATCATTTATTAAATCAACAATATTACTTCCAGGAATTTTTTCATTATCAATTATGACTGTACCTTCATTATCCCAATGTATTTTACCTTTACTTGTTTCAACTAAGTTTAATAATAACTGTCCTTTTTTATTATAAGTTTTTGGTATTAAACTGAGTATTTGAGCTGGTGTGTAAAGTGGATTTTCAACATTTTCTTTACTTTTGATGGATCGATTCTCCTCCAACAAAGATTCAGCATCAACTGAAGTTTTTAGATCTCTATCTTTATTTTTAAAACCAATTTTAGACTCGTTTGAATCTTCATTAGATGTATCAGAATAAATTGGTAATCTGAGTGGTTGACGATCCTCTTCGGTAAAATGAAGGTATCTTTGCAGTGTTTGTAAATATAACATCCATTTCTTTTGGTCTTCCGTCTTACTATTCATAATATTTTGCATTTCAATATCTAATCGAGATAAACTACTACTCGTATTAACCTTATTTTCTTGTATTAATTTTTCAATCAATCCAGGTTCGATAAGTATCATTTTCTTTGCATTTTCCATGTTAACTGGCTAGTCCACTCACTAATCCACTCAATATTGCACCTAATATTATTGGTAAGAAAGCCCCTCCTTTTTGTATAATTATATTTTTTCTTAGTTTATGTTTACACTTACGCACTAGTTGACGGAGTATATTTTTGTGTTTATTCAATTTTTGTTTATCTTGATCTTTAAGAGGTACTTTTCCTTGTAAAACGTTATAAATACACTCACAAATACAGTTAATTTCTTCTTCATCACACGTTTTAAGTAATGCTCTTTGATATTTTGGTTTAAGCGTATGCAAAGCGTTTAGCAAATGTTTATGCGTTGTGAGTCGACGATGCATCATTTAGCAATGATTTGAAATGTTTGATTCTTGGTGTATTTAAACTCTTTTGTGGGGACGTAGACTGTGCAGAAACCATTAAATGGGAAGACATTTGTCTTGATACGACAAAAATCATTGGTATTCTGTTTTAAATCTACCATTAAATATCCATGCGCCTCTAGAGTTGCATCCCTGTAGGCATCTTCAATAAATTTTGGGTTATCTGGTGACACTTGTCGTGCTAAATATCTTATTTGAGTTTTATCTCGAGGGTTTTTAAAATATATTATATAACTTGAGTTTAAGGATATGTCTCTTTGCCCTTTACCCTGATGAAATAAATTTTGTGTTAAATAAAATACACTAAGATTCCTGTGATGACTACCTTTTGTAAATATATCCACAATTCTTCCATCGGACTCTCTCATTAGATCATCAATAATAACAAGATGTGGGTTTTCACCGTCAAACATATTAACATTTGGAATTCCTTGATGGTAGTTAACATTTGGTAAATTATATAAAGGTTGCTTTTCATCAAAGCACCATGTGATCTGATTAAAATCACAATTACATATTTCTGTAACTGATTTTATGAAATTTGTTACAAAATTTGACTTCCCACATCCACTTGGCCCCGCCACAATAGCAGTAAACGGATGGATAAAGTGAAACATTACACACGTCTAAAGTACTAAGGGGTGAAATAAAAAATGAAAGTGTTGGTGTTAACAATTAATATATATTGCAAACATTATATAAAACAGAATGATCTGTATACTATTTCTAACACAATTAGTACATTATAATTTTACAATCAACTCAAACTCAAATAAATACACACACACACACACACACACACACACACACACACACACACACACACACACACACGCAAATATAAACAACAATTAACTTAAATTATTTACAATAAAACAAACGATTAAATATGCAATAAACTCTACGTCATATTATACTATTATCATTATTTTACAATCAATACAAATTTTATTTACATGCAGACATAAAATTAGAAACTATCAACACTTAACGCAGTTTATAATGACCCCAAGCTAATGTTTCAATATTATTATCTAAAATATGCCTCTTTGTGTCATTATATGATAAACCAATCTTATTTAATTTTTGTGTAAAAATTGTGTGTTTAATTGATTTAAATCTAAGCATACTATAATATTGCACTTTTTTATTAAATAGAGAAGACTTATAATTATCCATGGCTTGAGGGGAGAGTGGCGAGTAGTAATACTGTTTATAGGTATTTTCATCGAAGCTCAATGATTTCTGCAACAACACAGTTATCATGTTAATATCAATTTGTTAACACTTAATCATAAAAGTTAAAAAAGCTAAAGTTACAACCTATTAAAGTCCACTGCTGAACATAGGCCTCCTCTCATTTCTGAGAGGGTTTTAGGGCTAGGAAATGTTCGCTGCGATACCTCAATGCGTGTTGGCAAACTTCACATGCCTTCGAAATTTTCTCAGACATGCATTCCTCACGATGTTTTCCTTCACCGCAGAGCACGTGGTAAATCAGCACTTAAAATTGTAATTAACAATTTAATTGGTGCCGCCGGGGATCGAACCCGGGTCGCGTACTGTGAATTTTACATTTTGCGCTAACCATCTGAGCTACCACTGCTTAACCATATGCACACACATAATATTTAAATATAATTTGTTAACACTAAATCATACACACGTAAGATAATAACAGAAAGAAAAGTAAGTTTGTCAATAGAATAAACACTTACATCCATGGCCTTTGATGCGTTGAAGTAACACAAACGTAGTATTGATAGATCCACTGCGGTCAAACGACCATACACTAACTCCATGACTGCAGTTGCTTGGTCTTATATAGTACCAGTGAGTAATAATTCTAATCTAAAGAATTTCTGCAGTAGAATTGATAGTATCTTTATGCGTCAACAAGCTTACCTTACATTCTGTTGCTTATCTCTACATTCCTACGTCCTTCCTGTCGTGTCTTGTTCAGTGTATTGGTGACTCAAATACGTTTTGTATAACACAAAGCATGCAATTTAATATTTAGAAATCACCTTAATTGATCATTCCTATATTAGTCATTGAGTAGATTGGTACTGTAATAATCTACTAATAGCAGTAATATTATGGATACACTAGATGTACAACAACATCTGAAAAAGATTCACCCCACTCTAGAAAATAATGTTTATGCTGCCAATAAACTACCCGTGTACACCCATGTACCAACGTATATAATATGCAATTTGGATACAGATGATAAACCAGGGTCACATTGGGTAGCTTTATATATCGATACGAATGACGACGGTCAATATTTTGATTCATTCGGACGGGCACCTGTACGATATCATCCAGAGTTTTTTAAAAGAAATTGTAAAAGATGGAACTGGAATGTTGATAGGATTGAGAATGAGTGGACTTCAGTTTGTGGCGAATATTGCTTAATGTATTTGCTATATAAGTTTCAGGGATGTTCAATGCATAATTTTACGAGTATATTTATAGGGAACACATTGTACAACGATATTTTAGTGGATGAGATGTTTCGCTCCTATTTTATAGATAATAAGTAGTAAGATTTTGTATTTTATAAATAAAAATTTTAACAAAATTGGGTAATGTGTTTTATTAATGAGTCAGATTAGTGTAGATAGGAACAAAGGAGTATAATACAATAGCACCACGCTGAGGAAGGATAGATAATGACGGTATTGAATGAACAATAGATAAGTAGATAAGAACAATGGAGCGGTAATGACGGTGGAGGCGGTGGATATCAATTAGATAAGAGTTAATTGATCTGCACATCTCCGGAACCGTGCATCCTACGCAAAAATGGACCGCAGATTCGTGATCAGAGCATGCCAAAACCTTTTTTTTTTTTTTTTTTTAGGATTTTGAGTCGACGAACGTCGTACTTGTACCACTTCTGACTCAGTGCGCCAGAACTGGTACAACCTTTCTACAAGTGCGCCAGAACTGGTACAACCTAACTACTTGGGTTTCGTTGTCATATTCCTAATTTCCCCACATTCAGTTCACCGCTTTTTCTTGAGCATAGTTTCGCGTTGAAGTCACCCATCAACCGTATAGTGAGTTTTGGAGGGATGCATGGCTCTAGAGATATCGTCATACATTTCCTCCATCTCCTCATCGGTATGTGCCTAATGTTGGTGCGTAAACCTGTATGACCTTAAACGAATACCATTTGGTGATTCTGAGTATCAAGTACGAAACCGTCGCCGACATACTCCCAATCTTTACAACATTGTTGACGAGAGACTTGTGAACGATAAATCCGACACTTCCTTAGGACAGATGGTGATAGAACAAGTTGCCGGATTCGAGGATAACCGTGTCCTTCCCCTGTGTTCAAACTTCAGATAATCCTATAATATGCCAGCGCAACTTGTCTACCTTTTCTTCCAGCTCTAGGATCTTCTCGTCAGTGCTCAGTTTGCGCGTGTCATCATGCCAGGTCAATTCGTCTTAGGTGGTAACTGAACCTCCACCGGAGGTTTTTAGCACCCCCTGCCCCACCATTATCATGTTCTCCACCGTATGTTTGCCATAGTTGGCCCGCTTGGTGAGCAGGTTGGTAACCGCAATTTTTTATTGTATAATTGCTGTTATCAAGAAGAATTCGCTGCCCATCTCCTGCCTGTCTCCCTCTGTCGCCTCTTACGATACCCACGGGAAGATATGGGTTAGTGGATATTTTCTACCACCACTGCACGGCGCATTATCCCCCCCCCCCCAAACACCTTAGACTAGAAAATTAGGAAATGAAATTTTTAATACATTGAGATTGTGATTTGCCCATAGATATAATAAGGATATATCTATGTCCACTAAAATTGATACTATTTTAACCTTCCAACGGTCGCGCGCGGTCTCTGAGTCCGCAACGAACTTATTTTAGTCAATTTACTAAAACCATAAACAATAGACGCTTTTGCTTCCGTGATATCTTCTATCTATCTTAATCTCTGAAACCTGGCTCAAACCATCTCTACTCTCGACTTCTTTTAGTATACTCGGCTTTGTGCTATTACGAAATGATAGACTAGGAAACCGAGGAGGTGGAGTAGCGATCTACCTTCGCTGTGGTATCCCTTATAAAGATATCGCATTTTCTCCTTCTATAGCGTCTGGATCTCTTGAGTATCTCTTCGTAGAAGTTCTCTTAAATGGAAACAAAATTATTCTTGGAGTTGTATATTCTCCGCCTTCAGTTAACTATTTTCATGACCTTGAGTCCGCTATCATGAATATCGCATCTGAGTACGCACATCATATAATTATGGGCGACTTCAATACTGACCTTTTGCAGAACTCTTCTAGATCGCGAGAACTACGAATGATCATGAATTCAGTAAATTTCTCTATTCTCCCACTTGGACCCACGCATTCTAATATTAACACTGCTGATCCATGGCTAGACTTGATAATCGTTTCATCTACTGAACATGTTGTAAATCATGGGCAGTTTCCGGCTTCTGGTTTCTCGCGCCATGATTTTCTATTCATTACCTATAGAGACAAATCACCAAAAGTTACCGCACCTGTTCTGCGTCTGCGTAGCTTTGCGACTCTGGATGTGGAGTTCTTGAAACGGAAAGCCGCCTTAATAGATTGGTCAGATATTTTCAATACATCAGATGTAAATCATATGGTAGAGACACTGACTAATAATATTCTTCAGTTATACGATGCAGTAGCCCCGATTCGCAATGTTAAAGTCAAGCGCCCCCCAGCACCGTGTATGGACAGTGACATCCGCAAAGCAATGGCAAAACGTGATCGGGTTTTTGTAAGATTTAAAAACAATCGCTGTGACGCCAATTGGAATGTGTATAAGGCTACCAGAAACAGATGCAATCAGATGGTTCGAGCTGCAAAACGCCGACATATCCATAAGAATATTATACGCTCTTCGCCAACCGGCACTTGGAAGTTTCTTAATTCCCTTGGGTTAGGTAGACAAAAGAATTGCCCTGATATGGGGTCAATATCTCTCAATGATCTTAATAAGCACTTCTCCTCGGTAACTAACGTCGATAATTCCATTAAACATAGAACTATTTCTCTTATCTCATCACTTCCCAAAATCGAAGCAAACTGCTTTGCTTTTTCTCCAATAACTGATGAAGATGTTCGTAAAATTATTTTTTCCATTAAATCTAAAGTAACTGGCTATGATGATGTGATTAGAAATATGATTATCTCCATACTTGAAAACATTCTCCCAATCATTACCCACATCATCAATTTTTCTTTTTCTACTGGGGTTTTTCCATCTTTTTGGCGTAAAGCATTTGTCCTTCCACTTGCCAAGTTAAATAATCCCAGGTCTGTTAACCATTTTCGACCAATTTCTATACTTCCCTTTCTTTCAAAGATTTTAGAATCAGCTGCATACAAACAGCTATCCAGCTACATTTATAAAAATAATCTTCTTAGTCCCTCACAATCAGGTTTTCGTCCTGGGCGTAGTACAACCACTGCTCTCCTTAAAGTCCTTGATGATGTACGAGAGGGTATGGAGGAATCAATATTAACGGTTATCGTATTAATTGACTTCTCCAATGCTTTCTGTACAGTTGATCATGACATTCTCCTTGCTATCTGTAAATACATGGGTTTCTCTTCGTCAGTTTTTGATTGATTATCAACTTATCTTCATGGTCGCCAGCAAAGAGTTAAAGTAAACCAACAGTCTTTCTCTGATTGGTCTGATCTTACTACTGGCGTTCCACAAGGCGGAATTCTTTCTCCTTTATTATTTTCTATTTTTATAAATCTCATAACTGTAAATTTCAAATGCTCCTACCATCTGTATGCCGACGATTTACTGCTGTACCCTCGGATTGATCCAGCAGAGGTTAACTCCGCGACCGAAATTTTAAATCTAGATCTTGAGGCCATCTGTGACTGGTGCAGAAATTATGGAATTGCTGTCAATCCTGTTAAATGTCAAGTGATAATTCTCGGTAGTCCTCGCCGTATAGCTAAATTAGATTTTAATTCACTGAAGCCTATCGTTTACAATAGCATAATTATTCCTCTTAGTCGGGTAGTTACAGACCTTGGGTTAATGATTGATGCTAATTTAAGTTGGCAATCTCAGGTGGCTGAAATAAGCCGGAGAGTGACAATCACCCGTGACACTCAATCGTGGCCTTTATCGTTTCAAGAATTTCCTTCCAACCGAGACTAAGGCTATGTTGGTGCGAGCACTTGTTTTACCACTCATTGATTATGCTGATGTGTGTTACTCTGATGTGAGTCAAGTACTTCTGTGCAAATTGGATCGTTTATTAAATAATTGCATCCGTTTTATTTTTGGCCTTCGTAAATACGATCATGTATCCATATATCTTTCTAAGCTTAAATGGCTCCCTATCCATCAGCGTAGATGTATCAAAATTCTTCGCACGCTTTTTTCAATCCTATATGATCCATACACTCCCCAATACCTGAAATGCAAGTTTCAGTATTTGGGTTCTTCTCACGATCGTAACCTGCGATCCTCCGAGGGAACTACATTATGTGTTTTTCCTCGCCGTACCAAATTTATGTCTCAGTCTTTCGCCGATGAGGCCATAAGGCTATGGAATAAATTACCCCCTCATATCAGAAAACCGACTTCTGTTGCTACATTTAAGAGGATGGTGACTGATCACTACCTTTCTTCTTCCGGCAACTAACTCATAATATTTAATTGTTTCTGCTTATATGTGACTTGACATTTTAAATTATTTAAATTGTTTTAGTATAATATGTTCGTATGTAAGTATATTTAAAATGTATGTGTTATGTACTATTTAAACATTATGTATGCAATGTATCATATATTATTTAGGTTAATTGTAGTTGTGTATATTTATTTTTGTATTTACAATGATATATTTTTATAAAATTTATCATTGTTGTAAACAATGAATTACGAAGACTTAGATTTTCTAGTATACATTTAGGTGATAAAATCGACGTACAATACTACAAAATCTGGAATCGACGTGGCCGTTGGTATTGTTTTATACTTTAATCAATATTACAACTGTGAATGCACAAATGATTTTTGAACTCAACAATGAAAAAAGTGTTGTAAGACGAAGATTTATTGAAGAAAATTCTTATTCATTCATGGAAAATCAACTGAGATACAAGTATACTTCTTCGACTATTTTTCAAACAATCAAACTGAGAATAAAAGAAATCCTGCTGAAATATTTCAGAAAAGGCCAAGGAGCATCGTTTTCAAACAAAGTTCTACGTTTTGCAGGTCGTTGTTACTATTGCGATAGGAAAAAGGACCGCAAAACAAAGTATAGTTGTTGCAAATGTGGAAAACACATATGTCTAGAACATGTGATTGTTATACTTATGCCGAGAATGTTGATCTCAAGTGGATTGGCAAAAAAAGGATGGTGGAGATTTTCTAAAATAATAATTAGTAGCTTTTAGTTATGTTTTCTTTATTTTATTTTATTATAATTTAGATTATAACTAGAATTTTACATAGAATGATCTAAAAATAAATGAAATTTTAGAGTTCCTATTACACAGTGCCATTAACAATGAATGTGATTTATTTCCAAGATAATTATAGTCAAGTTCATAAATCGTTAGTAGTAAAAAAGAAAATTTCATTTTGTTTTGGTTTTGTTTATTTATAACGGTGATTTTCACCCTGAGACAAAAATTCTGAGTTTTTATAGACCTTTGTTCTAATAAGTACAAATAAAAAAATATTACAAATAAATAAACCGTTTTTATTTTATTATATATGTATAAGATCTCTTCTTAATCATGTGCTTTACAGTAAGTCGAAATATTCATTTGTTTTCCCAAACAAGACACTTAAAAATGCGGATGACAGACCGCGCGCGACTGCTTGTGCTCGGCACAAGGGTGCGACCGCTGGAAGGTTGAACTTATATCCATGTAGTTTATACCTACCAGAGTATTTTTCACTTAGCTTTTATGCATATTATTATATTTTCAAATATGAAATCTCTTGAAATTCATGATATTGTGCAATATTTATTATTATAATGAACTACTCCTCTCTCTAATGTAGGAGATACTCATTTATATGGAGTCTTTAAATGCGAAAAAGCTATTATCACTTTAATTAGGAAGCATAGTTGGGGTTGAAGCACATACCATCACAGTCTATGAAAGGTCCACTGCTGAACCTGGCCTCCTTCACAAATGTCGCCACAGTGCCATGGTTTGACAGGCGATTTGTCAACCGCTGATTTTTTGTTATTTTCGATTATTATTAGGAAGACACTACTGTCATCTGTCATCACCGATTTCAGTTTCCCTATATCCTCGGGATTATATGTGGTAGTGGATATATTTAAGCCACCACTACATTATATTATTCTGCCACTAGTCCAATATTGCAAGGTTTATTACCATCAAGACGTTGACGGAACATCACCCAGGGTTAACAAATATATTAAGTATGCTTTAAAAAGTTTGTATAAATTTATTAAAGGCGAGAAAATAACCCTCTTACCTATTTCTGCTAGCAAACAACAATTCTTGAACGGCTATGTTCTAATTCGAAGGGAAGAGAAATAGTATGATAACACGCTGTCAAGCAATCCACCTTATTCTCTAGAGGTGATAACGCATCAGTAGCCCCCATGTTTTTGAAGTTGATCTCAGGTTTCTTTGGGCTGCAGTAATCACTTCACATTACATAAACTATCAGCTCGCTTATCAATTCATTTTAATACAAAAAACCTGTAAAAAAAAAACACAAAGCTGGATGTTACATGTGGTCGAGTTTTTTTTTCTTAATATAGATAGTTTATCCGACCAATGAGTCGACACCTCTTTATTTTTTTTACGATGAAGATGTCTTCCTAATTCACTAAATAGCATTTTATGCCAAATTTCACATACGGAAGTAAGTATAACGAAACTATTATTTACATAATTTTGTAGTAACTAATTTTGTATAAAATTGTCTCAATCTTCTTTCGTGAATGCATTTTAGAATTCAGCAGGCAAGCGTGCGGTTTGCATTGCTTGTGTTGATAACGAGTCTCAGTCAAATAACAACAGCAGCCGGCAGATTCAACTCTGAAGTTAAGCGATTTAGACTTATGTAAATATATGAAGTTTGTCTTGACCATTGGACAGACAGTTGTATGTGGACTATTGTAAAATCCAAACTGTTACAGAAATCGAAACGTTTCGTATGTTTACTTCGTTTTAAACCCTCATTTTACAGGAAATGAATGACGAGTTCATAATTGAATTAATAGTGAGTGGATTTATCGCAGCCTATCGACAGTCCACTGTTGAATGTAGGCCTCCCCATAGATTCCTCATAGGGGTAACATTTCCTACAGTTGTGTCGCTTGCGCGTTGCGGCGGGTCAGCAGCCGCAGTTTTTAATTATTTTGAGTTTTTTCATGTTGTGAGGGGGCAAACGAGCATTCAGCTTACCTGATGGTAAGTGACTACCACTGCCCATAAACAACTTCAACACCAGAAGAATTGCAGATGCGTTGTCGGCGTTTTTAAAAGAGTAGGCTCTTTTCTTGAAGGTCCCTAAATCGTATCGGTCCGGAAACATTGCTGGTGGTAAACGATTTGACAAGGAAGCAAAATTCTTGTAAATTGCATAGTGATGGACCGCCAATCAGCCAGATGGTATGGATGGTATCTTGAGTTCTTTTGCGATTTACGACGGTAAAATGAAGCGGCTAGATATTTCCGAACAATTCATTTGAGCACTCCACATGGTAAATACGATAGAATATGCAAAGAGATGCAACATCCTTCGCAACGCCAGTGAGTAAAGCCTATCAGAAAGAGCTCGGTCGCCGACGATTCGAACCACCCTGCGCCGGACGCTTTCGAATGGAAGGAGATGGCACTGGGTAGATCCGGCCCAGAGGTAAACAGTATTCCATGTGAGGTAAAACTTTACAAGGCGTGAAGTTACGTCAACTTTTTTAGAGGCCAATTTGGCCTTCTCTTCCAAGTGACCACGCAACTGCATGTCATTCGATATGTCCACGCCGAGGATTCCTGTATTGGCTGAGGCAACAAGGGCAGTTATGAGGAAGATGCTGCTGCCCATCTCCTCGTACAGTTTTCATCTGTTGCCTCTTCGACACCCACAAGACGATAAGGGGTAGTGTATATTTTAACACCGCCACTACTCGCTTGATACATATGCTATAACTTATTTTTATTTTGGAACAAAGAAATTAAATAGAAATTTTATCATATTTTTAACCATAAAAAAGCGTTGTTTTATTTATGGCAAAACAATTGAATGCAATAGCTGTGACATTCAAGCTGTAATAGCATCAATATCAAGATCGGCGCATGAATACCGACAACGATTTGACCTAAATGCTTTTACGTTGCATATATTATAATTTATTATCATTATTTTGATCATTACAGCCCTTCACAAGTCCACTTCTTAAGGTAGGAGTGCCACAAAACATGATCCTGGTTCAGGATATATTGGTATTAAATCATAAATATTCCTTTCATATAGACTAACGAGCCGTGATAGTTTAGCTAAACTCTCGCTATAAATTTCATACTACACATGTGACCCGTGTAAGATCTCCGCCAGCATTAATGAAATTGTAAATGCAAATTGCCATTTTTATTTATTTACCACGTGATGGGCGGTGAAACAAAACTTGGTGAGGATACCTACATGTCCGAGGAACGATGAATTTGCGTGTGGGACATCTGAAGTCCACCAGCACGCCCCTCCCATACTTCTGTACATAAATATGTGATAGAGCTAAGCTCCAGAGACGTGGTTGCAGCACGAACGGGTCGTCACAATCGGAGAAGGACCACGCTATCACAGAATACCTTAACCGCTATTTTACGAATGGTACGTTATACCATGCGTAAAATAGCAGGTTCATACTGCTGTGTTTCGTATGGTGAGTACGAAGAACCAGATTCCCTTTATTACCGAAAATGTGTCATTATATATTAGTCGTTATGTGTGACAACGCATCTACATTATGATTCTTAGTTAGGTGTCTATGAGGTGTAAATGTAGGTATCAATGTAGGTATAAATAGGTGTCCAATAAGCCACAGGGTCCGCTTACCATCAGATGTAGACTGTGTGCTCGTTTGTTACCATCATTCTATAAAATGTTTTAATAACTGATTTAAAAAAAGGTTAAGAAATTGTTTGTAATGTCAGCAGTCTAATACAAAAGTATTAGACTGCTGACATTACGGTAATGTTGCACAGAATCTTGCAGCAAATATGACTATTGTATTATTCTATGGGAAAACCAGGTAAGTCGAAAAGTTCTGTATCTTGCTAATGTTATAAATTTAAAAGTATTTTAGTTTGAACTATATCATTCCATCACGCTCGAACAGCTGTACAATATGTATTTTTGATATAGAATCCAACTATATCAAAAATACATATTGTCCAGCTGTTTCATTTACGCCCCCGCGAAGCGAACGGCGGCGGACAAATAATTCTTATAGTACAATCTGCAGGTATGAAAACGCTACCCTAAGTAAGTTTGTTGGCACGATCGACAGCGGAGTATTTATTATCTTATCACTATCTTATTTTTTTAACTCGCGTTTGTATTCTCGGCAAGTCCTTTTATTTGACATCCATATTATAGGAAAACACAAAAAACTTAGTCCGCCATCTTTTAAATTCCGCCATATTGGATTTAGAGTGATGTCACTTTATTTTTCACGCTATTCTCAGTAAGCCCTTTCATTATGAGTATCCCATATTGTAGGAGTGCATTAAAAATAACAAGTCCGCCATCTTGCGTGTTGCTCCATGTTAGATTTAGAATGACATCACGTATTATCTAACCAAGCATTGTCATCCAAACTCAGCTCAATCGGTTGAAGATGTCTGCTTCAAAATTGTGTTGCAAGATTCCACCCGAACAAACATAGTTACATAGGTACATTGCAAGTTAAATAAAAGCTTGTAAAATGCGATTTAGTGTCATCTTTTTGGCTTTCTATGGAGCCAATTATTATGATACGCTTTTTTTATTCCAAACAGTCAGTATTTTACCGTTTTCAAAAAATCTTTTTGTAAGTATATAAAATGAGTTTTTGCGCATTAACAAAGGATCAAAAAAGTTCTAAAATACTGTATCATTGCTCTTATACAATTAACATCGCACTCAATAAAAATCTTAGTTAATTATGACTTGCATATTTTTTCAATAGAGTAAAAAGTAAAAGTAAATTATTCCACAAATTATTTTTAACTACTATTTACCATATTATCCATTTCCGAACCGTGAAAATTGCCTAAATCATAATTTATGTCAAAGAAAGCACTGAAAAATGATAGTCTAAGACCTCCTCCGCCTTCGCGAGCCATTTGCTGAGGCGTGACCTTGTCGCTTGATTATAAATGAACTGCTGTACTGATTGTTTACATTCCCGCTATTGTCTTGCAACGATTAAAGTACTCGTAATTGCCTCTTCGTGGTTAATAGCTTCGCAGATTTTCTAACTAAATTCATAACGATCTACATGTATATAACTGCCTCTTGATAGATGTAAAGAAAATCTTGTTCTACTTTTGCTGAATGAAATAATTTTTTTTAACAAAAAACGTAATTTACTTATAAAATATTTCACTAATTTTTACCCGACTGCCACAGAAGGAAGGTAATGTTTTTCAAGAGTATGTATGTATGTATGTCTACTTCTTTGGCACGTTCTGTATTTATTAATAAACTATTTGTGGTTTTAATATATTGTGAGTTGAAGTACCAAACGAACATACAATCCATCCGACAGTGTCGCCTGCATCCATATTCAAACAAAGAAGGCCAATGATGCGTTGCCACCACTGGGGACTAACCTAGAATGCCTCATAACCTGATATTATACCAGCCTTCTACACCTTCCAAACTAGTACACAACAGTGCAGGCACCGTTGCTTGGCATCACAAATATGTAAGGAGATGGACTCCTTGGCAGTAAAGAAGTCCTAGCACACTACAGGTCAACGATGACAGCATCTGCATGACAACGTATGTACATTTTGATTCTTATTTGAGGATAGATGATGGCAACCAGCATCTGCTTTTCAACGAATGGAATGACACAAAACACATGCTATTAAGTAGGAGGTTTAAAATTAACTTCTAATAAAAGATAGTAACCGACTACAAGGAATTTAAGAGAGTAAAACAACTTCACATAAAATGGTTTAAAGGCGACTTAAAGCTCCGACTTCAGAAAGTGAAATTATTTTATAGTGTTTAGTTCCTTGAAATCAGCTTAAAAGCTGTTTATTAAAATAAATTGTTTATTAAAATATTTTTTTTACGTTTATGAGTGGAGTATTGAATAAATATCTCAATCACAATGACTTCTAAATAAATATTTGAGTAACTTGCATACCCTGTATTTTTGCATTTAAATTTCTGTAGGACCAACCCCAAACAATTTATCGAAAACGAAAATATGATAAATATCTGTTCCAATTATGAAGATGTCGCGTAACATACATGCAAAAAATACATTAAAGCAAACAAACAAACCTCCTCCACTTTTTGAATACGGCTGAAGAACGCATTGCTGCTGCGTCTCTATCAGAGCAGAAAAAGCATTGGGTGCGTTTGGCAGAAAAAAGCGCTAGCAAGCGCTTATAAGCGCTGAAATAGTTTTCGGCCAGGACACGATTGCTAATTCAGTAGCGCTGACACAATCCGCCATTTTGTTAATTTAATTTGTTTGTTTTGAAGTAGAGTTTATAAGTTGTTTTGTGCAATATTAGTTCTAAGTAATATAATGACATGAATAAACATATACATGTTATTAAAAACTCATGATTGGTAAGTTTTTAATATGAGTACTTTACAAACATATATTTAAATTAGGTTAGGTTCCCCGGTTAAAACTAACATCGTGTCCTGGAGGAAAATAGCTACTTACGATTTGACAGCGCTTACCACTTACGATCGCCATTTTGCTTACAAGCGCTTGCTAGCGCTTTTTTCTGCCAAACGCACCCATTAACTTTTGTTTTACCTGACGTTTTGAAAAATTGTGGTCCTTCCACGAGTCGGCAGGCTATCAGTAACATACAGTGATATATTTTTCAGTATAATACATAATAAGACTGTAACAAAATGTCGATACATAGCGTCACAGGTGTACGGTGGTTAAACTAGGAAATAATCACAACACATTTCTTCATTTAGTAAATGTCCAGCGGTGACCAGTCTGAAGGGTATAGAGTTAGAATTCCAGTACAATTACCGGGTGTGAGTCATTCTGTCTTGGTCCTCAGTGGCGACACACGCATCTCTAGCCTTCATTGTGTAAAGCCTGATTTACATTCAGCCCCTGCCACTGCCCCTCGCGCTGCCGGCAATACTTCTCTAAATAATGCCGTAGCAGGATCGCGGGAAGTTTGTATTCACACTCTGCCCTACCACTCACATCACTTTCGGCTTTCGACTATGGCAGATGTCGAAATAATTACAGCGTCCGCGCTGTGTCTTCTTGCAATACAAAATTATGTTAATAATTTAAAAAAAAAATATCAAGTTCAAAAGAAGATAGATAGATAGATAGAAAATTTGTTAGCTTAAAAACATGGTACATAAGACGATCAATGACGCGGAACTGACATGTTTTGCCATAATTGGCATGCAAAAATGATATGAAATACAGCTAATTACACAAACCCAATGTTATATTTTAAAATTATTGCATTGCTTAAAAGTTAGGTACAAACATTCTTTTTGAATTAAAATATTATGTATTAATTAAATACTTATACAGATCCACTCTATTTGAATTCTTATACAATAAATTGACATAAACATAACATAACATAAACACTCACGCCTGTCACCCAGAGGGGTAGGCAGAGACTACAGACTTCCATTTGGCACGATCCTGACACACCTCTCTCGCCTCTTTCACATCCATACACCTACGCATACGTGCTCGTCGGTTAAGGGTACTCCTAATTTGGCCCGTTTCCAATAAGTCGCCAATAACTTGTTCATAAATTATTAATTAATGAACAATAAATTGTTCATAAATTATTTATTAAATTATTACATTATTGTTACATAAATAATATTAAATATTATATGAGATTAGTTTAGCTATTATTATTTTAATAATTACACTACAGTATAAATTAATTCATAATTTTAATTACAATAAAATTATAATTTAAAAATCTCAGGCTATTATGCAAATATTACCATTTAACTTATATTTCATTTTAATAAATAAATAATCAATATGAGTTACTAATCGTTTTTAGAAATAAAATGTCAATGTTCATTAATTCCTTAAACTAAATTTTATATTAAAATAATAAATTTGACGAATTTATAATTAATTATGTACATAGGCAGGTACTATGTTATCTCAAAAAGAAAATTCGTATTCGTAGAAGATGATGAATTGTGGTTTTTATCGTTGAAATCCCATAGTTTTTTCTGATTCCAGCAGTTTAAAAACTTTATTGTATTTTCATAATTCCACTAAAAAGACATTTTGGTAAATCGTACTTATTTAATAACAAGACGGCACGCACGTCCGTTCATCCAGGCGCTTGGCGCGAAGCACAGACTACTAACGAAGTGATCAGGCCCGGTCAACTCTGTATGGACAGAATGAAATACCTACGGGGGCTGAATTTTATTATTGCCATTTGTCAGATAAATGTATTGTTTTATAATTAGTAAGATTTTTAAAGATAAATTACACTCAAAAATTTTGAATATAGAAATAATAATCCATAGGAAGATAACTATGCCTGTCGTATTTTTCTACATTATTATATTAGCATATCCTTGACAGTAAAAGAAAAATAAATGTTTTCTTTTTGTTTTGATTTTCAATGAGTAGAAAATTATATTTTTTACTGGTAGCACCAAGATATCTAAATGAGTATATAATTCTTATTTCTCATCATATGGCGCCGCCGTATAAATAATGGTTGTTCATGATTAGTTGTTATGTTTGTTTTGCTTGTGTCTTTTTTTAAGATTTTGCAAGTTTACGATGCTGAGTTGAGATTAACGTCCTTCGTTTATATGATGTGCAATGTGTTAGTCAATGATTCGTAGTGAAATACGAAATAGTGACTCTAAAAACTACGCTGCAATGGCGGATAAAGAAAATAGAAAAAGTGTTCAAAGTGCAACAGCTTACCAACCATTGACTACATTAAAAATTATTTAGGTTTCCGAAAACCGCAGTAAAGTATATTTTGCGGTACGTATACAATATACATATACACTATTTAATGAGTTCTAACCTTAAAGTAAATCTCTTGTCCAACTTATTGTTTCTCTTTAACCATTTAAAAACAAATTATGGGTTTGTAAACCATTGGACCTACTTTGATAATATTTGTATTTAATAATTATATCTTTTATTTTCAGCTGTAAATTGTGGGCGAAATATTATATTCCTTCCCAAGAGCAGTATACTACTTCAGCTTTCCAGACAAAGCTACATAATAAGCCCAGAATGCTGTGTGAAAAACATTTTCATGATGGTTAATTTAATGATGCAATCAAGAAAAAGCTCTTAAGAACTGCATTCCCATGTGATGTAAGTAAAGTGTATAATGTATATGGTAGTACGGTATGTATATAGTTTTCTTTAAGGATTACTCAGATATTTTATATGGGGATTACTATATTCAGGAGTGGACTTTGATAGACGGTAATGAAGATGATGATGATTATTTATATGACCATCATCTGGATCTAACATGGATGGACAGACCACATACAGTAGTTTGAATCCTGTAAATGCTTTAAACTAATTTATAATAATTGGACGGACAAGGCATCCAAAGGATTGAAGTCTATAACTCTATAAAGTTAGCACAGGCCCTTCCTTACATTATTAAAAGTGCAACACACTGCATACATTATTTTTAACAATCAAATATTTTTTTAAAACAACAACAAACCTTAAGAAAGTTCAAGCATCACAATCTATGAATAATTACATTTCGTCCTAAACCTATCAAATTTAAAGGCACAACTTGTACAACACAGTAGAAATACATGCATCGAATAGTTCTCAAACAATAGATAAATACTAGACGTCTTTTCACATAGTTATTGTATTACTATCTTATTTTGTTATATTAATTGTAATAGTGGGTGTATTATAGAGCAAGTTGGATGAACAAGATCCATTCACTTATATTGTATTGGTAGAGGGTAATGTACTAGTGCCGCGAGCAGGGACCGGCTTACTGTGAAAGTAATGTCAGTGAATATAATGTTAATTTAATTTTATATAATAATTTTATGATACTATAATTTATTTAGGTTTTTATTTATTTCCAGACTAACAAAGTGTATTCCCATTTTATTTTGTGGAATCATAAGCTGGCTCCTCGCAAATTATTACTGCAAAACCACAAGCAGGATCTTCAAAAAGGACAACATTATATCCACTGAAGAACAACCACAAACATCAAAGCATAACAGATAACGTTGAACCTGAAAAAGAAAGTACTCTATTTGAAAATTTTTAAAATTATATAAGGAATATTTTTGTAATCTAATATTTAATATGTTTTATAATTTTGAATTAAAATTATTCTATTTATAAGCTCATTCAATACTTAATATATTTCATATAATATAGAGACAAAATTTTTAAAAGTTTTTAAAAGAAATTTTATAAGTGGTAGAGCCATTCTGCAGTTATATTAGAAGTATGGTTGTAGCACGAATGGGTCGGCTCGACCGGGGAAGGACCACGCTCTCACAGAATACCAGTGTGAAATAGTAGCTTAATGCTGCTGTATTTCGTATGGTGAGTGTAGAGAACCGGAGACCCTTTTGACTGGAAACGAGGCATTCCATCTTAGTCCTCACGGGTGAACGCATCTACATTTTGATTCGTAATCGAGGATAGATGTGGATGTCTATGGGCCACAGCAACCACTTACCATCAGGTGGACTGTGTGCTCGTTTGTCACCCTATCCTATAAAAAAAAATAGATGGAGAATCAAATATTATCAAAACAAAATTATTATTTGTGAATTTTGCACTTGTGTGTAGGAGCTTATTTATTAATTAACTTGTTTTTGATTAAAATATTGATATTTGGGTTATTGTAGACATTCTGTGATTTGTGATTGTGCATATTATCAATTTATCCATGATTGTAAATCTTATATATATTGTTTACTTAAGTAATTGAAATGTTGTAATCAATATTGATTTTCTTTTCATGTTTAAACCCATCAAATGTCTTTATAGAAAGAACTAAGCTGCTGGAGAAATTTTGTCTTAAGTTATGTATGTTTTTTTATTTTTATATAATTTTTGTTCTTTTATTTAGCGCTGGGATAGGCAACCCAAAAATGCCTCAAATAAAAAAAACCAAAAAAGACCACGTTCAAATTTCCCGCCACACGAGAAGTGCAGGAGGCTGACGATAGATGGAGCTAGTGGTTATATAGCATTTCTTAAATTTTGTATGAAGTTGTCATTCTTCTCCGATAGGAGTAATATTGTTCTGTGGAAGTGACCACAGAACACTAATACCCTTAGGCGGGGAAGTGACCATAGATTACTGCCTATATACTAGAGATAGATGTGCGACTCAAGTTTTATTTCCGTTATTGATACGTGCTTAGAATAACAGATGGCGCTAAATAAAAAGTGCTTTAAGCTCGCCCATTACTTGCACTTTACAATTTTTATTTTATATTTTATATACAACCATCAATTACACTGCACAAGTGCTGCAATGTTATTAATAGTTGTTTATGTTTCTTGTGCTAATTGTTAGTTTCTGCTACAAAAATAAAAACCGGTTATTTTTAAAATGTTCATTGTTTAAAAATTCTTGGCTTAATTATTGATTAACATTAGATGTGTTAAATTTACCGATATTTGCACAATATCAATTAATTTCTTTATACAATGTCCCTACTGGTTAGTTGATATATTACAGAGAATAGAATACATAGTATAATTTTTATTCAATATAGATTATTACATAAAACTTATTGAATGTCATATTTTATTTACAACTGGTTCGACTCTTTTTAAAACATACTTCACTTTACAATAATTTTGTTCGTATTTTTTAAATAAATTTTAATAGAACACTAATACAAATATATAATACTATATAATATATACTAATATAATAATAATATAACTATATATATACTAATATAATACTAAATCGCATGGTGGCGATCACCTCATTCCCAGAGGTTATTTTTATTGATGTATTCTTTGATATTATAAAACACTTTTTGTACATTTTTCCTTTAATAAAACATTTAAACTTGTTAAACGACAAATTTTGTAACATTTTCTGGGATTTTGTTGTAAAAGCTTCTACATTCTATATTTCTACATTTGATGATCTTACATTGCCCCATAAAAGAACTACTGGTTCAATGGAGTCTAGTAACTGATATTAAAAGCTATGTTTATTCCTAGTGTTTAAAGTATGAACATTTCTATTCTCATTATATATTATGAAAGCTATTTATGTTTTATGTACCTACATACATTAACATTTTCATAATTATAATGCGGGTTATTTCATAAAATTTTTCTCTAAGGGACTCTACAATTTAAGATATTAATTGTCCATACGACGGCTCTATTTTACAAAACAAGTATGGCTTCAATGATAGTTGCATGAGCCCAATAGTAATATCGAGAAAAACAGCGGTATTCACAAGACTAAACTCCTTCCCATTTAAGAGCATATTAGTATTTGAATCCTTTCCAAAGTTTTGCTCCTCTTCCAAAATTTCATGAATTAGTATTAATTAATTGTTAATAGTGGTGCATCTTTACTTGAATGTAAAAAGATACATTTTGGAGCAGCATTATTAATCTTTAAAATATGTACTTGATAACGATATCATATTTTAGTAACATAACTATTTTTTTAAATGTGTGTAACAATTCATAATAATTCATAATTCATAAACACTCACGCCTGTCACCCAGAGGGGTAGGCAGAGACTACGGACTTCCATTTAGCACGATCCTGACATACCTCTTTCGCCTCCTTTACATCCATATATCTACGCATACATGCTCGTCGGTTAAGGGTACTTCTAACGTGGCCCATTTTCAAAATATCGTCAATTTGGTCGATAAACTTTTTCCTACGGCGTCCCTTCCCGACTCGGCCGCTCACATCTGCCATATAAATTTGCTTTGTCACTCTTTCCTCATTCATTCTTTCCACATGACCAAACCAACAACTATACCTTTTAAAAATACAAATAATTAACTAATTAATAAATTATAACTAATATTAATTATTTTCGTGTAACAACTATACCTTTTAAAAATTTAAATAATTTACAAAAGTGACTTCATATGCCCACTTTACCATTGTTTACATGTGTAATCAATATACTATTTTTTAACAAAATGAACATTTTATATATTATAACATAACATACTCATACATAATACAACTTTAAAAAGAATGTTTGAATTTATAATCAATCTAATAAATTGTGGAAAAGAGACTACATAAAGCAAGAAAAATAATACCAAGAAAATAATTGAATAAAACTCTGATATCTTTGACTATGCACACCCACATATTCCAGAATATGCAGTTAGTACAGTATAATGTGAATGTAGTGGAAGATAATACAATTTTTAAAGACAAATTGTTTAGCACTTTCAATATGTAAGCCTTAAAAGATATAGATTCTTAAGGAAATTGTTCACTTTGTCCTCAAGATGGACATTAAAAATGTCCTTAAATAAATACTAATTGAACCAAGTATAAACCCAATTATATTTAGGCAAATGAAAGAACTAAGTTTGAGTATGGCGGATTTCTTGTGTTTCTTAATGCTTGATGAAATGCTAGTGTTCTCCGCACTACATTACAATGCAGTTTTGGTTTGATGATAAAGGAGATAAAGGCCATAATAAGCTATCAATTTGTTATAGATTTTGCAAAAATGCTGCTCTGGCATTAATTAAAAAATATATAATAAAAGATTTATAACAAACATGATTAAATGGTGTTTATGATCAATTTACAATTAACACGAAGGTAAGCAATAATTAAGTTAATAAAACAAAGGCAGAAATAATGATTTAGAAATTTAAAATAAGAAACAATTCTCTTTATTTGATCCTACACTTATGGAAGAATTAAGATTTACAGGCATGACATACTATTCGACTGCTAAATGGGAGCATAAATAATAATTACAGTTAGATATTAATGCGGGAGAAAATGAACTACTGAATGATAGACATGTAAGCTGACAGATACCTACCTCAGTGTAACCTGACAAAATACCTAAATTTAAGAGTAAAGCACAACAATTTTAACCAACGTGTATCAAATGGTCTAAGATTTTGGGCAAGTAAGTCTTTACAATTGAAAAATTAATAATTAATGTTAAATAAATATTTGTCTGTAACAACTTTGTTTTGATTTTATTTTCAAAACATTATTAATTACCCCAAGAGAGCAAAGATACTGCAGATATTACTGACTGACTGAAGTTAGTCACTTTTGTTTGATTTTATTTAATTCCTTTAATCAAAGATTTTATAAAAAGTGTCTAAACATTACTCAGAACATATATGCTGTGAAACAAAGTTTTACCTATTACAATGAGATTTAAGGAAGTTAAAAAAGATATGGAAACAATTTTTGTCTTCGCCATTTTCATTGCTGCTTTTATTTGACATTTTTGTTTTTTAATTTTGCTTTTTAAAATCATTGTACGAGCATGTAAGGCAACGTACAATTGTTAAGTCATCGTTTCACAACTTGACCTCTTTTACATATTTCCGCGGCACATGTATTTTAAAATCAGTTCGCCGATAGCCATCAAGAGCGCTACGCGTACTCATTATCAGTAGTTCTAGCCTTTTAATTTGTATACTTGTCCATAATATATTTATCAAACTTATCAAGCGTTATCAGTTTATCATCCCCTTAGTGTCGGTACTACCCCGAACATTGGTCCTTCGAGCTTTCCGAAAAAGCGGGACCTCGCCACGTTTTCCCTTACATTGCGGCGTGTGCGTGTCAGCGTTTCCGCTCAGCAACCTGTTGGATTCTTTCGAACACGTGGCGCGTAGTGGCGTGACTGTTACTCTTCTATCAAGAAACCTGTGGCGTAGCAAGTATCAGACGGTGTGCGATCAAGGTGCATGCCTTGTCTGAAGATCGAAGTCTCTGGTCATCATCAGTCGGTGAGCGAGTCAGCTCACATTCGCCGTTCAGCAGATATCAAGTAAGATCAGCCCTTTTTCTCTTCTTTATCATGTCGAAAATGGACGACTTCCTTGCTAATCAGCAGCAAATCTCTAAGGCGATAGAGCATGTCTTTACCAATTTCAAAAAAGATAGCTCAGAAAGGAAGACAGCAGACTATATACAACGTAGATTAGACATATTGGATAAGTATTGGCTAGAGTTCAAAAATAATCATGCAAGATTATCAGAGTTCGGTATTGAGTCTAATAGCTACTTTACGAATCAAGAATTTCAACGAGTAGCTGAAAGATACGGGTCTATTAGGCTTCATATACAGAACTATCAGCCGCTTACAGAGGAAAGGCCCAGAACGCCTCTTCTGAAGCCACCAACTTTTGTCATGAGAGAAGGCGAATCCTCCCGACAATCAGGGCAAGCCACAGGCACGTCGAGCAGGACCGACGATATGCTGAAAAAACAGTTTAGTAATTTTAAAGCTTTCCAGCGTACTGTAGTAAACATTGACCTTGATTCCGTGTCACAAAAGTGGGAATTTGATGATTTATTACGGACGATTCAAACCCGGTGGGCAGCCATTGACACACTACACTGGGACTTAGATAGCGAACTGGAAGGGTCGAACAAGGAATATGAAGATACTTTTATCAGATACGAATCGGAATACAATAGAATCAAGAAAGCCATTAACAGAAAAATGTGGTCAGTGGCTCACAGGGAAAAGTCTACGCCCCAGATGGAGATTCCGACTTTCAGTGGAAGTTATAACACCTGGACTTCTTTTAAAGACCTTTTCACTGAAACAATACATAACAATCCATCCATGTCCAACGCGCAGAAGATGCAGTATCTTAAGACCAAGGTGAAAGGAGAGGCCGAGAGATTAATCCAGCATCTCAGCATTAGCTCTGATAACTATGATGTGTGTTGGGACATTTTAAATCAAAGATTTAATAACAAGAGGCTTATATTTTCATCCCATATCAGTTTACTTTTAAATATTCCTGTTATGCAACATCAGTCCCTGAATCATATCAAGCGCATTCATGATACTACAATTGAGTGTCTGAATGCTATCAAGAACCTAGGGGTCGCTCTTGGGACCCTCTGATTGTGTACATTTTGTCTCAAAAATTAGACACCGAATCGTACACAGATTATATCGAATCCGTTAAGCACCCAAGAGAGTTACCCATGCTGATCGAGTTTCTGGATTATTTGGAAACCAAATTCACTACGTTAGAATCAGCTCGTAGGAAGCAAGATAACCCTACACAAAAATATCAAGGAAACTTAAAAGTTGTTAACAACAGTAATCAAAAACCGAATTACTACAAAAATTCATTTTCTTCAAGCATACGGATGACGCCGAAACAATCAAACGGCAAAAATATCATGACTAAAAACAAATGCTCTCTGTGCAACAGCGATGACCACGGGATTTATTTCTGTCAAAAATTTTTAAATATGTCGCCAAGCAGTAGAAGAAAAATGGTCGCAAAATTAAATCTTTGTCCTAATTGTCTATATAACCACTATGGAAAGGCGTGTATTTCAAATAGACGTTGTCGTGAATGCAATAAGGATCATAATAGCCTTTTACATGAAACAATAAAACAAACAAGTATTGCGACACCGGAAACAGCGGCCGAAGGTGTCGGCCCGAGCGGCGCCAGTAGTTCAAATGCTTACTCCGGGAAAAACGTCAAAAGTAGTTCGCACGTGTCGTTTCCGAATGAACCGATCGAGGTATTGTTACCAACTGCGATTATCAAGGTGGAATCAGCAGATGGAACTCTACATAAAATGCGTTGCCTTTTGGACCAGGGTTCTCAAACATCTTTAATAACGGAACGGGCTGCTCAGTTATTAAGATTACCAAGAAGAAGCTGTAAGGGTGTAATATCAGGTGTGGGCGATAAAGAAAGTAATTGTAAAGGGTTAATTACCATACAATGTTCATCACTTATTACAGACTTCAAGTTCAAGACGGAGGCACTTATCATGAAGAGCCTTATCAAAAACTTGCCTAGTTATACATTTTCAAAACCGGATTGGACGTACTTAGACCATATCAAGTTAGCAGACCCCGAATTTTACGTCAGTCGTCCAGTGGACATTCTATTAGGTGCTGATGTATACTCTGCTATATTGTTGGATGGCATTTGCAGAGTAAACTCGTCCCTCCCGACGGCTCAACAAACGCAGTTGGGATGGATATTGAGTGGCAACGTGAAAACTTTCCAATGTAATGTGGTGCTACATAATTATGAAGATATCTACAAGTTTTGGGAGCTTGAAGATATTTCAAAACCAGCAGAAATCTCATCAGAAGATCAACGCTGCCTTCAATATTATCAAGCCACTACCAAACGTCGAGAAGATGGCCGTTATGAAGTCAGGCTGCCGATGAAACCCAACTATCAAGAAAATTTGGGACACTCTAAAAACAAAGCGATCGGACAATTTTTTAAATTAGAACAAAAATTTCAAAAACAGCCAGATATTGCGCAACAGTATAAATTATTTATTAATGAATACTTGTCGCTCGGACACATGATACCTGTAGATAAAGACGGTAATATGACCCCTGAATGCTTTTTACCTCATCATTGTGTCGAGCGCCCCGAATCTGAGACTACACAATTGCGTGTAGTATTTAATGGCAAATCAAAAACATCCAGTGGGTTTAGCTTAAATGATCTCATGTGCAGGGGGCCTAACCTACAACAAGATCTCCAAAGTCTCATTATCAAGTGGAGACAGTTTCAGTTCGCGTTCACTGCCGACATAGAAAAAATGTTTAGGCAAATATGGCTCAACCCAGAAGACTCTAAATTACAAAAAATAATATGGAGAGATGATCCGTCAAAAAATTTAAAAGCTTATCAATTAGCAACAGTTACATATGGCACTAAAGCGGCCCCTTTTTTGGCCATGTGTACTATCAAACAATTAGCTCGAGAAGAGAGGCCAAACTATCAAGAGAGTTCGGCTCCACGGGTACTTGAGGAGTCATTTTACATGGATGACTTAATTCACGGAGCGCATTCTATTGAATCAGCAAAGCGGTTAAAAAAGGAACTGAGCAGTTTATTAAGTTCTGGTGGATTTAACTTAAGAAAATGGAAGTCTAACTTACCTGATTTACTAGAAAATGCGACAGCTGAGAAGAATTATCAAGGAAATTTTGACTTCAAGCAAGCGGAGTCAACGAAAACCTTAGGACTCGGATGGAATCCACAAGGAGATTATTTTACTTTCAATTCAAAATTAACTACGTCGTTATCAAGACCGACCAAAAGAATAATGCTATCAGAGATATCTAAACAATATGATCCCATGGGATGGATCGCTCCACTCACCACAAAACTTAAGATTTTATTCCAAGAGACCTGGAAAGTGGATATTAAATGGGACGAATACGTACCTAATGAAATTCACTTACAATGGAATGAGATTAGAGCAGATATCGAGCAGATTAAGTGTTATCAAGTGCCCAGATGGCTAGGAACAAGAGACAAAGACAGCATCGAACTGCATGGGTTTTGTGATGCAAGCACTAAGGCATACGCTTGTGTCGTGTACTGTAAAATCCAGCGAGGAAATTCGTCATCAATTACATTGGTAGCTGCCAAAACAAAACTCGTGCCGCTCAAAAAGACAGTATCTCTGCCTCGCCTAGAGTTAAGCGGAGCATTGCTACTATCCAAGTTAATGGTAAAAATTACATCAAACCTGTCTAGCTACGAAATCAAGATCTATGGTTGGGTTGACTCGACGGCGGTGCTGGGTTGGCTTCACGGTGATCCAGAGAGATGGAAGCCATTTGTAGCTAATCGCGTGAAACAAATAACAGCTTCAATGCCACCTGAATGCTGGCGTTACGTCAAGTCAAAGGAAAACCCGGCTGATTGTGCCAGCCGAGGTCTAAACGCAAGTCAACTCAGAGATCATACTCTGTGGTGGCAAGGGCCTAATTGGTTGACTTCATTTCGTCAAGAAAATGAAAAACAAGCAGAATATACCACCGATCAAGAGATGAGAAAATTAAAATCGGTGAGCGTTACACAGGTAGCCTTCAAGCGTGAAATTATACAGCAATTATTAAAAAGTTACAGTTCATTATCAAAATGCGTCAAAGTATTAGGTTGGATTTTAAGATTTATCTACAGAAAGTCAAAAGAAAACTATTTATCAGTATCAGAGTTGCGAGCTGCGAAAGTTTTAATTATCAAACAAGTACAGCAAGAGGAGTTTTATAAGGAAATAAAAGATTTGCAAGCGAGAAACAGCGTGAATAGCAGGAGCAAACTGTATGAGTTGAACCCAATTTTGGACAAGGATGGAGTTCTTCGAGTTGGTGGGAGACTTAGAAATGCTAACCTCGATCCCGAAACTAAGCATCCAGCTATTATCCCGAGACACTCAAGATTAGCTATTCTTATCATAGATGAAGCACACGAGCTCACTTATCACGGAGGGGCACGATTAACAACGGCTTTCATGAGACGAAAGTACTGGATGCTCGGCGGTACCAGAACCACTAAATCAAGACTTCGCCACTGTGTTAAATGTCGGCGACACACTCCTGACCAAAACTGTCAACTCATGGGAGACTTACCTTCAGCAAGATCGAATCCATCCAGGAGTTTCTTTCATACAGGTGTTGATTACAGCGGTTTTGTATCCGTAAAGGCCAACAAGGGTCGTGGTGGCAAGACTACCAAGGGATATATCGTAGTTTTCGTTTGTATGGCCACAAAAGCCGTACATCTGGAACTGGCATCCGACTTGACAGCATCAGCGTTTTTAGCAGCGTTACACCGCATGGCAGCAAGACGAGGAACTCCCGGACACATCTACAGTGATCAAGGTCGCAATTTCATAGGTGCTAACAATATTTTGCAACGAGAGTATTCAGCGATTCAAGAAATATTCAGCCCAAACTTTATGTCGGAGGTTGCCAGTTTGGGAATTGAATGGCACTTTAATGCCCCCGCTTGGCCATCAGCGGGCGGCTTATGGGAAGCTGCGGTTAAGAGCTTGAAATATCATCTTAAGCGCGTAGTTGGCGAACAAGCGCTTACTTTTGAAGAATACAGCACCCTACTTTCTCAACTGGAGGGATGCCTAAACTCGAGACCTCTATGTGCATTAACCGAAGATCCCAATGACTTAGACGTTCTAACACCTGCCCACTTTCTTTCAAGTGGTCCTATGTTGAACATCTACGATACCGAAACTGATTTAAGGACAAGGTGGTATTTAATCCAAAAAACATTTAACGATGTTTGGGAAAGATGGCGCAATGAATATTTAACCCAATTAGCGGCCAGGAATAAATGGAGAAAACCGCAGCCAAATATCAAAGAGAATGACATCGTCATTATCAAGGACGAAAACCTTCCTTCAGGAAAGTGGCCCCTCGGCCGAGTTGTGCAGCTACACCCGGGCAACGACGGGTACGTCAGAGTTGTCACTCTTAGAACCAAAAACGGAATCTTACAACGGCCGATCGTGAAGCTTTCAATTTTACCGGTTGAGCAAAATCAAGAAGGGACAAGCAGTTCAACAGAAAAACAAAACCAAGAAAATGAAAATAAATCAATCCCTAAATCAAGCAGAAGAAAACAATATTGCTTAACATCAATGATTAAATCGCTTTTATTATTCTTTATTGCAATCATCCCGACAGCACAATGCTCCTATAACATAACACCATTACAAAACAGCAGTCTCTATTTTGATACAATAACAAGCATGCATTTAATACGAGACGACTGGCGCCTCGTTGTCTACTATGACACATTCCCTTATCAAGAAGGTAATACGGCGCTAACAAAATATATACAATACTTAAATAACATGTGTGTAATTATGAAGGCACGATCACATTGCGAAGAGATCTTGTTGCAACTTCGGCACGAGTTCATGGAACTGCAATATTATAATAACATTTTAACTATTCAACATGATAACATACTAGAAACCCGCCCACGTCGCCGGCGCGGCTTAATCAATGGTGTAGGAAGTATTGCTAATAGTTTATTCGGTATTTTAGACGAAAGTTTTGCCGAAAAATATGAAAAGGACATTGAACTTATCAAGCGAAATCAAAACCATTTAGCAACCCTATGGAAAAATCAAACGACCATAGTGGAAGCGGAATTTAATTTACTAAAACGCACTAAAGAAATCATGGAGAAGAACCACAAGAATATTAACAGAAAAATTATATCTCTAGAAAATTCAGAGGATCAATTCAAGAGGGAGCTTCAGAATATTTCCTTCACGAGTGAATTTATCAGTACAGCCATGCTAACAAGTAACCTTATTATCAGCCTCAGAAATATACAACAAAGTTTACTCGACACTATTACAAATATATACAACGGAAAATTTAATTTCCACTTGCTATCTCCCAACCAGTTAAGACAAGAACTGAACGTTATAGCAGGCCAGCTCCCTAAAGACCTATCATTACCAATAGATAACTCTAATTCGTATGAAATCTACAACTTACTGCAGGTGCGAGCTCGAATAAGAAGTAACTATATCATATTCGAAATCAAGATACCTCTCATCAGCAGAGATATGTTTGAAGTCCTGAAAGTCATACCAGTACCTTATATATCAGAAAATAAAGAAGAAATTTCCGTAGTACCAGTATCAAGATACATCGCTATCAACTTGAAAAAAGACTCCCTAGTGCCACTGACTGAAAAGGACCTGGATTTATGTACTAGAAGAGATCCCAAAATTATTTTGTGCCATCATAAAAGACCTATTTACTACATAAAGGATGATCATAGTTTCTGCGAGAATCTGCCCTTCTCAAGAAAATGTAAAACAGTTACCTGACCCTGCTACAATCGCTGGATAGAACTAAATAAACTAAATACATATTTCTATTTTTGTTGCGACCAGTGCAAAACGAAGTTACTATGTGACGATCAAGTTACGGCAGTGCAATTGACCCGCTCTGGCCTATTTAATGTTGGTCAAGGTTGTATAGTCAAAGCAGCTGATTTCTTTGTTTATTCACACCGACAAGAACTTAGCGAAATGAACATCAGTTCTGATATACAAGCCCCTAAGATATCACCAATTAATCACATCATCAATGTATCGTTACCCGATCGCTCCTTACCGAACAATACGAATGATGATATAGCCAGTAATCTACAGATGATCAAGGAACAGATTGAATTTATGAAGAACAACGAGCCCCTAGCAGAGAGGGTTTCTTATCATGATGTCCACCACTACGCTGCGATATATGTGTTATTTGCGGTCGTTGCGGTGGGCGCCCTGGTGTACAGCTGGAGGCGCTGCAGGCGGCGGCGCCGGGAACACCCGCGGAGGCGGGAGTGTCGGTGCCTATGACGGAACAGGAGACATCGTCGCCACATTTTCTACCGAGTGTCAGTGCTCAGTGTAGTGAAAGTGTTACGGTCAATCAGTGTCAAAGTGTGAATGCTCAGTGTAGTAAATGTTTTAGAGGCAATCAGTGTCAAAGTGTGAGTGCAAATGATTTTTCAAAAAAGAATGCACGTGTGTTTAAGCAAAACAGAAGCACTTCGCCTGTGCTAAGATCCGTGTACGCAATTCCAAACCAGTGTACATAGACTAGTCTTAGATAAGAATATTGTTTAATCACCTTGTACATTCGTGTACTAATCAAGTTATCATTTGCACTATGGATAAGAAATAATGGTATCACCTTGTAATTAGATTAAGCCTCACTAGCATCCATCATCTCTATTTGCTTCTACTAACCCCATCTTTGCTGCCCGGGAATATGTACGAGCATGTAAGGCAACGTACAATTGTTAAGTCATCATTTCACAACTTGACCTCTTTTACATATTTCCGCGGCACATGTATTTTAAAATCAGTTCGCCGATAGCCATCAAGAGCGCTACGCGTACTCATTATCAGTAGTTCTAGCCTTTTAATTTGTATACTTGTCCATAATATATTTATCAAACTTATCAAGCGTTATCAGTTTATCATCCCCTTAGTGTCGGTACTACCCCGAACAATCATGATTTTGTTAATTTTTTTTTTATTTTCACATCTGTACGCCTTGTTGTAATCAATGTACCTGAAAAAAGTACGACAATCAGGTATGCATATAGAGATCAAATGAAGCAATGACAGCATAGATCAAATTGTATTGGATTCTCCTTTTTTAATGAATGATTTTGAATTGCAACTTCTGCCTTATAATGATATAATATATATTATGCAATATGCTATTAGAATGCCTCTGGAGCTGGCGCAGTGCTGCAGTGTACACAGTGCAAAAATGTAGCATTTCCACTACATGGCTTGCGGCCCAGTGATAACAAAAGGAGGATGGCCAAATCGTACCAGACAACGAAATTACAGCGTCCCATTATAAAATATTTATGTAAAATACCCTTATTGTTAAGGTATAACTCTCTAAATAGCCACAAAAAAAGTTATTCATTTATTTCTATTGTTGTAACTGTTCAAAATTATTTCAAATAATAGTTTTAGAACGCACCTAATGACGATTCATTTCATGTGTGAAAAGACTTGGTATTCAAAGACTATAATTATTCACGTTTTTATGAATAGTTGTTAATTTTAATTCATTTCAATTAGTATGTAGACATCAAATCAACTACTATGCTGATTTATTATGTACTGGATTAATATCAATCATTAATAATCAGTTCCACGTCATTGACCATCTTATGTACCATGTTTTTAAGCAAATATATTTTCTATTCCAAGAATATGTATTTTTATAGAATAAGGGTGAGTACACATTCCAATAGCAAAGTGCAATCGGCAAGTGCATGCTGAAGCTCATAGACACCTAAATTAATAATATAATATATAAAGAATCGAAATGCAGACACCGCTTGTCACCCCTACCCCATGAAATTCCTTGTTTCCAGTAAAAAGGCTCTGATTCTCTACGCTCACTGTAAGAAACAGAGCATCATTAAGCTGGTATTTTTCGCTGTTAGTCTGTGAGAGCGTAATCCTTCCCCGTTCGAGCTGACTCATTCGTGCTACAACCATAACATAGTTGAAGCTTGGCTCGTAATAAGGTATAATAGAATATAAGATATAATGAGTTCATATCGATACCTTTTCCGAAAAATTGGGTTAGTTTTACAGGAACATTACAGTGATGTATTTGATATTTAAGTCTAATTAAATAGTTTAATTAACTTAGACAGTTTCACGTATTTTTGTACTTAAGCTGTGCATAACTGCGTAAGTGCAACTGAATGTCTGTGGAAATTGTTTTCGCTAATGTAAAACTCACATTTAATATATGATCAAACGAACTTCTAAGTGAAGTTCGATCATTATTATGATGACTTGCTTCATTTGAAGATATGATTATAACAATGTAGTTTCCCTACTTACTTGGTAACTTCGCACATATTTTAGAGATTTTTTAAACGATTTAGTGACTTACTTCCGGTATGGCTGCCTTGTGTTGGCTCTTTGACATAACCTTATTTTTTTTAGAGTCAAGTTAATGATGTGATACAAAACTTTCTGTATATCTGGGATATTCATGTATCAGGGAGGGAGGGAGGGAGCTCATATCTTCAAATGAAGCAAGTCATCATAATAATGATCGAACTTCACTTAGAAGTTCGTTTGATCATATATTATAATTCCTTGCTTCATTTTTCAGATATGATTATAACAATGTAGATGTTTAGAGTCAAAAAGTTTTGAGTGGAAAAGAAAACAATAAGTTAGCAAACCTTATAGTTTTATTTTTCAACAAATCAGCCTTATCGTTATAACAGTTTATCAAATTAAGTAAACTTAACATAAACCTCTAAGCATTAATTAAGGTAAACCTATTACTAAGAAACATTATTGTTTATTACCGTAGGAATATTATTATGAAAACATCACAATCACGACTGGTTTTCTGTTTGCTTACAAACAGACCTAGCAAATTTTCCTTCATTTACAATAGACCTGTTATAAAAACGGGCGAATGAATTAGATGAACTAGTCCACCCAGCGGCCCCGGGTATATACATATTAACCCCGGCCAAACTCGCGGCCGAGGTGGATGCGTGTCTTGTGCTGTGCGCACCGAATATACTGATGTCAACGCCACTTTCTGACAGCATTTGTTTGATCCATCTGGTGATGGTTTGTACAGTAGCAGGTTTGTGTGGCCGTTTGTACGTTAATAACAGATTGTTTGGACTCTCAGATCTTATGTTTTTAGTTACAGAAATATAGTCTGAGAGAACTGTCGCTGGGCAAATGGAAAGTTTTCCCTGAAGTATGGTAGAAACAACAAGGGCTGGTACCTACCGGGTGCAGATGTCTTGATGATGTCTACTATGGCTATTTTTATGCCACTGTCTGAAAATCGTATATTGTCGAGTTTAATTAAGGAAAGCGTCTGTACCCTGTGAGCTGTACAGATTGCTAAAAGAATCACAAGTTTTTTAGTGATTTTTTCCAGTGTCAGCTTACTGTTTGGGAACCACGTTGAGATGAGGTTTAAGACCAATTGGGGATTCCAGGTTGTGGAGTATTTAGGTCTTAAGGGTCTTAGTTTATACGCGCCTTTAAGGAGACGCTTTATAGATTCGTCTAAACCAATATTGTTGCCTATAAATGCTGACAAAGCAGAACGATGGGAGTTCAGGCTGCCATACGCAAACCCATTATTAAATTATAACGCTAAGAATGAGAGTAAGGATGATTTTGGTGGGTCAAATACATTAATTTTGTTTACCGTACAATATTGCCACCAAAGCTTAAGTGAGGTACTGTATTGCTGTATGGTGCTAGTAGAAAAAGATGACAGCATCAGTGTAGTCGAGTGTGCGCAGGCGCCCCGTCGACTGAACGCCCGCCGAAGAGCTTCGCGACACCCAGGGTAAGGTTCTTGTGCAGCGGGTGACACTTTCTGAAATGAGATTGCAAGAGATTTTTATTGGGGTTTAAATTAATGACGTCAGAAACTATAAGGTTTTGCAGTAATGGAAACCATGGTTGTGATGGCCAGTTAGGATAAACTAATATGCCGTATGCATTGTCGTCGATTATTTTTCTTAGGCATTTTAGTATCAGGGAAAATGGTGGGAACGCGTAGAATTAGTGGTTATGCCAGTCTGTTGTAAATGCGTCGAAGGACACTGCGTCAGGGTCTTGTTTCCATGAAATGAATTTGGCACACTTAGTGTTATCTCGAGATGCAAATATCTCAGGTTGACCGAAATATTTTACTTCATCAGAAAGGGACCACTCAGTATCCGATTTAACTATTCTAGACGCAGCATCAGCACGGTTTTCTTTGGTATTGACGTAAGATGCAAATACCCAAAGGTCGCGCTGCTCACACCATTTCCAAAGGGACTTGGCCAAGTCGTTTAAGTAGTAATACACCCAGTATTGAATACCCCCCATACGATTTATATAACTAATCGCGGTGGTATTGTCCATGCGTAGTAATATTGCACAGTTGGACACCTTGCTGGTAAATGACTTCAAGCCCAAAAAGGCTGCCATCAGTTCTAAGTAATTGATATGGAATTCTTTTTCTGATGACTTCCACTTACCATGTATTTGAGCGTTCTTATAAACGGCACCCCAGCCTGATCGCGACGCGTCGGTGTAAATTTCTATGGCAAATTTTGGCTGTCGCATAAAATTGCGTGTTGTGTCGATATTTGACAACCACCAAAACAAATCTTCTAATATATTATTAGGTAGGTTAATTTTGACTTCGTAATTATTATTATGCTTAAGTAATGTAAGGAACTTCTGACGCTCTAAGATCTTAGTGTACCCAAGCGTACTTAACGGCTGGGCATGCGGCGACTAGTATACCAATGCGTTGAGCTAACTCACGAATAGAACATGATTGAAGTTTTGTAAATTTAGTAACGCACCCGGAAATATAACGTCGCTTATTGTCGGTTAATTCTATGCAAAGGTTATTGGTATCATAACAGAATCCTAAATATGTACAGGATTGTCGCGGTTTAAACATACTTTTGTCATAATTAACAACGAAGCCTAGAAACTCGAGTAATTTCAATGTTTCATTAACATTATCAAGACACTTATAATAGTAACTATCTCCAATGCATAAGATATCGTCTAAATAAGACACTGATTGAAAACCGCGGTGCCTGAGGTAGGCCATAACTTCCTTTATAACCTTAGTGAATACCCGCGGAGCTACGGATAAACCGAACGGCATGCAATTAAAGCGAAATGTGTGAGTTTTGTACGAATTATTGGGCTGAAATTCGAATTTTAAGTATTTGCGGTCAGAAGGCTTAATGGCTAAAAGGAAATATGCATCTTTTAGGTCGATGGTAGCGAGATATCCATCGCGTGGTATTAATTTGCATGCAGTTCGATAATTTTAAAATGTTCGTTTTTTATTAGTCTATTTAATGGCTTCAAATTTAATATAAAGCGTTTATCACCGTTAGGCTTCCGCGTAAGAAATATTTTAGACATAAATTGGTTTTTAGTCGCATTACACTCCGTGATAGCCCCTAATGACTTTAGTTTATTGATGGCTTTTGTCATATCTGATTTTTCACTATATGATAGATTATTTTTAGGGGTTACTGATTGACTCACAGGCGTGTGAAAAGGTATGGGATAGCCGTTTTTTAACCAATCAAGGATTACATTGTTGTTTGTTATTTTCCGCCATCGCTTATAAAAGGGGGTAAGTCTACCTGCATGTACCTGCGTCAACGGTGAGACTGCGCGGGCGCCCGCGGTTTGTCGTGCGCTGCGACGCGCTATGGCAGCTGCGCTGGCGACGTGTACGGGCGGCGACTCCCTGCCGTCGTCGGCCTCCTGTATGCACCCCCCCCCTGTTGGCCGGATATCGAGGGGGCTGGCTCCAGTTTCCCTGGTAGGATGGACGGGCGCTGGGCTGTTGAGGTGTCTTTGCAGTTTTTGCAGGCTTTTTAATGGAAAGCCCTTGCTTTTCAATGGCCTTGGCGGATTTAATTTTCTCAGACAAGGACGAACCAAATAGTGATTCATCCCGTTCGGACTCATTAACAATATTTAAGAAGGCCTTGTCCAAACTAGGGGTGATTAATTTTACTCGTGCCTGCGTTGCCAAGTAGTGTGAGTCACAAAGTAGGCGGCAACCATTGCTCAAGTGTTTCATGGCTAGAACCTTGTTATCACTCTTCAGCAGCAGGTCCATGCCTCTGTTGATGGCAGTGATACCCGTACCGAGCTGCTGTTGAGACGCTGTAAGTGTCTTGTCCCGGTTGCGAACCATGTCTGGTATTGCCGCCGAGATTTCTGCATTCAATTTCGGCGCTTGCAAAAGTCTACAATTATCTGGTGTAGGGTAATCCTTCATAAGGATATCTGTACTAGATATAGGCATTCCTTTTTTAAGCAAAGGGTGCTACAATTGTGATAAATTACCTTGAATGTTATCGCCATAATCAGGCGAGTCCGACGTGGCTTCACCGAGGGCTGACAGTAGATCGGGGTCAAGCTCGGGTTCTGCGGAACTATTGGTTTCCTCTTGAGGACATGGTTCCGTATGGTCGTCACGTTGATTACCATCGTATACCGGATCCACGTTGTGCAAAATATCAGGTGCCCCGGCTATTGGTACCACGATGGGTTCGTTATCGTTACCCAAGGTCACGCCAAGGTCCTCGTTACCTAAAATTACAATTTGCAATTTTAATTGTGAAGATAACCGATTGAGGGTAGCGTGAGAATAAAATTGTAAATATTTGCACGAACGTTACATCTCTTTTAGATTGTACGTAATTTGTGCATGTTTGTCATCATTGAAGACTCGCAGTCGACCCCGATGCAATTAAAGTAAATTAGTTAGGTGTGAAAACGTTAAAAAAATTATAATTTAGTTACGCAAAATGTCAAAGTTATTGACTCGCAGTCAATCCCAGAGCATTTACGAATCTGATAACACTGTGCACTTTTTGATCACTAATTAAAGATTGTATTTTTGCTTACCTTCGTCTTCTGACGATGATAGTTGTAAAGGCCTTATTCTTCGTCTTTGCCTTTCTTTTTCTTCGATTTTACGTATTTTTCGAGCATAGTGTTCAAGTTTCGATTGTGCGCTTCTTTTTGGCATGTTGCTTGCAGAGCGCGTGCGATAGTTACCGCCAGGGCCTTTGTAGTTAGAACATTTTTCTGTTCTATAGAAACTGGCATTGCATATTTAGTTCCTCAACTCTCCAAAGGACAGTGCTGGAGTAAGTTTACGTTCGGAAGTGCGTTGTTTTAGTTAATTAAATCAAATTAAATGATCGTATCACATTGACTAAATCGACGTGTTAATAATGTGAATTTAGATATTTTCACCCAAAAATGAGTTAAACAACTAATTTTATTAAGATTTAGCTGCTTTAAGTCTAGTTTATTCGTTTAATTCGAAGATGGCATATTGGTGTTTTAATTTCTAAACGCGACCACCCTCTACCACCATTTTGTTTGTTTTTGAATTTGACATTGGCGTTTTGTTTTTCTGACGTAACGATTGTGCTTTGAATGTTTTGATTTTTTTATATTTTTCCTATATTTTCTTACGACTTGGCTATTCTTGGACTTTGATTATCTTTGCTTAATATAGTGGCCCATGCACGTGAAAGGGACTTCGATTATCTTTCCTTTGGACATAGTTCGTATTGTTTAGTGATGGCCGCGGATAAAATTTGCTGTGTTTCAGGATGTACTAAGAGCTGTGAGTAAATTTAATTATTTACAGGTTTTACCAGTCAATATATTATTTCTTCTTTCTATTTTATATATAATTCAGTGTCACCTTGGGCAACAATGTGATACCTAGCACAGACGCAGGTAGCCCAAGAGTTCTGCTTCACTTTTCCACCCTTAGAGTCAATACCTTGGTATGTATACTTATAACACTACTACTTATACTACTTTCATTACACTTTTCAAAAACGCTTCTAAAATATTAATTTTTTTTGTAGGTGAAGGTGGCTTTATACTTCACAAATTTCCAAATTCTACAAAAGATCCAACACGCTTTTGTACACGGGTTCAAGCAGTTGGTGGAAACTTTCTGTGCTTAGATGATATGGATGTGTTTAAGTACCGAAGAATTTGTCATACACCTTTTGAATCCAAGTACTGGACCGGAGTAAAATGTTAAGTAATATTGCAATACCAGCATTGCATATGAAAGGTTAGTAAAAATTTGCATTAACATTGTAATGATCTATTCTTAATATTATGAATGTTAAAGTTAATATGGAAGTTTGTTCCTCAAATAATTAATTTTACTATCAAACATGAATAATTGAATGTATAAATTTTGAATCATTGTTAAACTATTTTCTGCAATACTAATTTTCAACTTCCAAATATTATGTATGACATGCAAAGCAATTTTATGGAAAGTTTGTTATTTCTTATTAACAGTTTGATTCAAATGATAATAAAAAGCTTATAATTTAAGGCTTTTTCAAAGCTCATAGAATATCAAAATCTACACCAGGTCATAAATATTAAACATGCTCAGAGTACAACTGGAAAGAAACATGAGTTTATGTTGTAATAACAAATATATAGTGATCTAAAGATCTTTTCCAGTACTAATGAGAATATATATTACACCAACATACTATATTGTAGAATATGTTTAATTATTTTTTAATCATATTGTCCTTTAGTATCTATTTAAAGTTATGATGATCTTCAATTTGATATCCCATTCTTTCACTTCATTCAATCTTAGAATATCATATTAAAAGTTTAGATGCCCAAATTTGTGCAGTACTCATTTGCTTAAGAACAAAAAAGTTAGTATTTCATTTGGTCTTATTATCAAAATCATAAGAGAAGTTGAATAAAACTAAATTTACGGATTTTATTGCGTTTATTTCACTACTTTTACTTATTTTTAATTCCCGACGTTTCGGGTGCTTTACAGCAACCATGGTCACGGGGGGGACTGAGATGTTTGACGTCCCAATGTCATAGTTAGTCCGGCTAACTTCAGTTTTTGAATATTAATTTTTGGTCCGATTTACGCAAAACGAGCTTATAGTATCATGAAGTCTTGCAGTGGTATGCTTAGGTTTGGGTTTAATTTTGTTAATTATAGGATCCCAAGCAGGTGGCAGCACCCATCCATCTTCTCTATTGAAATTTGGATGTTTTTTAATTTCAATAGCCTCGCGTATCAACCTTGGTAGAAATCGGTGTTCTTTTGCGAGAATTTGTGGTTTATCAAATCGAATGTAATGGTGGGGACGATCTTGAACATGTTCGCAGACTGCAGACTTCCCGGAGCGTCGGTGCTTCACGTCAGCTATATGTTCCTTCACGCGGGTTTTTATGGATCTTTTTGTTTGACCTATGTAAGAGAGACCACATTCACAATCTAACTTGTACACTCCTGCATCTTGTAGAGGGATATTACACTTGACGGATGGTAAAAACTGACTAATCTTCTTCGGCGGCTTGTAGTATGTTTTAATGGAAGCTCGCTTCAAGATGTAGCCGACCTTGTCTGTGACTCCTCTGACATATGGTAGTACAGTAGGTACACGCTCGACTGTGGCCGGTTTCACTCGGTCACTGTGACGTAGGCGCGGGACCCGAAGCTTGTTGTCTTGCAATACTTGCTTGACATGCTGAAGTTCGGCGGCCAGATGTTTTCTGTCACAGATCCCTCGTGCTCTCTGAAACAAAGATTTACCCATGGTAGCTAACTGTGAAGGATGATGGTGAGATTCACCATTTAAATATCGGTTGGTATGGGTCTTTTTTCTATACACAGTGTGACCAATTGTGTTGTTAGGATTTCGAATGACTAAAACATCTAAATAAGCTAAAGAATTATTTGCCTCTAACTCCATTGTGAATTGTATTTTAGAGTGTATAGAGTTAAGGTGGTTTAAAAATGCAGTTACTTTGTCAGATGGTAAAATTGTGAAAGTGTCGTCTACGTACCGCTTGTAGAATCTTGGATTTACAGGAGCAGTAAGAAGGGCTTTCTCCTCGAAGTCCTCCATGAATATGTCGGCGACTATGGGAGATACAGGTGAGCCCATCGCCACACCATCTACTTGCTTGTAGAACTCCTCCTTCCACAATAGATAGCCAGATGTGAGGCAGTGTTTGAGTAATACTGCATATTCAGCAGGCATGTTATTATATTCTAGCTTTCTAGTTACAATTGATATGCAGTCTTCAATATGTAGGCATGTGAATAGTGGCTGAACATCAAAACTGACCATAGTTTCATTGTCAGCGAGATGTAGGTCTTTTATCTCACTAACAAAATGGTATGAATCCTTTGTGTGTGCTCTGGTATGTCCTCTCAGTGGTGACAGTACTTTTGCCAAGTGTTGTGCCAGCTTATAAGTTGGTGAATCGATCTGGCTCACTATAGGACGTAGTGGAGCGTTTGGTTTGTGTATCTTTGGTAACCCATACAACCTCGGCGGTTTGGTACATGATGGTATTAGCGAATTCACGTCGAGATTTAATTTTTCGGAGTATTTCTTTATTAAATCGCTAGTTGCTTTAAGCGTGTTAGTTGTGGGGTCTGTTTTGACCTTTTTGTATTCACTTTCATCCGATAAAAGTTGTAGTATTTTAAAATTATACTCTGACGTGTCCATTATTACAATAAAGGTATTAGCGAAGGGAATGAATTTCGCATTAACACCGCGAAAAATCCCGTACGAAGAAATTATCTGCAGCGTTGAGGATTGTCTGTTTAAAAATAATATTGGTAAGAAAGATTTGGAGGCTATACGTCAAGATATTTCGTCCTTGTTACGTCGTAGTTCAGTGCCGAAACCAAATCTTCCTAAAGACGAATTTACAGCGTTGATTAACTTACGGAACAGACCAGAACTAACGATTTTCCGCGCGGATAAAGGAAATGCTACGGTAATAAAGGACACGTCAGAGTATAATTTTAAAATACTACAACTTTTATCGGATGAAAGTGAATACAAAAAGGTCAAAACAGACCCCACAACTAACACGCTTAAAGCAACTAGCGATTTAATAAAGAAATACTCCGAAAAATTAAATCTCGACGTGAATTCGCTAATACCATCATGTACCAAACCACCGAGGTTGTATGGGTTACCAAAGATACACAAACCAAACGCTCCACTACGTCCTATAGTGAGCCAGATCGATTCACCAACTTATAAGATGGCACAACACTTGGCAAAAGTACTGTCACCACTGAGAGGACATACCAGAGCACACACAAAGGATTCATACCATTTTGTTAGTGAGATAAAAGACCTACATCTCGCTGACAATGAAACTATGGTCAGTTTTGATGTTCAGTCACTATTCACATGCCTACATATTGAAGACTGCATATCAATTGTAACTAGAAAGCTAGAATATAATAACATGCCTGCTGAATATGCAGTATTACTCAAACACTGCCTCACATCTGGCTATCTATTGTGGAAGGAGGAGTTCTACAAGCAAGTAGATGGTGTGGCGATGGGCTCACCTGTATCTCCCATAGTCGCCGACATATTCATGGAGGACTTCGAGGAGAAAGCCCTTCTTACTGCTCCTGTAAATCCAAGATTCTACAAGCGGTACGTAGACGACACTTTCACAATTTTACCATCTGACAAAGTAACTGCATTTTTAAACCACCTTAACTCTATACACTCTAAAATACAATTCACAATGGAGTTAGAGGCAAATAATTCTTTAGCTTTCTTAGATGTTTTAGTCATTCGAAATCCTAATAACACAATTGGTCACACTGTGTATAGAAAAAAGTCCCATACCAACCGATATTTAAATGGTGAATCTCACCATCATCCTTCACAGTTAGCTACCATGGGTAAATCTTTGTTTCAGAGAGCACGAGGGATCTGTGACTGAAAACATCTGGCCGCCGAAATTCAGCACGTCAAGCAAGTATTGCAAGACAACAAGCTTCGGGTCCCGCGCCTACGTCACAGTGACCGAGTGAAGCCGGCCACAGTCGAGCGTGTACCTGCTGTACTACCATATGTCAGAGGAGTCACGGACAAGGTCGGCTACATCTTGAAGCGAGCTTCCATTAAAACATACTACAAGCCGCTGAAGAAGATTAGTCAATTTTTACCATCCGTCAAGTGTAATATCCCTCTACAAGATGCAGGAGTGTACAAGTTAGATTGTGAATATGGTCTCTCTTACATAGGTCAAACAAAAAGATCCATAAAAACCCGCGTGAAGGAACATATAGCTGACGTGAAGCACCGACGCTCCGGGAAGTCTGCAGTCTGCGAACATGTTCAAGATCGTCCCCACCATTACATTCGATTTGATAAACCACAAATTCTCGCAAAAGAACACCGATTCCTACCAAGGATGATACGCGAGGCTATTGAAATTAAAAAAACATCCAAATTTCAATAGAGAAGATGGATGGGTGCTGCCACCTGCTTGGGATCCTATAATTAACAAAATTAAACCCAAACCTAAGCATACCACTGCAAGACTTCATGATACTATAAGCTCGTTTTGCGTAAATCGGACCAAAAATTAATATTCAAAAACTGAAGGTAGCCGGACTAACTATGACATTGGGACGTCAAACATCTCAGTCCCCCCCGTGACCATGGTTGCTGTAAAGCACCCGAAACGTCGGGAATTAAAAATAAGTAAAAGTAGTGAAATAAACGCGATAAAATCCGTAAATTTAGTTTTATTCAATGTGTAGTGTTCGCATTAATTTAAGAAATCATTATAAGAGAAATTACTTGATTTGCCTCAGTCTTTGTAAAATTCGACATTGCTGTAAGATCCATAATTTACATTATGGTATGCATATTTTTCACAGGTGTTCTATTGTACAACGAATACTAATAATAAACTTCCATTTTAATAAAATGGAATGTGTAACTTTTAGCTTCATTTTTATTTGTTTTTATATTGTTATGCTACTTATGGTATTTGTTGTTTGATATTGTCTGTTGAAAGATGTTGGTAGTCCTTCACTCTTAGTCGTTCAAATTCTACATGGCTAATATGTTTATGCTGTAATTTTTTGCTGATTGGTAGTAGAGGAATTAATCTTTGCAATTAATAAACCCAAGCAGGTTAGAATTTTTATTAGAACCGTCAGTTCACATTTCTCTTTGTACTATTGTTAAGTTGTCAATATATTTCAAGTACAATATAATCATTCATTGTATACATTGATTTTACAGGTGCTGTTGTTAAAACACGTTATACACAAGAAATTGCTTCAACATCAAGTTATGTGCTAGAGACAACTACTGCTCAAACATCCAGTAAGTTAAAATTGATTTTATTGTATAAATTAAATTGAGGATAATATATTGTAAATTAATTTTATTTAAAAAAAGTCCCACTGCGTTTTGTGCTGGTTCTGGTAAAGCTTTAATATCAAGTTGCTTTAATAGGGGGTTGTGGGGCGGGGGGAAGGGAAGTGGAAAGGGATAGATTCGCCACCCACCTGTCCCCCCACCATGAGATGCATGGTATTTTTATATTAAATGTTAAAGATCAAAATTTTATAAAATAATTTATAAGAAAAATCACCTTAATATGTAGTCGGGGAGGGGGCGTGACCCCTCTTCACCGAAGCAATACCAAAGTTTAGTTGATGGAGCCCCCGTTATTTCTGGGTGGTTTATGAAAAAATAACCACAAATCTTTCTAACCAAACCTATCTGAGTTGGTGTGCCGCAAGTCCCGAGCTTGCTTTGCTCGCTCTTGTACCAAATAAAACACCAAAATGTTAACTTTAATAATTACTTTAATAAGTAAACATATTTTATCAATTTTGCCATTATATTTCATCATGTTTCGCCTACACAAGTACTCCACTATTGCATTACTAAAATTTACAATATCTTAAAAACGGTTAAGTTTCGTGTATGGTGTTTCATGGTCGAAAAAGTCGGTAATGATGCAAAATACAACCCCCTAAATGATCTAAGTCGACTTAACCTGTAACCCTATCATATTGTATATTTCAATATTTATCTACTATGTTCCAAATTATGATTCAAAATGCAATCAACTTGCTACAATTAAATTTATTTTTACTAAACTGTAGTACAAATTTTCTTGGTCTATATAAATATAATGTTTTGTCATTTTAATTTCAGGCTTGAAGGTGACTAAGCCCAAAAGGACTCAAATTAGTACAAGAATTACAATGTTAAAAAAGAAACTTAAAAGCTTGAATAAAGCAAATGAGAAATAAGAAAGTATGAAGAAAGAACAAAAAGACTGAAGAAGAAAATGAATCTATTAGAAAATACTACTTTCTTGAAAGAATTTAAAAGTTGAATAAAACTAAATTTACGGATTCTATCGCGTTTATTTAACTGATTTTACTTATTTTTAATTCCCGACGTTTCGGATGCTTTACAGCACCCATGGTCACGGGGTGGACTGTAACGTCGTGAACTGAAACGTCGGGAATTAAAAATAAGTAAAATCAGTTAAATAAACGCGATAGAATCCGTAAATTTAGTTTTATTCAATGTGTAGTGTTCGCGTAAATTTAAGAAATCATTTAGCATTTAAAAGTTTTACCTCAATGGCAATAGTTTTTACGATGTTACAATTTCGAGAATGTGGTAAACACAAAAGGGACAGACAATTCACACCTGATGAAAAGGTGATGGCATTACATTTTTTTAACATGGACCAAGAGCTTACAGGATGCTGCAAAAAATATTTGTTCTGCCATCACCTTTAACCTTAAGCAGGATGGTATCTAAGGCCAATATTAAGCCTGGTATAAATGAAAACATATTTTACCAGCTTAAGAAGCAAGCATCTATCTAAAATGAAAGCCAGTGATAAATTATGTACACTGGTTTTTGATGAAATGGCCTTAACACCACATATTGGTTATGACAGGAAAAATGACAGGATTATTGGTTTACATAATGGTTTCTTATATTTACGCGAACACTACGCATTGAAGTAATACTAGTTTTTACGGATTTTATCGCGTATATTTAACTATAAATACCTGACGTTCCGGTGCTGTAAAGCGCTCGAAATGTCGGGTATTTATAGTTAAAAATACGCGATAAAATCCGTAAAAACTAGTATTATTTCAATTACTGGTTTAGTTGACAATGGTGATGTAGTGAGGACTGAACTTAGAATAGAGGTATTCTAAAAACTATAAACAGCCGATATCATATTCATTTTGTGCTTGCAGTACAAAAAAAGCTGAATTAGCCTTAATGATTAAAATAAATATAAGAAAATTGAAGGGGTCTGGCTTTAAAATCCTTGCTACTGTATGTGACCAGGGAACATCAAATGTTAGTGCCAAGTGGAATATAGTAGATAAATATTGAAATATATATACAGGGTAACCCTGTTAATATATTTCAATATAAATTATATTGGTTAAGTCGACTTAGATCCTTTAGGGGGTTGTAATTTGCATCATTACCGACTATTACGACTGTGAAACACCATACATCAAACCTACCCGTTTTCAAGATATTGGACATTTAAGTTTTTTTTTTTATAAAAATTGTCAACTTTTTGTCAATTGTACTATTTTTTTGTAATTTGTGCATCTTATTTTATTTTTCTTATAACTTTTGTGTAGTAGATAAGTTGCTTTATTATTTAAAATACCAAGATAAACTAAATAAACTAACTTTTATGTTATTTTATTTCGATTAATTTACTTTGTATACTGTCATTACTGCCTACTTATAATTACTGTTGGATTTATTAATTTAAAATTGTTACTTTGATGAAATATATTGATTGATCGACATTTATTTATTTATTTCTGAAATTGTGTAGATTGCTTAATTCTTAATTTTTTTTACTGGTTATGGGTGTAAATTACCTGAATAAAGATGATTATTATTTTTAAATTGAGTTTTCTTTTATATGATTTACCTTTGATTACATAATTCTGCAACTAACTAATTTTTTGCCTATATGCACAAAACTAGTTAGTTGCAGAATTATGTGATCTTGTAAAATTAATTAAAAGTAATCAGTACACCAGGGATGGGGCTGTACTATATATAGAATATATTTATAGATAGATATATCGTCCGTTTAGTTCGACAACTCCACTATAGATGTCACTGTACCACGGAATCGACTAGCAACTCTATTCCAGGTATATATAATGTACTCTGTGGTTACCGCGCACGAAAAAGGAATGAGGTTATGTCAAAGAGCCAACACAAGGCAGCCATACCGGAAGTAAGTCACTAAATCGTTTAAAAAATCTCTAAAATATGTGCGAAGTTACCAAGTAAGTAGGGAAACTACATTGTTACAATCATATCTGAAAAATGAAGCAAGGAATTATAATTGTACACACATCCATGTATTTTACTAAAAAGCTCTATGTTTTCCTTATATAAATAACTGAATAATAATGTCCTCCAGACCGAATTTCGGCCACGGCGGCCTGCCTCAACGGAGGCTAGCCATCGGCGCAGGACAGGATTATAGTGTGCCCAAGTGTTTCACCCTCTTCCTCACTTTCATAATCCGATGGGATGGTAAACTGACACGACCGAAGAGAGATCAGGCGCAGGACCAACGGCTTTACGTGCTTTCTGAGGCACGGGGGTGAGGCACCGCCAGCTTCCTGGCTCCGGGCAATTACTGAGAATTTCTCGACAGAAAACTCAATTAATTTTTTGGTCTGATCCGGGATTCGAACCCAGGATCTCATGATCAGCAGTCGCACTACTACAACCACTAGACCAACGTGGCAGTCTGAACTGAGTAATTAATTAATTAGTTAAATAATTAATCGACCATAATTTTAATATCAAAAATTTAAAATTAACAAGTAATCATCAGGTTACGTTATTAATAGGATTATTGAAAATACCAGGATTCAATTAATTTGAGAAACATCCACTTTAATTTAATTTAACATTCAACATGTTCAGCAGGAGTGCCGGTGTCACACAAACACTGACGTGAACCGAGGACGTTGTCATGAGGTGCAATTGCCACTTAAGGACGTGATTATGTTAATATTATTATCCCTAATGATAATGTATCCATATATGGGTAAATAACAATATATAATAATATAAATTGTCATCATTTTTTCTAAAACCACTGCTAAACACTGATTAATAACGCTAATTACCCCCCTCACTTATCGCTTACACTTTTAGGCTACATCGTAGTCGGATAAAGCGGCCAAGCAAGGTTTTTCGTTATTAATTAAAATGTGCAATAAATTGCCTTTAGAAATAAAGACTTCCGCGCGAAGATTAAACGCGTTTCGACAATTGACAAAAACATACTTTTTGAATCACGCTTTCTACAATATAGAAGAATATATGAAATGTTCATTTTTTGACTTGCTTGACATGTAAATGTAGATGTATTTTAAATTGTAATTTTAATAATCTAATATAATGTAATATCATTAGCATTGATTATAATTTTGACAAACCAATGTTATATTTTAACAAAATGGTCAATAAATAAAAAAAGTAAGAGGTATTTGTTGATTCAGCCTTAAAAATATTGTTTACGTTATTATAAAAAATCGTGGCTATTTAGATATTATTTTTAAACGTGATTGTATTTACAACATAAAAACAAATCAATCTAACTATAGTTTGTTTTGGGACATGAAAAAAAGTCCAGCTCCTATAGAAATTTGGCCATCCTCCTTTCGAAGTTATAAATACAAGAGTTGTAACCGCTTTCTACATTTGAACCATTATTAGTCGTAGTTGTTACTATTATAGTAATCTTTAACTTATCACACGGAAAACTTACTGGTATAGTAGTAGAATATAGTTACAGTAATTACTAATTATTAATGTATGACCACCAGAGAATTTACTGGACAGATACAACTTGATCTTTCAAGAAAAGAACCTACTCTTTTGTAAATGCCCCTGGGTGTTGCGGTTCTTCATGGGCGGTGACAGTTACTTACCATCAGTTGAGCTGCATGATAGTCCCCCCTCTCCTTTAAAAAATAAATTAAATACCTCTTATAGAATTATCATGTGCACTTGGCAGAATCTTGTGAAGTACATTCAGTATATGTGGTGTGGGTTCCATTTCTAATCCTTCAGCATGTAAACCTGTAATAATGGTGAAAGTATATGAGTAACACAAAACTTTCTTTATTGGGCTTGCTTTATTCACTGCTACATACCACATATATAATGATAATAATAACAATATCCTCCAGACCAAATTTTATAGTGCCCAAAGTGTATGCGCAAGCACTGGCCATTATTATTATTTCCAATTTCTTAACTCTTACTTAAAAATTTAAAACTGCTGAGAATTTCTTGATAGAAATACCCAAAAACAGATTTTGGACCGACCTGGGATTCAAACCCGGGATCTCATGATGAAATTGCATTTATGACACTAGACCAACGAGGCAGTCAAGTGTTATTAGAGTATTAAGGAATAAATTAATGTATTTTCATTATAATCATTAAAACCTAAAATTGAAAAATGGTGCTCCTTGAAAAATGCCGATATGTGCGATTAATATGTGTGCATAAAGCAGTCAAATACTTAAAATTTGCAAAAAGATTAAGTTACACTCCACATGTATTTTTATTATGATATATGCTTTTTTTTCTATTAAAAATTGTTTAAAGTTATGTCATAGGTAATAATCGAAAACTATACCGATTAGGTAATCTACTACAACTGCTCTGATTTGTCCTGAGGGTCGCCCGCATAAACCAAGAGTATTACGAATGAAACTGTATCAGGTTTTTTGATTGTATGAATACTTTTATTGAGACAACAATATCTACCAACTAAAAAATAAACGAAAATAGTAAGATTTCTTCATAAAATGTTTATTTCTTACAGTTCACAATAACAATACAAAGTTATAATGCAGCTAGTTTTATGTCATTTTCTATGGAGTTGTAACGAAATTTTTATCAATCCAAGTTCAATTAATAAGTTGGTATTTATGTTATTTATTTTTTATTTTATAGTATAGGGTGACAAACGAGCACATAGTCCACCTGATGGTAAGTGGTTGCTGTGGCCCTTAGACATCTACATCTGTCCTCGATTACGAATCAAGGTGCAGATGCGTTGTCACCCATGAGGACTAAGATGGAATGCCTCGTTTCCAGTAAAAAGGGGTCCGGATCTCTACACTCACCATACAAAACACAACAGCATTAAGCTACCATTTGACGCTGGTATTCTGTGAGAACGTGGTCCCTCCCCGGTCGAGCCGACCCATTCGTGCTATAACTATACTACTAATATAACAGCAGCATGGCTCTACCACGTAAAAAATGGTAGACTATTACTCGTTTAAAGTCCGTTAACTTGTTAATTCTAATTTGATGCGATAGTTTTCCTTTTAACTTCATTATATATGCTACTATTGAGTATACTTTCCACATTTCCAAAAATAGCAGTTTGGTTGGCAGAGGAGACACATGACTCTAATGAAAAATACGACTTTAAAGCTTAATATTTCGGAAACAAACCCCTGAATCGTAAAGGTGTTCTTCCATACTCGCAATGTTTTTGAAATACCTATCCAACAATACCTTACAGGATGGAATATATGGGAAAAATAATCATTATTCATTTACTTGCATAGGAGGTGTACCCAAAATAAAAATGTTTTTAAGATTTTATATCGCAGTTTTGTAGACATGATTAATTCCTATAAACTATGCAAAATTACAAATTTGTAACACTTGGTGTCTCTGAGTAAAACTGCGTTAGGATGAACATGGAGAAACTATAAGGTTTCCTTGTTGTGTGTAAATATGGAACCCTAAAAATCTAAAATATTATTAATTTACTATCTAGGGCTTTATAACCATTTACTACCAGGTGGAGTTGTAGTAGTTGTTATCAAGTTATACACTGACATACCATTGTCTTTAATTTAAAAGTGAAGAAGCTTTTTTTTTCTTATTTTATTTAGGGATTTTTGTTAGTTAACATGTCAATCCTATTAAAATCTATACGTTGCTATTAATCTGCACATACTCAATGCAATATCCAAGGTGGGGGCATGTAGGATGCCCTGCGTAATACCTATATTGTCCACATTTATCTTATATGTCCTTCCAAATAATTCCCTTTCCCCTAGTTTCCGTTCACATTCCATCAAAAAGTGATGTAAGTTTTCTATTACTCCACAAGTTTCACATTAGGTGGAATCAGATCTTTTCATCAAATAAGAAATCTTTTTCATGGAATGTGACCTGTTCTTATTCTAAATATTAATTTAATAGCATTTCTTTTTAATTTTGTATCTACAAACCAAGGTATTCGAGGTGGTTCACTCTGTATTGTTTTGTACCAAACACCTTTCGTTTTAGAGCGTTCATTGAAAAATTCTTTCAATTTGTTATGACATTAATTTTTGAATTTTGGTAGTACTTCTGAGTAGCAAGGGTCAATATTATATTCTACACCATTTATACAAGCAGAGTTCACTAATCTATCTGCCTTGTCATTACCCAATATTTGGTCTATGTGCTGGAATCCACTGCACTCTTGCACATATGTCGCGTAGACTGAACTGATATATTATTTAGGAAAGTATGCAATAGGCTTTCGAAACACGTACGATCCCAGAGGCAGATCGAGCCAAACGTTGGATAGCAGTTTTCCTGTCCGAGTATATAATAATTTAGTTTCAGTTATAGCTTGCAGCATACTTTAGGGCTTCGGATATTGCAATGAGTTCAAGGGTCATAATACAAATGACATTAGTAACTTTATAAGATTTAGAAACTGCTTGATATGGGTCGAAAAAAGCTGCCCCCTGCAACGTTAGCACTCTTTGATCCGTCTGTGTAGATTTTGTGCCAATCATGATATTTATTTTCAAGTTCTTCAATAACATTTAATTTTCATTTACGAAATTTATTCCTACCCCTATCCTATCCAATCCCATCCTTTAGTTATTGATAATACAGTGCTTTACTATCTATGGCTTTATAACCACTGACCATCAGGTGAGGTTGTAGTAGTTGTCGCAGTCAAGCTATACACTGATATACCTATAATAAGTAAAAACAAAAAGTTTGCTTGCCCACCTTTACTAATATTACAATCATGAAAGTGAGTTTCTTTAGTCTGCACTGCTCAAACAATTGCTAATTAACATGACAATGAGAAAGTTTTTAATAGACTTACCAAGGATAAGACTTGGGTAAGCTGTTGTTTCAAGTCTTTTAGTTTGAGGATATAGAAAACGGTCCTCAAAGTGCCGATCGCAAATGCGGTAGTTATAGTAAAATTCACGATCGGTTTTATATTTTAGATGTACCAGCTATCATTTTCAACTGCTGAAACCTTTCTAGTGAGGTATTGTGGTTTCGGAAAATAGTGTAAAACGTCTGAAATAATAAAATATAATCATTAATTCCGAGGCGAGAGAGGGAAACTGAAACAGGAGATGGGCGATAACCCGCCTGCCAAGCGTTGCAGCTATGGCAAATAGTACCTATGAGGCAATCCATGGAGGTGCCTTGAACCTTCAATTTCTTAGATATTAGCTGTTTACAAGTGAACAACAAATGGAAATTATGCCAATATTAAAAAAGTCCTCACCAAATTGGTCACATTTAAAAACACATTGCCATTTTTCTTCTTCTTCGCATTTTTGCACACATTAAAAAAAACACTGGGTCGCAAATATTTATTATAATACAAGAAAGCATATGAAATCAGAATAATTTGAAATTAATATTAATATCAAATTAACCTCAACTATCAGTGACCGCCATTAACTGCGTAGTGGCGTGGTGCGTCTAATTTAGTCCAGTGCTTTGGAATGTAGATGGCAGCACAAAAAATATCATTTTGTGCTCAAAATAATGTTCTAAGTTGCACGCCCATGGAAGTGACCGATGGACGATGGAGCTGAATGTGAACACTCACTGCCGCTCGCGCTGCCCGTCCTTTGACTTCCGTACGAAAAACCGACATTTGAGAGATCGTCGGGCAGTGGCAGCGGCAGCGGCAGTGTCAGCGCGAGTAGCCTGTTTACATACTGCCCTGCCCACTGCCCTGCTCACTTCCCTGCCCAACAGGGCTGAATATAAATGGGGCATAAAGTTGGCTCCAATGTCCATGGACAGTCCAACTTATGGTAGCCACCTAACATAACGTGGACTGAAAGTTTGTTTGTTACTGCAGTTTTATAAAAAAAAACTAGCAGACAGGGAAAACTTTGTTCTGCCCTTTCCTTTGTCCTTTAAAAAAATCATTAAATTCAAAATAAAAAATGAGGGTCACTTATCGGGATAAAAACTATGCTATCTCTCAAATTGGAGCAAGCAATACGCATTTACAAAATTTCAATCAAATCGGTTGAGCGGTTTTAGAGTTCATCGCGGACAAACAACGTGACACGTAATTTTTATACATTAACATAGGAAACCCGCAAGTCTTAATAAAACTCAAGATATATTTATTTCCAAAATTATATTCAAATTAAGTTGTTATACTAAACTGAGTAAATTTTGGAGTTGGATTAAACGGTGTGCGCAAAAATGAATTTTAAAATACTGTAATTTTTTCCCGAACCAGTTCAAATATTTACGCGCTTCAAATCACTCAGTAGTGGATTGAAACGGTGGTCGGTGACCGCAACGAATGAATTTAAATACCGTACAGTCATTAAAATATTTTATAAATCTGCATGCAGGTATTTCATTATGTTAAATTAAATTTACTTTTATCAAAGAAAATTGTGTTACATATTAACAAAGTATACATAGGCACGGACATATTTAATAAAAAATATTAACAATGCTATAAAAATTACTAATATTCCCCTTAACCATTCGTGGTAAGCTTAAATTGCTTGTGTTACGAGTGATTCACGCCAGTAGTCGAATGGCGGATTTGAACACACGACCTTTTTGAGTTCGCGGTCCGCGCCCTGCCATTAGGGTACTGTCGCTTAGTTAATTATATTATAGTTAATTAAGGATATGTTTATATTTTATTTAAGCCCTCTCAGAAATGAGAGGAGGCCTGTGCCCAGCAGCGGGACGTATATAGTCTGTAACTTTAACTTTACTTTTATATTTTATAGAAATATATGGGTGAAAAATGACAAGTAATCTGAATGTAAGTGGATGCTGTGAAATCTTCATCTACTTAGTATCTGAATATAGATGCGTTGTCACCCCTAATAACTAAGATAGAATGCTTCGTTTCCAGTAAAAAAGGTTTTCTATACTCACCAAACGAAACAGATGTGCAACAGCAATGCTGCTATTTTACGCTGGTATTCTGTCAAAACGTATCCTTCCCTGTCTATAACCGTAATATAGCTGCAGCATGGCTATGCCACGTAAATAAAAAATAGCAAAGGAAAACATCGTAGGGAAACCCGCATGCCTTAGAATTTTAAAATAAATTCGAAGATGTAAAGTCCACACATAGGTCAGCGCCGCGGACGTTTCCTTGCCCTAAACTTCTCTCAGAGATGCCGTATATAGGCTTCTAAAATGCTACAAAATTGTTCAGAATGTGATTCTTTAGCGTTTTGTGGATAAATAAGTAAGTATCTAATTGTATTCTTTCTTAATAAACTTACATTATTTACAAATATAATATAGATTTGTAATTATAATTTATTACAAATTAGATTGTATATGGACGCAACACGTCTGCGAAAATTTATCGCGGAGTAAGAAAGTTAACGGTGTTAAATCCCCTCACCCCGCCAATTACGGAGATCGTGATGTAAAATTCTTGATTTTGGGTTGCGTCTGTGCAAATAAACTCATAGTAGTAAACAACCGAAGATGTTGAACGAGTTAGAGCCACGCTGCAGCTAAATTATAATTATAACACGAATGGCGACTCATTGCTCCACCGGGGTAGGACCACCCTCTCACTAAATATAGGCCTAAAATAGAAGCCTAACACTGCTGTGTTTCGTACGGTGAGTGTAGAGAACCGCAGACCCTTTTTACTGGAAACGAGGCATTCCATCACAGTCTCGTCTGCGTCAGATGAAAACGCGTCTTAATTTTGACTTCTAATTAAGGTGGTCCGTGTGTTCATTCATCATTCTTATTTTATAAAAAATGACAACATTTTATAATGATATAAATCTTGGTCGAGCTGACACATTCGTGCTAAAACCGTAATATACAGAATGGCTCTACAAATTAACTTTCTGTGGTCTAAGTTTCAAACGAACAACTCGTCCTAATATAATGATTTAAGCCATAGCAGCCCTATACCTGTCTATTTCGACGAACGAACAGCGAAGAAATATCGTTACGAAGCCCCATAAATGTGAGTAAGCCTTGATTTATTCTTTTCAATAACACGACAGCAGTAACAGGTAGTTGTGGTTTTACGTCAGTACTGTCAATAAAATATGTCCCAGAGGAAACAAATGATGTAATGGATATACGAGCTACATTTTCGTAACAACTTTCTGTTCGTTGTGATTTTACTGCGTCGGAAACACTTCGTGTTTTACAGCTTTCGGTGGAACAGGTGATTCATTTATTTGCGCACAAAAAACGCCGAGTTAAGCACAACTTTTATCTTCCTTTCATCTTAATAAAACCTTTCCTGTATTCTGTAGGCTAATATATATAAAGTAAGAAAATGCCGCTTTACGTTGAAAAATTCAAACACATCTTTGACTCTGTTTTCCCTCATTACGTTTAAGTTACAGTTCTCAAATATGAAGATATTTTATGCCATTGGTTTTTTGAACTCTGGAGATCTGGGCTCTATAGCCTGCGTAGGCATTTTGTACCGCTTTATCAGAACAATACTGTTCCTTGTAGAAAATTTTACAATTGCAGAAAAATTCGTAATCGGTTGCAGATATGTCTCACGAGTACGAGGGAAGACGTGTCGTTTTTAGTCTTGTAATTTGTGAACGATATTTCGGGCAATCTTGCATTGTCATGGAACAATAATGGGGGCAAGATAGATTGACGAGTCGTGGTTATTTCTCGGATTATTTTGCCATGATTGTTCAAAGTTCTTTACAACAGACATCTGCTGCTATTGATACACCTGATCTCAATGCAATAGTGAATTACACCATTAATTGACTATCAAACTGTTGCCTTTACTTCCGTATGGGCTATCTTCGATATTGGACATTGTTCCGGTATTTGATCTGGATTCAGCCATTGCGTTTTTCGCTTGTGATTAATGTAGATAAAACACTTTCATCACCTCGTAATTCTATTGAAAAAACACCTGTAGGCTCGACAATGCTACACATATGTCTACGACACGACGCGCCGACGCTCGCTTTTTTAGCGACATATATATTACTGTGACTGTGTTACACTATAGTGAAATATATAATACAGATATAGACAAAGACATACTCTTTAATTTGGTACCGTAATCTGTCAATTTCACGTAAGAAATAAACATAAAAATTTAATCTGACCTAACGTGCTTAGTGAGTTTTATACTTTTGTGTATTCCTTATAATATAGCAAACACGCTATATATAATTTGTGGCATAAAAAGTGAAAAGTAAGTGCCCTTTTGGCACTTAATTTTACTTAGAAATCGAGAAGACCCATTATAGCGGTTGGGTCAAAATGTATTATTTTTCTAATTTTCTTTTATTTTTAGTGTAAAAAGTAAATAAAAATAGTTTTATAACATATTTCAAATAACTTGACGTTGTATTTATTTCAAATTCAAACAAAAAAATATTTGAAATATTGTTTGAAAATTCATACAAATAACAATCAATTTCAGATTTCTTTTTTAATTTTAATTTCTTAATATTTTAGTATGAGTAACGAATAGAAACACATAAAACATAAAAGTATACATATTTCCAAACATTTTCAAAAAGATTTCTCAAAAAACAAACGCGTAGAATTAAAATTATTAATAATTTTGTGACTAAAAGTGAAGTATCTACCACTACTAAGCTTTAAAGGGTTAATTTATGAATTTTATTACAATTTCTAGCAACTGAAAATAATTTTATTCAATCGATTATACATTCAACAAGAATTCCTGTAATTTTTATCCATAAATATTGTCTCAAAGTAAAAATATAACAAAGTTTGTAAGTTAGCAAAAAATTTGCAATTCCCGCCATTTTATGGTTGCGAGCAAACAGGTGTACATACTCCTCAAAACAAGGCAAGCTTCAACGCGTACCCATCTAAACCAAAGATCTAGACACATTAGTTAATTCGTGAGGCATCTATTTCTCGACTTTTTTATTTTACTAATTTGGTACAAATGAGTCAATATTGTGAGTAAAACGTCAAACCATGACGTTAACTACTCAGTGCTTTTATTAGGGTCGTCTTCCACCATTACTTTTATTCATCGTTATTTCATAAAATGAACAAAAATCCAGACGCGAAAAAGTGAGTAGTAGGTAATTTTTTTAGATTATTATTTCAATCTTTTTACTCGTACTTTAACCACTTCAACTAAACTTAAAATGCTATTGTTACCAGTAGTTCTCGAAAGTATCGAATCGCAGATTTGATCCCGCTACCGCCGCCCCACAGTTCATATCCCTAACGATGCGAATATATAGCTTAGTAACAATACTACAAAATACAATACTACTTATAGTTCTCTGTTTAGTCCGGGATCCGATGTCACGCAACAATTTATTTTCAATGTATTTCATTGAAAATTCTTTCACAAAAAAAAATAGTGATCATTATCACTCATCAGTTGTAATTCCACAAAGACCAATTTTAGGCTTGACCACCTCTGGCGGACAGTCCGATCTCCGGTTTGTCCGTGTGCAAAGATTTTCAATGACTCCAACGGGTGGCACTGGAATAAAAAAATTACAAAATGATATAGACTTGTCTACATCATTATTGTTATTGTTATTAATTACTTAACTTAATAGATAAGAGCCGAAACGGATAAGCAAACAAACTATCTAGACCTCGTTCACGAGGTAACCGACATGTGGCTATCCAATATGTCGGTCATCTTGTGACCTCTGCCGACCGATATTATTCATGTAGCCTTCTTTGCGAACGGGCTAATTTCAGTCAACCTCTCAGGTCATCTGATTCGACTGGGACTCCATGGCGGACCGATCCGGGCTAAAATGCAGAAGGCGGTGCTCCTTGATACCACACGCATCGTTCTCCATTTGCTTTCCATTTCCGGGACCGTTTGGTCTTCCCTGCCGAGGGTTTCCATCTGGTCGTGTTTTTATATATTAATGTATTATTTATTCACAGTACTACCACTTCGCTTATCAAAGTCACAGATGATATAAGAAAGGGCTTAGATGAGCAAAAATTAACAGTGGTGGTGCTTATTGACTTTTCAAACGCTTTAAACACAGTGGATCATGGTATCCTCCTATCCATCCTTAAACACCTTAAATTTTCATCCCCAGCCTTGGAATGGTTTTCTTCTTATATTCGCGGTCGCCAGCAATCGGTTCGCTCAGGTCAGTGGTTTTCTGCATGGGCTGAAATTGAATCTGGTGTGCCGCAAGGCGGAATACTTTCTCCTATTATGTTTTCCTTATTTATAAATTCTATCTCCTCAGTTTTAGATTGTTCGTACCATCTGTATGCGGATGATCTCCAGCTCTATGTACAGTCAAGCTTAAATAATCTTAACTTTGTAATACACAAACTAAATGATAACCTGGAAGCCATAAAAGAATGGTCCTGTAAATAAGGCGTTTCTGTTAATCCTGCCAAATGCAAAGTTATAATATTCGGAAGTTCGCAATTATTGGCTAAGGTTGATTATGGAAATCTCTCTCCTGTAATTTATAATGGAAGTTTGATTCCATATTGTGGTTCCATAAAAAATCTTGGCCTGTACATGGATAAAACTATGACCTGGAAATTGCAGATCTCTGAAGTTAGTCGTAAAGTTGTTGCTACCTTGCGTTCCCTTTATCGTCTTAAAAATTTCCTACCTTTCAAAACCAAACTTACGCTGGTTCATTCCCTTATTCTACCTATTATCGACTATGCCGATGTATGTTACCCAGATCTATCAGAAAATCTTCTAAACAAGTTGGAGCGCCTTATTAATAATTCCATAAGATTTATTTTTGGTTTACGTAAGTATGACCACATATCATCCTATCGTTCAAAGCTTAAATGGCTACCTATACGTCAAAGGCGATGCTCTAGAATTTTACTTGTACTTTATTCAATTTTAAACGATTCAAGGTCGCCTTCTTATCTTAAGGATAATTTTCATTTTTTTCACCCGATCGACGGTCGAACATCCCAACAGTCAAACCGTCTGAGGTTAAGGTTTCCGCAGCATAAGTCAAATTTTTTTAGGTCGTCTTTTACGATACAAGCAATACAACTTTGGAACACCCTCCCCAACGATATTAAGAATGCCACAAATAAAAAAGTCTTCAAAGTTCTTCTCCGAGAACATTACCTGAAGGAAACTACTAATTAACATTATTTTCCTTAATTTTTGTCTTTCTTTTCTTCTTTTTTACTTAAAATTTTTATTTCATTATATATTATTCAAACATCATATTATATATATCATATTGTATATTTATTTACGAAGTTTATAAGCATATATATATATATATATATATATATATATATATATATATATATATATATGTATATATATGTATGTATTATTGTATGTATATTTATACTATATGTGTATATGTTTTAATGTAATTATTTACGTATAGTGGTCGCACCTGCCAACAATTGTCCTTGGCACCCAGGGTTTACTGGCAGAGAATGCCACATGGCATTAAGTCCGCCCTATGTACCCCTTTAGCTTAAGGTGTTACGTTTTACGTTTAAGTTTTTAAATAAATAAATAAATTAATTAATTTTTAAAATTATTGTTTTACAATATTTAATGTATATTTAAGTATATTTGTCATTTTATTTTTAATATTTATGTAGACCAACCATATGATAAAACTACAAGAAATTCTTCTGTCAAAATTTTATTCAAATATTAATTGCATAATATATAATAGCGTTCCGATTTCATCTGTCGTCTCCGAGCAGGATCTGACCTGTCACGACACCGCTCAGCAGCCATATTGTAACGGATAACCATAACGGATTCACAGAACGCGGCTATGGCCTTCCGCTCCGAGTCCCTGCTCAGCATCGCCGACATGACTGCTAGAAGGGAGAGGTACAAAACCGACCCGGCTTACCAGGACTGTCTGCTTCCATTTCCACGCTGACATGTTTCCAGCGTATGGGATGCGGAGTCCTGGTCATGCCCACCGCAGTGGAAAAAGTTCGTGCCCGATTTTACAAAAATATCCAAAATAATCACCGAAGCACTGGTGTCCGGTCATTATCTGTATAAGTCTGTAAGTTAGTCTTACTGCTCGTCGATGCATCTAGGTTTTGAAGTGAGGCAAGATTGCTTCAACAACGCTCTTCAAAGAGACGAGCGCGCCACGTTGCGAATGAGTTAAGTCGTTCCTGCCGCTAAACTCCGTCGAACACCTCGCCTGGCTCACTCTCACCGCTCTGGTCGAGGACACGCGTCCGGTCGTATACCCTCGCATAGATGTCCGCTAGTATGTTCCGAGGTGGAAAGCGAGCTAGGACTGTCGCTACCTCAAATGATATCGTGCGATATTCTCGCACGACCCGTATGTCCATCCTCTGCTGCAAACTTTAGATATTAATTCTGCAGTGTCGAAGGGCTAGCCTTTTCGCCCAAACAGGCACACCGTACAAGGTTATGGACTGTATCACTCCTGCATAGAGGCGACGCACATCTTCCCTTCGTCCTCCTAGATTGGACAGCAGTCTACGCATAGCAGAGTAGGCCTAGATACTTCATGTACCGCTTCACTCTGACTTCAGACCCACCCACATGGACGCAAGCAGTGCATTCCTGATTGCGTCCCGGTGTAGATTATTAAAGGCGTTGACGATATCGAGACTTATCGCCAACACACCACCCTGGGATACTGCTTGTTCTGACAGAACAGTTGAAAATTTAATATTATATTTTAACATTGTGTTTCTGAAACATTTTAATAAATGTGGTGCATCAAAGAGTGCAACCACCTCCGTCCCATTTATACTGAAGAATGGGGATTCTTCAGTGGCTACCAATAAGGTCAATGCTCTTCTATTGACACCGTCCATGTCACATACTGTCGCAGCTATATTTAGCCCTATTTTGAGACATGCTTCAATTACCTGAATAGTAACTAAATTTGCTTCTCGATATTTTGTACTAAAGTACGAGGGTGGATTAAAAAGTACTCGGCCTAACCAAGAAAATAAACACATACTAAATCAGTTATATTTTTATTTTTCTACATAATTACCATCAAGTTCAATACACTTTTACCACCTCCCCTTCCAAGCATTTAGACCGTTGAAAAAAAATGATTCTTCCTTAGAGTCAAAATATGCGTCTACAGCTGCTTTGACCTCGTCGTTTGTCGAAAATCTTTGACCTCCCAAGTGCTTTTTTAGGTTAGGGAACAGAAAGAAGTCTGATGGTGCCAGATCAGGTGAATACGGCGGATGCGGTAACAGTTCAAAGCCACAGTTGTGAATTTCAGCCATTGACTGTACTGACGTGTGAACACGGGCGTTATCTTGATGAAACAGGAGTTTTCTTCTGAGCATTCCTCGACGTTTTTCTTTTATTTCCTCTCGTAAACGACGTAGTAAGGTGCAGTAGTAATCAGAGTTTATAGTCTGACCCCTTTTAAGATAATCAATCATAATCACACCTTTCGAGTCCCAGAATACTGAAGCCATCACCTTATTTGCCGACAAAATCGACTTAGCCTTTTTAGGGGGTGGTGAACCAGGTCTTCTCCACTGTTTTGATTGTTGTTTTGTTTCCGGTGTACAGTAATGAACCCAAGTTTCGTCCATAGTAACAAAACGATTCAAAAAATCATCTGCATCGGCTTCAAATAACTCCAAACAGTCGCGTGAAATAGTCAATCGCGTCCTTTTTTGTTCAACTGAAAGCAGTCGCGGAACCCACCTCGCAGACACCTTGTGGAAACCCAACTCGTTGACAATGATGTTTTGAGTTCATTCATAAGAGATGCCTATAATCTCGGCTATCTCTCTAATTTTTAATCTACGGTCTCCCATTATTAAATCAAGTACTTTTTTAATATTTTCGTCAGTAGTTGACGTCGAAGGCCTTCCAGAGCGAGGTTCATCTTACACACTCTCTCTACCACGCTTAAATTCTGCTATCCATTTTTTGACGGATGAATATGACAAAGCACAATCGCCTAATGTACTGACCATGTCATCATGGATGGCTTTTGATGATAGCCCCTTCTTATGGAGGTACTTAATGACGGCACGCTGCTCGATTTGCTCCATTCGCGGAAATTATGTCCGATTACTTTGTTAATAAATTTATAAAATCACAACTAATTATCGCACACGTTTCGAACTTCACACAATGAACTAGTCTGAACTGAACTAAATAATGTGGGTAGATTTGATTTTTAGAATTGAATGGATCTGTGTTAGGCCGAGTACTTTTCAATCCACCCAGGTATTTTAGAGTTTAATATTTTCATAATGTAATAATACGCAGAGTTCTAAATCGATCTATGTATGGCAGTTGTTTTTTTACTTTTTCTTGTAAGCTATTAAAAATATTAGCATTGATACCCACATTTAATGAAAATAACCTTAATAACTTATTTAATGTACTAGGTGATGGAAGGCACCACATACCACACACTTCTTAATAGTCGGTAGCAAGTTGGAGACCTTTTAAATAACCTCAATGCTACTTTTATAATATACTATATAATATACTAATAATATAATATACTAATAATATAATTATACTAATAACCTCAACTACTTTTTCGTCAAATGTCCACCTTCTGCCTTTAAATTTCTTACCGACATTTTTTAATTGAGCCTGTAGCATCAGCGCAAAAGATGGCGTTAGCCTCTGCATTAGTTTTGCTACAGACTTATTTGTTTCCAAAATGTTAAGGGCATCTCCTTTTCTCATCTTCTGAATAGTTTTTTTTCAATTGACAAATTTTTTTCACATGTCTTCTACGTTTTTGATACAAATAATTTTCTCCATCTGTTTTTTTCACTGTTTCTGTCTGAATTTCTTTAAAGACTGTAACCTAAAACAAAAGCATTAACAATTATTTACTAATTTGTGCCTTTTAGCGATTAAATGATGAGTAGTATGGAGGTATCTATTTATTATGGATAATTTTATTAAGATATTTTAATGGCTCTTTTTAGATATAATCTAGCCAAAAAATTTCATAGGTTACATGTGTTGGATTTTTTACTTTCAGTTTACACATAACTAGGCATATTCACGATTTCATGGGAATTTCCAAAAATCCTTTTTTAGCAGGAGCTTACGTCATATTAGCTATCAGTGGGTAACATTTCAGTCTAATCCATCCATTGGCTTGAGCTGTGCATTGACAGCTTAGTCAGTCAGTCAATAACATTTTCTTTCTATATATATATCAGATATAAATGTAGAGTAGGTAGGTACTTACTCTGTGATGTTGTGTACTAGAATTTGTAATGTTCTTAAAAACATTACAAAAAGATGGACCTGGTTGACACTCGAGATCTTGAGCTAAAGCTTGAGCCTGCAAAATAATACGTCGTTTACTAATTACTACTAATGACTAATGTTAGCGAAAAGAGTAGTGCTAGAACTACATATTTTTTTATTTTATAGGATAGGATGACAAACGAGCACACAGTCTACCTGATGGTAAGTGGTTGCTGTGGCCCATAGATATCTACATCTATCCTCGATTACGAATCAAATTGCATATGCGTTGTCGTCCGTGAGGACTTAAGTGGAATGCCTTGTTTCCAGTTAAAAGGGTCTCCGATTCTCTACACTCACCATATGAAACACAGCAGCATTCAGCTACTATTTTACGCTGGTATTCTGTGAGAGCGTGGTTCTGCCCCGGTCGAGCAGACCTATTCGTTCTACAACTATACTACTAATATAACTGGAGCATGGCTCTACCACGTGTGACACACACTAAGGGTATGTTCCGAAATACAACGCAGTGTACTGTCCAATGCAAATGACGTCATGAATCGACGCTATACTGATGATTCGTTCCAAAACATTGGACAGTATATGACGTCATACTTTTGCGCCATTTGGAAAAGTGTTGGCGATTATTTTGTCATTTTGTGCTCAAAAAATCATTATATCCTCCTAATGGATATACCATCAATTATTCTACCTATAAAACATAAATACACAACAATGTTCTCGACATACGGACTTGTGAGTGGGATCTCGGAATATACTAGAATTGAATTAAGAAATAACATAATTAGTAAATCGTGTATTGACCATATATTAGCACGGTCCCATTCACAAGACGTATACACTGCGACACTTAGAACCGTACTAGCGGACCACTGTGCGACGACATTCGCTTGTGTTGGATCTCAGCACTATATAGAGGCGGCTCCTAAATTTAAAACATATATTGACCACAAAAAAGTTTCTACTTTATTAAATAAAATAGATTGGGAATCAACTAGTGGTATTAGTTGCCCCATTGAAATATACAAATTCATTAAAGATAATTTCAATAGATGCTACAATGATGCCTTAACAACAATTCGGACAAAAATTAGAACATTAACGAGGACAGAAAATAAATGGATTAATGAAAGAACTAAAAGGGCATGTGAGAATAGGGACTATTGGTATTCTTTGTGGTTAAAAAATACAGACAATATGATTACTAAACAAATATATAATAAAATACGAAATTCGACTAACAAGCTGATACAAAAAACAAAAAATTGGTACATCAAAACGGATATACATAATAATAAAAATAACCAGATGAGACTTTGGCAAATACTAAATAAGATCACGGGACGGACAAGTCCTTCCATCGATAATATAATTTTAAATTCATTTCAAAATGAAAAGTTACGCCACTTGATATCGCTAATGATTTCGCTCAGGCCTTTCAGAAAAATGTTTCAAGCATCGTACCGTCCTGCAATCGACCCCTTTTACCGATGAACTTGTACAGATTGCCTGTAAACGTAACATTTCGATATCAAAAGGCTACTCCAAGCTCAGTAGCTAAAATAATAAAAAACATTCAAACGAACAAAGCACCAGGCATAGACAACATACGTGCAATAGACTTAATATCTATTGCGGACAAAATATCGGTAACTATAGCCGACCTAATAAATGCGTGTATAGAAAAAGGCAAGTACCCTACTGAATTAAAAACTGGAATTGTAAGACCCGTACATAAAAAAGGTAGCAAAACAGATTACGACAATTATCGCCCAATAACAATATTACTTACACTAGACAAAATAATTGAAAAATATATAAGTAAACAAATAAATAATTTCTATAGTCAACACTCAATTTTAAATAAAAGTCAGTATGGTTTTCAGCAGCATAAAAGTACCACTCAACTTTTATCTTCTTTTACTGACGACGTAAACCATTATCTTGATAATAAAAAACATGTTCTAGTTCTTTTCATTGACTATAGTAAAGCGTTCGACACCCTTAGACATGACTTACTGATTGAAAGGCTTGATGAATGTGGACTGCGAGGACCCCTTTTAAATTGGTGCAAAGACTATGTCAAAGAGAGAGCATATAGAGTTAAAGTAGGAAATGCTACAAGTACAAAGAAAACAGTCACTCACGGTACTGCACAGGGATCTGTGCTTGGGCCTTTGCATTACTTGACCTATGTTAATAATGTTGCCAATGTAATTAAAAACTGCAAGATATATCAGTTTGCAGACGATACCTGCATACTAGCGGCGGAAAATGACATATATGTGGCATTACATAAATTGCAAGAAGATTTCACTAACCTTATGAAATTGTCTCACGATGCGGGGCTTGTTCTGAATGCCACTAAAACAAAAATGATGTACATTTCATCCAGTCATAATAGAGTATCCGTTCCTTTAAAACTCGTTGCCCACAGCCACCAATGTCTCCATAATAACATGTCTAACCAGACTTGTAATTGTACTCATATTGAATTAGTAGAACAACAACCTTACCTTGGACTCATAATAGACAGTCGATTTAAATGGACGCACCATATTAATAAAGTGTGTGATAAGTTAAGGGCCATACTTGCCAAATTTTCTATCGTTAGGTATAAAGTTCCCTTTCCTACACTATTGTCCCTTTATAAGGCTCTGGCCGAATCAATAATACAATACGGATTAAGTAGCTATGGTAGAACCTGGAAATCGCATCTTTGTAGAATCCATGAATTACAACTTAGAATCATCAAAACAATTGCCCCCCCTAAAATCAAACAACAATATAAGGACAATTATAACCAATTATTTAAATATTGTGGTATCTTGCCAATAGAAAAAAAATTAAAACTTACTTTACTTGTAGAACAATTCTTTACGGGATGGGATTGTAAGGGTAGGTGGACGCTTGTCCAACTCGCAATTGAGTCTCGACCAACGGCACCCTATTGTTTTACCGCGTAAAGACCATATCATGAACTTATTAGTCGATTACCATCATAAATTGAACTCGCACGCTGACCCCGACTTGTTGATGTCGATTTTGCGTCAGAATTATTGGATTCTTTCTGCACGTAGTTTAATACGCAATCGGGTGCACAGATGTATAGCTTGCTTTCGGGCACGCCCCAAGCCGTCATTTCCGGAAATGGCGGAACTTAGATCTTGTAGAGTAATACAATCAGTAAAGCCCTTCACGCACACCGGGTCTGATTTCGCTGGTCCGTTTAAGGTCACGCTCACTCGCGGGCGTGGTATAAGATCCACAAAGGCTTACGTCTACATTTTCGTATGTCTAACTACTCGAGCGGTGCATATAGAACTCGTTGGTGATCTAAGCACAGCAGGCTTTATGGGTGCATTTAAAAGATTTCTATCCCGCAGAGGCCCTGTAAGTAAATTGTATTCGGATAACGGTACGAACTACGTCGGTGCAAAACGTATTCTATCAGAACTACATGAGCTCTTAGCTAGCAAATATTATAATTCGGAGTTCGCTCACATTCTAGCCGAGAACCGCATTGAGTGGTCTCTGAACGTCCCAGCCGCGAGTCATTTTGGGGGCAATTGGGAGACTAATATCAAGAGTCTAAAGAGTCATTTATACCGAGTAATAGGAGATCAAATTTTGTCCTTCGAAGAGCTAAGTACGGTGCTCGCTCAAATTGAATGCGTAATGAATAGTCGCCCACTTTGTCGTACATTGTCTAGTGACCCCTCGGAACCGCTGGCTCTAACTCCAGCACACCGCCAGCAACCCCGGTGAGTCAATACTCCTTTATTTACTGCCTGATATATAGTTTAACCCGCTCCAATTTTGTTGTTCTCCTAATCAGGCAGGATTCCTTTTCAGCGATTTGGCACAATAATAGTTTAGTTTTAGGGAAGAGCGAGTGCATTATACCGCATGCTATAGTAGTCGCCTTTACGTAAGCGTAGAAGCAACCGCATATACAGTCCACTTTAGTTAATATCTCGCGTAATAGGTTTAAGGTTCGACCGGGGAACTAGACTTCGGCAGCCTTAAACACGTGGCTCCACCAATCTAAATGGATTTAGGTTGCATGCCTCTCTTGAGACTTAACAGGAACTGGTTTCAATGTAACTTTACAATAAAATTTTTATTTTTTTATTACCAAGTTCGGTATTAATGATTTTAACTAGTGAACCAAAGACATTTCTTTGAACTTTTGGAGGAGAGGTAAAGCCCTTGTGTGGAGTGCTTCATGACACTATCAACCCAAAAGTTCGAGAGTTCTCGATTAGGGTCAGGGCATGATAAAGGCAGCAGAATTAGATTGGTAATCTAGATACGAATCTTTGAGTTGTGAATATTTATTTTATGTGGTAAAGCAAAATTTCAGTTATGTTTATAATATACTAGGGACCCGCCGACACATAAACAGAAACAGAACGGAAACAGAACAAAAAAAATTACAGAAAAAGAAACTTTTTTATTCAATATAGATTGTAATTGTAAACAATACTTATTGAAAGCCACTCTTTTGTATAATTTTCTACTGGTTCGAAAAACGAACCTCTGTCTTGGAAAGAACTACCAAGAAACCCAGCAGGGCTTGCAATAAAAATCATATCTTACAATCATGTATTTTACACAATTAACAAAACAAAACAAATTAGAAATAGCTCAGTAGCGATCACCTTTTTATCAGGGATTATTATCACCCTTTCTTAATATTACAAGAACCCTCTTTTTAAAAATTTAGTTTAATAAAAATTTTGTACTTTGAGCCAAAGATTTAAATAGTTAGATACGCCCTTACCATAGTATGACCAGTTCGAAATGTGCCCATTCTCAAATGAGTGAGCTCACTCATTCGCAATCAGTGCTCATTTGTGCGACAGAGAAATTAGTATACACAATTTCTGTAAGGCGATAAGAGATGACACTATTGCATTAGTGTGCGCGCGTCAGCGTCTTGCAAATGAACACATCCAAAAATAATGCCACAGTTTTCAAGGTGAAGGCGCATCTGTCTATTTAAATCTTTGCTTTGAGCAGGACACATTTTGTAATAATAGACATCTATAGTACATTTAGCCTCAATTAAGAATCAAAATTCAGATGCATTATCACCCTCAAGGAAATGATGTTCTTTTTACACTCACAAAACAAAATACAACAGCATTGAGAGTGTGGCCCTACCTCGGTCAAGCCGACCCCTTCGTGCTACAACGATATGGCTGGCTTTACCACGTTGAAATTCTTACTTCAACATCCACGGTTACAGGAAAAACTTAGGTGTTCAAAGCCTTGATGTCACTGTTAACCCAATCTACCTGCACCTTTTAATTTTAGTCTCGAACTGTACATAAAGAGCTTACACTATACTAAAGTCTTGCAGTTTTATGCTTTAGTTTGATTTAATTAAAAAAGACAGGTTATAAAAATAATTCCTAAGTGTGTTCGAATCGTGAATGACTGAGTTCTTTCTGATCGACTAGGTTCACTGTCAGTGCGTAGGGATGTTGCATCCCATTTCATTTTCTATCGCATCTACCACGGGGAGTGCTCTGAGGAAATGTTCGGATTAATTTCAGCCGCCAAATTTCACGAACACATATCGTGTCAAAATTTACGATACCATCCTCACCATCTGGATACTTGGCGGTCCACCACGGTGCACCGCACGCTTGTTTGCCCCTCTTTTATTAAGAAAAAAAAACTAGAAATATAAGACGTCATTACTTTGAGAAATTCTGGTTTATCATGGAGAAATATACTTAAATTTTATTTTTGTGATTTGGCACGACAGGCACTTAAGTTTAACTTTCACAAAAGTTAAAGTTATATTTACAGCCTATATAGTCCAATTGGGCACAGGCCTCCTCTCATTTCTGAGAGGCTCTTATGGCAAGGAAGTGGATATGGAAGGAGAGCGATGGTAGCTCAGAGTTAAACGCTCGCTGTAAATATAACAGACCGCGAGTAGCCCGGGTTCGATCTCTGCCGGCACCAATGAAATTGTTAATTGCAATTTTAAGTGCTGATTTATCACGTTCTTGGCGATGAAGGAAAACATCATGACGAAACCTGCATGTCTGAGGAATAAGAAAAAAATATTTCGAAGACATGTGAAGTTCGCCAATACGCATTGGGGCAGCGCGGCGGACACTTTCTTGCCCTAAAACCCTATCAGAAATGAGGGGAGGCCTGTGCCCAAAAGAGGGACGTATATAGGCTGCAACTTTACTTATGGCAAGGAAATATCCTCAAAGCCGGCTGGAAGATTTCACATTTCTTCAGAATATTTTTTTCTTATTTCTCAGACATACAGGTTTCGTCACGATATTTCTCACAGTTGAGCACGTTGTAAATCAGCACTTAAAATTGCAATTTACAATTTCATTGGTTCCGGCGAGGATCGAACTATAAAACCAACCAGTTTCGATTCACGGAATCATCAGGGTTATTACATAACCAAGTCACAAAAATATGGATGAAGTTTAACCAAGTTACGACAAATCACAAGTATAAATTATACAAACACTCTATTTTGTTTTTGTTACATTACATTTTATTCAGATACAAACAGCGAAATATTACATAGTTCTACAGAATCTAAATAATATATACCAGTGAAGCATTCTCGGTATGAATATAAAAAGAAGGTGCTAAAATGTTATAAATGTTATAATTTATCGTTAATCATTCTTTTAAATATTAAGTCCCGGAACAATTCAAATATTAAAGCTAAATAAAAAAAAAATCCGTGTGATACGTACTCCGAACACCGCAGCCGAAAACGCTTAGCCACTGCTCTACCGAGCCGTCCATATCCATCTGCCTTGTCTTGTCAAGTAATACAGCTCATAAAATGTATTCGTAGTCCCAATTACTAAGTCAACGTTACAGAACCAATTAGAGACTGACAACATCCTTTTAGCGTTCAACCGAATTTCAATTCCACCAACAAGAAACCTGTGTACAATTCGATTTGTTTAATTGCTTTCCCTTCCAATTATTTACCACTTTGTGTCGTAATCAATATACGAGTAAATTAAAATAACATTGTTAAATTACTAAATAATTAACTAAGCAAATATAAGCTTGTATCGTGATTGGAGTTGTGGTGTAAACTTATTTTGTATGTTTATTTATGCTAGTATCGTTGAGTTCGAAAAATGTGTTTGTAGTGCAATGAAATTAAACTTGTTTAATTGGGACCTATTTGTAATTGACCGATAAACTATGGTGATGGGGGGAGAAGTCGCTCGCGTAGGTAGGCTTTGACTATCTAATCCTAGACCCACCCTAAACGTGTCCCCCGAGTGGTGCTAAACGAGCGACAAGCCGATAGCACAGACTTGGCTCGGCTTTATATTGTACCACAAATGTATGTTGCCAGTGAAGACCTATAGGTGTGAGACGTACTCCTTCACTGCCGGCCGTATGAAGAAGTTCGAAGTCGCTCAGCGAGCTTTGGGATATGCTCGGAGATTCTCTGCGTAATAAATTTAGGAATGAGGATTTCCGCAGTAGAACCAGTGTAACCGACATAGCCCAACAGATTAATAAACTGAAGTGGCCAGCCACATAGCTCGAAGAAACGATAACCGATGGGGAAAAAAGTTTCTCAAGTGGCAGTCTCGTACGGGCAGGCGAAGTGTGGGCGTCCTCCCACTAGCCATCTATAAATATCACTCCATAGTGACGACCTGGTACGACATGTAGGAAGTCGATGAATGCAGGTGGCACAGGACCGTGCATTGTGGCATTTCTTGGGGTAGGCCTATGTTCAGCAGTGAACATGTGAAGGGCTGTAATGATGATGATGTGCGTCGGAATATCTACATAAAGGCGTCTTACTAGTTTTTAATTAGTCTCGGTTATACGAGTAAACTAGAGTCTATTCTAATAAAAAGTCCCGTGGAAAATATGCGAACTGAAATTTACAGTACGATATTTATCAGCAAAATATCAAATTTCGCAAAAACTGTGGCGCCACGGCTAGACTTCTTTGTGACTAAGACTCTTCTTTAAATCCGAGATTATGAATAAATAGCATAATAATGTCCGAGATTTACAATACTTCTATCAGACCGTAAGAAACAAAAAATCTCGTAAATACGGAGAGGATTGTGCCCATTTGTGGGACGGATATAGGTTGTAACTTTATTTTTTATTTTTACTGTGTAAAAGAAATTACAAAATATATTGTATATTACAAAATTAGCATGTATTCTCATACGAAGAAGAACTTAACTTTAGGATGTTTTTCATTTTCAAGATGCATCATCTGATGGCAGGGCTACTTTTCTGCCTGGGTCAGTCTGGGTACCACCATCTTATCTTTTTCTGCCACCAAATAATAACGACTGCACTGCTGTGTTCCGGCTCTCTATACGCTGAAGCGTGTAGAAAGCCAATATAATTACGGGCTGTGAGGCATTAAAGTTTTGTTCTAAGATGTACGCATGAAGTCTTCTTTGTTTAAAGTTGGTTGAAGGTGTCCATTGGCCGCAGTAACCACTTACCATCAGGTAGACCTTAAGCTCCTTTTCCACTTCACTTTTGTTAAAAAATAAATGATATGACACTACACTTCTAAAACAAGTGAAAAAACACTTTTACTTTATTTAACAAAGCCCTTAAAATGCGGGGTTATAAAGAAACTAGAGAAAAAACTCATTCCCAACGACTCAATCACAGAAAAATATTCACAGAACACAAAAGCAGATAAGGCTATCTTTTAAATGTTACGGTTGTCTCATTGCGGGTTCTCCGGATCTTTGAATTTAAACAAATGATGTTTTGAGCTATTCATAAATTATTTGTCATAAACATATTTGTTTACGTTACTACATAAATAGAAATTAAGTATTTTTAAATTATTTGCTATTAAATATGTAAGCGTAAAGTACCTATTATAGCCCCTCTACACGATGGGCCAACGCGATGGCCCACTATGATGGGTCAGAGTGTGGAGGGCGTAGTTGTCTCGGATGGCTTATGGCACGTGCGATGGTCTAGGGGATAGCGACGGTGTCGGTTTTTTCACCGCACATCAAAGGTAGTGGGCCAGCGATGGCGGTATGCATCTACACGACGTGGCCCATTCCACTGGAATGGATTCCACAGATTTGAGCGCTCGACGGTTGAGAGTGGACGTTCACTTTTTGTTTATTAATTAACGAATTAAAAATGTCGAATATATGGCCTCATAATGATGTTATAAAATTTAAATCATCGAGCTACTAAAATCAGAACATATACATAATTTGTTCTTTATTTATTTTGAATAATTAATTAATAATTATTTATTATAATTATTAGCTATAATTATTTAATTATTCGTGTTAAATTGACTTAGGACATATTTAATTCACCATCTTCTTCTATGCCATTTCTTTTTGATAACTATTCTTATGCACATTAAGAAAATAACAGTACGTGTTGTATAGATATACTGCCGCAGCGGCTAATTCATCCACGTCCATCTCGAAAAACGTTTTGATCACAACTGAACTGAATGCCGCCATCGTGTAGTTGCGTTTCAACCATCGTCACCGCACAGGATGGAGTGATGACCCGGTAAGCGATGAAGAAAGTCGATGGATGCATGTAGCTCAGGGACATGCTTTGTGGCGTTCCTTGGGGGAGGCCTATGTTTATCAGTAGACTTGCAATGGACTGCAATGATGATGATGATGAAAGGGAAAAGCTATGTAATGGTGGTTTTGGGTAATGAATCCTCTTACATCCATTACCCAAATCGTCCCGTGACTGTCGTAAGAGGCTACAGTGGGAGACTGAAACAAGAGATGGGCAGTTGCGGCTTTCTTATGAAAAATGAATAATAATAAAAAACTGCGGTTACAAAAATTACAGTTCAGAGTCTATGTTATCCATCGGCTTTCTGTATGTCACACCATGCTGCTTCTACATCTAATAGGAGTCCGATAAACTTGGTTTAGCATTCTGAGGCTGCCTTTCGTGGTGCTCTTATTTTGGTCCGTCTTCAATATATCGCCAATTTGACCAATAATTTTTCATCTAGACCTACTCTTTCCGACTTTGGTATTCTTTTTTGTAGCATAAATTAATTGCTTATTTACTACTTCTTCATTCAACTTGTGTTTGTGTTTGTTTCGAGAAAGCTTTCTCCTGGAAAGAACCAGTAAGACATCCAGCGGGCCCTTTTTAATTTTTCAACATATCACAAAAGCGTGTAAAAACTACAAATTACTATGTAACATATAATTTACAAATAATTAAACGTATTTTAGAAACAACTTGCAAAAACTTATTTATCCTTCGGCTTCTACGTACAGCAAGTTAGCTTTAGAAACTTATAACATTAGTCCACGTCAAAAAGCTGCAAAATACTTTCGACATAAATTTTCTTGCATAGAAAATATAAGTCGCATTGTATTTTATAGTCAGTATAAAGTATTTGGCAAGATGCCAAGTTGCTTTTCCATATTCTACACGTGCTGAGTAAGAAACCCGCATCACGTTTGAAATGTTAACTAAATTCTCTTTGAGACCTGCCAAAAACTAATTGTGATGTTTTATCTTTACTGACTCCAAAACATACCACTAAGTTATTTTTAAAGAGAATGTCCGAGCGTTTATTTGTCACTACAAACATATTCGTCTGTTTTCTCCCTGTACAATGAAAATAAAGGGAATATTTTTATACTATTTTTTTATATAGGATAGGGTGACAAACGAGCACACAGTCCACCTGATATGGTAACAAGCGAGTACATGTTTCACCGGATAAGCGATATCAAGTAAATATATCATTTTACTCTTAATCAATAATATTCAAAATACACAACATGCGTTTTCTCACCAGAAAACTAAGATGGAATGCTCCATTATTACTGAAATATTATCTCCAATCAAAAAGTAAAAGGCTACTTAAAAGAATTAAAATGAATAAAATAACTTCACCTTCAGAAGTAGGTGCTTAGACAACATATGTAGTGTATAGAAGAGTGAAGGCACTGACTTTAGAATGTGAAATTGTTTTATTGTTTTAACAATATATTTTTAAGACACTTTTACATTTTATAATTTTGAGTGGATTTTTGAGTGGTCTAAGAAATATCACACTGTCGATGTCATCCAAATCAATACATTATCAAATCTTAAGCCTCTTTCCTTTTTGTCAGCTATAAAGAATTTTCGGTTCTCGTCACGCACGACACAAAACACAGCAGCATTATGAAGCTGAAATAGCATGTATTCCTATATTCATTTGACATTCATCACACATAGTCAATAGCGTTATCTAATTGATTAGATAATTAAGCCAGGCCCTTGGCCTTGGGCTTAATTCTCAGTTGGATGGTTGGCCCTGGGCTTAAGTCTCACTTACGCACCAACCTATAATCATGATGATGGGTAGGTGAGCACATTGAAATATAGTTATATACTTTTACTTTAGTCGTTATTCAAAAGTATGGATTATTCTTGATATAATAAATAACGTTACCTAGGTGAACGAACCCTCTGTCAAGCAGTGGAATTTTACAGGCTAATGAAGAAGAAAAAAATACGAATACATTTTAGTATATATAAACGAAATCAAATTCAAAATTATTTTTTTAGAATATATAAAGGAAATCAAATTCAAAATTATTTTTTTAGAATATATAAACGAAATCAAATTCAAAATTATTTTTTTAGAATATATAAACGAAATCAAATTCAAAATTATTTTTTTAGAATATATAAACGAAATCAAATTCAAAATTATTTTTTTATAATATATAACCGAAATCAAATTCAAAATTATTTTTATTTGTCAATACAGGTTATGAGACAGATTAATATAAGACAGACAATTTTTTTCTTATTCAGAATAAATTACAGACTCCACAGAGTTAGTAATTCATTTATGGAGCAATATATTACAACAAAGTCCCAGAAAATATACTTGGCCACTCTTCTACCAAGTTTAATTATTTTTAAAAACAAAATCTGTTTAAAAAGGGTTATCATAATATAAATGAATACGTGGTTGATAATTACCCCGCTAATTTACGTTACCAAAACCGTAATCACAATATTTAAATCATAACTAACTGTACATTGCTGAATATAATGAAAATGCAGCAAAATATAATTGCGATGATAATCACAATGATGTGAATATTTTCAGGTGTAATGTGCTCTATATATGCGGTATTAAAATTTGCTCATATAAATATTATTTGGTAACACTGAAAGAAAGAAATACAAAAATTATTAGATTCGGATTTATTTATTTCTGTGTTAGTGTTGTCATGGGCGCCACAAACGTAAAACCGGGGAATTAGGTGGTCGCTTCCAAACTGTTTCTTAAATAATTTTGTACAGCCTGTTCTTTAATGCATAATTTTACCTTGAAAAAGTAATGTCCTGCTAGGTTTTTTGCTGGTTCTTCCCAGAAGAGAGGTTTGTCCAAACCAGTGGTAAAAATGACCTTCAGTAAGATTACTTGTAATCTATATTAAATAAAAAATATTCTATTTTATTCTTAAAAAATAGACCTTAAAAATACCAATTACGTTCGCCGCATTAAAACTTTAGGTAGATATATTGTTCAGTTTATAATGTTCAGTTTAGTCAAAATTTACATTAATGCAATTTGTAATTTCGTTAAATTATAATTATATTCGAATACTTCAATTATATTTTATTGTTATTTATTTTTGTAACTAAATCATATATTACTTAGTATTTATTAACAATATCACTTAGTGATTTTTATAATAAATCCAATTGAGGAAATATTTTATTACTTTACGTTGTTTCAACATGCATTGTAGAGAAATATAATATGTCGTGTTAAATATGCAGTTATAATTTTCTATGTACGATATGTTCTACGTGATAGAGCCACGCTGCATGTATATTAGTAATATAATTGTAGCACGACTGGGTCGGCTCGACCGGGGAAGGACAACACTCTCACATAATATGTGCTCGTTTGTCAACCTTATCTTATAAGAAACAAAAAAAATTATTGCGAGGATAACTTGCGTATTTCACCTGTAATATTTGAGCTCGTAATAAACTTTAATATTTCCCCGTGGATGTTGTTAGAGGCACTTATTAGATATGCCAAAAAGATCTTATCTTTGTTGAAAAAGTTTAACAGTAGATTTTTATATAGGTTCTTTTATAGACAGTCCACCTGATGGTAAGTAGATACTGCAGCCTATAGACATATCACATCGACATAATTATCCTCAACTAAGAATCAAAATGTAGATGAGTTGTTGTACCCTTGAGGAGTGAGATGGAATAAGTAGTTTCCAGTAAAAAGGGTCGTCGGTTCTCTACGCTCATCACACAAAACACAGCAGCATTAAGGTGCTACGAGGGCGGCACTGAAAATTTCGGGAATCAAGGAAGTGACACAACATTACTATTTAAAAACGTATTTATTGCTTTTCCAAGTATTCTCTGCGAAATTTGACACATTTTTCCATACGATGGAAACAATCATTGAAGCAACCATTCCATTCGTAAGTTGGGGTCTCCAAAATGGCCGTTTGGTAGGCGTCCACAGCTGCTTCAGGTGATGAAAATCTCTGTCCACGCAATTTATTCTTTATTTTAGGGAAAGTATAGAAATCATTAGGGCTTAGGTCGGGGCTGTACGGCGGATGGTCTAATAATTCTATGTTTTCTTGCTCTAAAAACTCTTTTGTTCTGTGTGCGGTGTGAGAACACGCATTGTCGTGATGGAGGATGATGCGGCGGTTGCAGTTCTCTTTGCGGAGTTCAGAAACGAGCTGTGGCAAACAAATGCTAGCATACCATTTTGCATTAACCGTTCTTTGCCCCTCAAGAGGAATAGTCGTAACATGGCCGGTTTTGGAGACACACGGGGCCACCATTTTTTTTGCAACACTCCGTGAACGAACAATTTTTGTAGGCTTTAACTCATTTTCGAACACCCAAACTCGTGACTGATTTTTTGTTTCGGGTTCGTACGCGTATATCCGGGATTCGTCACCTAATACAATGTTGTATACAGCATTTGAGGATCCTGCGTGGAATCTTTCGAGAGTTCTGACGCACCAAGTAACGCAAGCCGTTTTTTGCTCTTCACAGAGCGAATGCGGTATCCATCGGGAAAACAACTTTTTTACACCTAATTGTTCATGAAAGATTATTTGTACTTGACTCATGCCAATGTATAAATTTGCCTAAATTTCGCGGTATGTCACATGTCGATCTTCCTCAATTAACTTACGCACAGCATCAACGTTTTCTTGGGTGACTGCAGTTTTTGGATGACCTTGACGGGGATCATCATTGATCTTGACACGTCCACGTTGAAATTCAGCAAACCAGCGATAAATTGTGGTTTGGATGGGGCTTCATCACCAAATGCAGAAATCATCCGGTCAACATACTGTTTTTGTGTTAAACCACTTCGAAAGTCATAATAAATCATCGCTCTTGAATTTTCTCGAGTCAATTCCATTTTCTCAACGACTAAACAAGTTTGACAAAACCTTGTGACAAGACCGAAAATCTTTTTTTAAATAAATAAATGGTATTCGATTTTGGTATTTGTATTTGGTATTCGAAGGAGTTTTCAATAAAAAAGATTTCAATATGACAGGAGCAGTGGAAATATTCCATTCCCGATACTTTTAGTGCAGCCTAGTACTTTACGCTGGTATTCTGTAAGGGCGTGATCCTTCCCCTATCGAGTCGACCCATGCGTACTACACTCACAATGTGGCTGCAATTTGGCTCTACTATGTATAAAATTGCAATGGTAATATATAATGACTGCAAGGCATTCATTCTAGTCATCAGCAGTGAGAACATACCTGTGGCCTTGTTTGTTTGAAGTAAATTGCAGATGTTTTTGGCCTGGACTTGCATATTATTACCAAAAGACAAAAATCAATCAACATATTTCACCATGTTATATAAAAAACTGGTGCTACAATTTCTAATATTCATTTATTGCATAAACCATTTTTAGAACTAACGGGGTTTCTTTAATTACTTTATTTTCTGTGTCAAATTCAAAGAAATTTTGATGCACTAAGCAAAAGACAATGGGATTGTTGGGCCTGAAGTTAAATAATTGCTTTATACTTCAAAAATGGGCGTTATATTTCCGAATAAAAATACAAAAAGCTGACGCGTTTTAAAAGAACTATTATTCGAAATATTTGTATTAATAAAATCGATTTAGTATTTATTTGGATCCAAAAAATAAAAATAAAATAAAGATGCTTCTAAGGTATCATTAAAATTATGTTATTTATTTAAAATTATATTTGAATTGAATTGGATATAAAATATATTATCCGTATTAGAAATAAAAGGAAGACACATTTTTATGTCCATAAATCGTTTAAAATAAAGAGTACACTAGTGAAAACTTTGTATCTGAACACTACGTACCACTAAACGTATTTTCATTTTAAAACTTAACGCTTCACTTCAAAACTATTCATACAATTTAATAAAAAGACCTGTTTTCGATTCCATTTGAAACGAGCAAATTATAATGGATTTTCGAATAAATCGAGCATTTTAAAATGTATTTTCGATAATTTTTCTATGTTAACCGAGAATACTGCGGACATGACTGACCCTGACTAGGTATTGACATTATGAGCCATTGTTTTAATTGTCATGCACTTATAGTAGGTATACGAATGTATAAATATAATTGCATATTTTAATTACAATAGTGAAAAATCGACCGTTGCATGTAGGAAATACATAACCTCACTTTTACTTATTTTAAATATATAAGTAAGGTTTGTCTAATCTTGGAGCTTCTAGATTAGAAAAATTTAACAACCTTACGAATGGTCATAATTTCCTTTTGTTAACACTTGGGTCCAATAATGTATGGAAACGTCCCCTTTTCCCTTAAAAACCACACTGATGCTATATTTTATCCCTGCTACATGATAAGTAGAGACATAAGTAAACTATAAATATGCAATAGGGAGTTGGCTCAAATCCAAAAGAGAATCCCTTTTGTTGATGTACACTTTATTTATTCATGATGCGTATTAGATTTATAGCGAAATGAAATACAATGTTTAACAAATATTTGGTTTTTTATTGTGATAAGTTTAACCGTTACTGAAAACCCTCTCAAAAGTGAGAGGAGGCCTATGACCAGCAGTGGACCTCAAGTCTACTTCTGAACATATGCCTCTCTATAGGTTGCCTCATAGGGTGGTTACTTGTTATGACACGCTTAGGCCTCCGAATACCTGCAAACAACTTAAAACAAAGAAGGCTGAAATGCGTTTTTATCTATGAGGACTAAGACAGAATGCCTTACTTCCTGTTATTATACTGGCTTTTTCGCAATAAGTAAGAGAGTGATATCTAGCCACACTGATTTGTAGGAAAAAGTCCTGCCACTTAGTAACCAGTTGACATTTGTATGCTGTATTTGTTCACAAGCCTAGTCCAGAGGCTGGACGGTCACGGTAAACGTCATAGTACATGAGCTATGACAATTCGATAGCGCAGTGCCCAAACAAGACATGTGTCAAACGTGAATGATTCGTTAATTTGACTCTGGTAGGTAGTATCGAAGTATTGATGATTGCAATTAAATTTTTTAAAGTTCAAAGTTTAAAGGTTAAACGTATCAAACGATTGACCACCGACATTCACAAATCACATTGTACTCCAATTCAAAATGATCCATTTGAATCATCGACTCGAATGACCCAGTTCGTAAAATTAATCAATAATTCAATGATCGGGTCACTAGAAATGAATAATGACATTTATGTGTAGGCCACGTTTGGTTACGTAGTACTAGTATTTATTCTGTGGTTACTTGGTACACTATAGGCACATGTGTGAAGAAACGGTTTCCTTACTCATGCGCTGTGATTACGCATGAAAAATTCACGTTAATTATTAAAAAAATAAAAATTACGTGATTTTCCCGGAATTTTCTGCCTCGCATGACCACCAGAGGGTTTTCCGGACCAATAAGACTTAGGAACCTTCAAGAAAACCGCATACTCCTTTCTGGAAGTCCGGCAACCTACTTGAGATTCCCTTGGTTTGCAAATTTTCATGGACGACGGTGATCACTTGGCATCATCGTGCCATTTGATCTTTTGCGTCTTATAAATATTTGTTCCGAGACTGGATGTTTTTTGATTGGATGTGCAATTTATTAATGTGAAGCGCTTCTGCGATATATTCTTCTTAGAATAGCCAGAGCTATTCTTACCTGGACACACATTTGAAATTTAGTAAATATTTTTAAGCTGATGATTATTTTTCATTACAACCTATCAAAATTCCACACCTGAACATAGGCGACTGCTTCTCTGCTAGGTGGGCATTGCTATAGTTGCCATGCTTGGCAGATAAGTTGGCAGCCTTATCAGAATTATTTTCGTTTGTTACAAGGAAGATGATTTTAAAAGAGTGTGCGCAGGAATTACACGCCTTAATTTCTCTCTCCCCTTTCCACCATCAGCCTTACCCCTTACCATTTACAACTAGGTAGTGTCGGGCTTGCTTTGTCTTTCGTAATGCTTAGAGAAAATGCTGCGGACGTCTCTTTTTCATCCAGTTATAATCAGGTCGTATTCAAGGTAAGAGTGAATGAGCTTTAGTGACGCTAAAGCAGTGCAATTTACCATTATCACTTATTACCAGGTGGAATTGTAGTCTAGCATTGACATGGAATAGGTAAATAAACTGCTGCTGCCGATCTCCCGTCTCAGTTTTCTTCTGTCGTCTCTGTATATACACTACACCGCGAATGAAATTAACAAAAGTAATAAATTATATAGGAATTAATAAATTACCAGGGTGGTCTTAAAAAAATCCTGATGCTTTATTGACGCAGCTCTTGTGACCAATGATTATTATGACATTAAAACACTAGCTTTAAGGTCTTCCCAAACTTCCCTTAATCTAAAGCTAATAAAATAATGCAAGAAGTAAGGTGTAAAACGTCAAAAAGCCTAATACTGTCATTTTCATTCCGCCTGCTTTAGCTGCCTAGCTTATTTTGTAGGGTATTTCAATAACACTTTATAATAATTAATGCTAAATGATACGGATGGTAAATTCTATGATAATAAATAAAACTGATCAATGAATGCTGATAATGCGCTGATTTATTCATTAATTACATGATAGATATTTGGACGCGAATGCAACGATTTATTCCTACTGTATATTCAAGTGATAAGGTAAGGCATAGTGTGACGATATATCGTCATATTCGACATATCGTTTTCATAATGCATAAATGCGTTTTGCGCTCTCTTACCCAACTGGACTAAGCAAATTAACTGACGATTTTTTAAAAGTTCCAAGTCAAGTAATGATGACGATGATGATGATGTATATGACATAGTCCCGGAAAGGGCTGTGCTCTCACAGAATCATCAACATCGTCACCATCATTACAGCCCTTCGCAAGTCCACTGCTGAATATAGGCCTCCCATAAGGAATGCCATAAAGCACGGTCCTGAGCCATCTTCATCCACTGACCTTCTGTACTTCTTACCAGGTCGTTACTCCATTTAATGGGGGGCTATCCCATTTCGCCTACCGGTACGAGGCTGCTACTCGAGAACCTTTCTTGCCCATTGGTTGTCGGTTCTTTGAGCTATAATCACGTGCTTCTTTATTACTCTCACTAAAATATGAAACCTCGCTTTATAAATTGTATTCAAAGTTTTTTTTTAATTTTAAGTCTATTATATTATTTTATGAATGAATGAATGAAAATACTTTATTGCACACCACAAACAAATTTACAAAGAATATAACAGAGAGCAGATTACATGTACAATTTGGCGGCCTTATCGCTACATAGCGATCTCTTCCAGGTAACCAAACTTTATTGTAGAGTTCGAGGAAGTGGTCGCCATACGAAGTCCTTAAACCTATAAATTACCTATTCTTATAAAAATTCGAACCACTTAGTCACGCCAGTATAAAATTTGAATAAAAACTTTTTGCTCATAATAATAACGGAAGGTAAGTGGGAAAAGAAACTTGTTCTCAAAGAAGCCTGTTATTAAGTACCGCTATCATCATCACGAGCGACAACGTCGTTATCTATTTGCTTTTATATACTTGCCTTGAAATTAAAAAATCATCGGTTTATTTGCTTAGTGTAGTCAGGTTGGTAACACGAAACGCATATTATCACACTGATTATGATTTAGCCAATTACCAGCATGTTGTGCAGTGGCAGTAGTTCCAACTATGGCAAATATCAACTATGGGGATATGTTGGGGGAGGCTTATGTTCGAACGAGGATTTCTATTGGCTGTAACGGTTACGATACGAACGGGATAATTCGTCGTAGTAACCATACGAGCTATCGTACATGTATATTGAGTATTATTTTGTATATGTACTAAGCTTAATGGAATATAGTAAGTCAGCTCAAATTCTAATTTCGCCCCCACTTCCCCGCGCGTCGTATGCTATGTACCAACATGTTTGTAATCACTAATACTGTAAGTAGATAGGTCGTTAGATACTTATGTCATTAGGTTTATCATATGTATGCCTGTTTCTTAACGCCAACCCAGTCGCTTCTTATTTTTATAATGGTTATTTCCCATTTTAATTTAACATCGTCCTGTTGCGTAATGTGTATTCTGATCGTAAGCAACACAACTTCTCCCTTCAAAAGCCTAAGCGATAATAACGGGTAACGGGGCAACAGGAATCAAGCTTCAAGACGCCGATAGTTTAGGTAATTTCTTTTTCAGTGAAAATAATGGTATTTAAAAAAAGTAAATAACATAAGCACTGCTTTATAGTTAGTTCAGATTGTATGCAAAGTTTCATGATCTTATTTAAAGCATTTTATGAATAACAGCGGTTTATTGTTCAGTTAGGAGGTAACTTTGGATTTTTTTTCTATCGAGAAAATTTTACGGAATCGTGTTTTCCTCTAACATAGTCCTTAACATTAATCCTCAATTTTATCATATATTTATTTCAAAATTAATGATGCAATACTTTCGGCATAACGGAGGATCTTGCTAAGCCATTTTAGGTTATATTTCCCCTTAAGATTCTGAACAATTTTTGTCATAAGCAGGCAAATTATATCGATTAATAAATCAGTTTATTATCAGCCGTCATTAATCATATTATCTAGCAATTATTTATTAAAGTATTAGGGAAACCGAAGATCATCATCATTACAGCCCTTCACAAGTCCACTTCTGAACATAGGCCTTTCCTAAGGAATGCTACAAAGCACGACCTTGAGTCACCTATACCCACCGACTTCCTTCATATCTTACCAGGTCTTCACTCCATTATTGGGAAGTAGCCCTACCCTTCGTCTACCGTTCGAGGCTACCACTCGAGAACCTTTCTTCCCCTTCGGTTTTGGTTCTTCGAGCTATAACAATAAGGCGGGTTCATTACCACTTCAGCTTGGATATTGCATTGAGTATGTGTAATGGTAAATGTATAGATTTTAAGTTATTTATAATAGTATTGATGATGATTGAGAGATTGATGAGGTTCATAAACGAAAATCCCTGAATGAAAAAAAATAATGGAAAAAGTAATAACGTCTAACGTTTAAAATAAAATGTAATAAGTATCGCAAATCTCTTAAGAGTATTTTTAATGTTTTCATTGAATATAAAATGATTGTATAACATGACTGTAAAGAACTTGAGTCCTTTCTTATCAGAAAAAAGGGCATTGTATTTTAGTCCTCATGAGTGACAACATATGGGCCTCTTACCATCAGGTGAGGTGTAAGATCGTTTGTCTCCACTATTCTATATAAAAAAAACTTCTCGTCTCTCTCAAAATTTCCACGTGAATTCTTCTAACAACTACTTTTAACGATCGTTGCTAAAGTTAGTAATTACTTTGGCTTCAACAATTCTCAAAGAAATATTCAATTATATTTTCCTCTCGAACCACTGAATATTTACAATAGTTTTCAACATTTAAATTATGATTTCAATAGTTTTGAAGCCTCTCTTATCTTTTGGTTTCATTTAAAACTAATAAAATAAATTAGACTTATTCACACATGAATCAAAATGAGCTTCAGTAAGTCAAGTTAATGGAAAACTTTTGTAATTAAATTCGGTCTCGATTATAGTCTAAAGAATGGAAATCAAGAATGATTTACATACATACTGTTTTTAATATTAGTGTCTGTTAGCGTGACTGCCAGTATTTCCTACGATCCTTAATGTGTTATTTACATTAGGCTATATTACTTGCCACATTGCTAAATTACATGCCACAGTTACTTATATTTTGTAGACTATGGGGGGAACATATGAGCACACATTCACTTGAGAGTAAGCGGATACTGTAGCACTAAGACGTCTGCATCTATCCTTGGCTAAGCATCAAAATGCTCATGCTTTGTCACCTTGTGGGACTAACAAGGAATGCCTCCTTTACAGATAAAAGGTCTCCTCTTATCTACACTAAACATACGAAACACAACAACATTAATTTGCTATTTTACGCTGGTATTTTGTAAGAGCGTGATCCTTCCCCGGTCGAGCCAATCTATTTGTGCAACAACCTTTAATATATCTGCAGCATGGCTCTACCATGTAGACATTAAATTAATTGCTCATAAAACAAAGTACCATGATTAAAATACTCTAATGACACTTCGACTGATCATTTCTTTGGGAGTTTTCTGTCAAGTAAGTCTCAGTAGCAGTTCGGAGTCAGGAAGGTGGCATGGACCACTTTCCTGACTTCAACTCGGAAAACATTTACAACCGTCGACCTTGCGTCTGATCTCTCTCTGCACGATGCTTGAGTATGTCGTCAGAGTGACCCTCCCTCATACGTAGCGCCCAAATATACCAATGATATTTATTTTAATTATTCATAAAGAAAACAGTTGTTTTAAATATTTGCTTATCGTCGCATTGAACTATGAGAGTGTGGGAATAAAGAGTGCACGTGTGGTTGCGCACAAACTCGTGCACTACAATCCTGTTCTGCGTATTTGACTATTCTCCGTTGAGATTGGCCACCGTGACCAAAATTCGGTCTGGAGGACCTTATGTATAAAATAACCTTGTCTCATTTTATAAAACTTGAATAATAGCAGTATTCTGTTAAGCATGAGGTGAGCTGGCGCCTATTACAAATAAATTATGTATTGACTTTTAGCAATTTATATATTTAAAACTGCATTAAATGTCTCTCAGGTAGTATGATGAACAAAGAAAGTCTAAAGCTTAATATAAATCAGTTATAATTATTTAAATTGGAGTTTACATTTTATACAGTCACAAAGAAGATAAAGCAAGCGAAAAGATACTACACCGAATACAATAAAAAAGAACAAGATTAAAAAAGCAAAAACAACCTTTGTTTATATTTGATATTAACACAAGACTCACCCGCTGAGACCATGGCTACGGTCTATATTAGTCAGGAAAATACTTACTTACTTACTTACTTATCTTCACGCATAATCCCTAACGGGGTAGCCAGAGAAAACAGATCGCCAAGTGTCACGATCCTTACATACCTCTTTCGCTTCTTTCAGGTTCATTAACTTCTTCATACATGCACGTCTAGGTATTCGAGTACTCTTGACCCTCCCCTCTTCGAGCAATTTGCTCACATGGTCTTCGAAAGTTAGTTTCGGTCTACCTCGACACCTTTTAATATTTACTTTCGCTCTATATATTTTCTTCACCATTCGGTCTTCACTCATTCGCTCAACGTGCCCAAACCATTGGAGTACGCCCCTATCAATTTTTGTGATAAGGTCATCTTTCAATCCTGCCATATTGCGAATCTCTTCGTTTCGCTTTCGGTCGGCTATGGTAACGCCACACATTTTACGAAGAGATCGCATCTCCACTGCATTCAACTTGCTTTTATGCTTTTTCTGGCATACCCAGGTTTCGCTGCCATATAACAAAGTCGGTACCAACACTGCGTTATGTATTGCAAGGCGTGCACTCTTCACCACGCCTTGCCTTTTGACTAATGCATTCAGGGCACCATTGACTTTGTTTCCGGCAGCGACACGCCTATCCACATCTAAATCACATCTTCCATCCCGGCTGAAAGCACTCCCCAAGTATACAATTTCATTTACCTGTTTTAGACATTCCTGATTTACCCATATTTCACGCCAAGTAGTCTAACCATGCTTTTTTCTTCTTTTTTACAGCTTCTCTCACTTCATCATTCCACCATGCATCTCTTCTTTTACTACTACCTCTTTTTGTCGTTCCACATACTTCTTCCGCTGCACTTACCATTCCATCCCTAAGGTTATGCCATGTTCTCTCCATACATTCTTTCCTGCCATCGATGGTGTCAAGCTTTTCGGCTACCCTCATGTGATATTTGTCCCTAGTATCCGCTTCCTGAAGCTTCCAGCTTTGGATGCGACAGACCGACTGTGGTTCTGTTACTGCCGTCCGGTAGCGCCAACCCGCGAACAAACCCCTAAATCTAGTAATTATCAGATAATGATCCGTTCCCAGGTCAGCACCCCTGAACACTTGTGAATCCATCACCTGTTTTCGCAGTCGGTCATCCACCAGGAATAAATCAATCATACTCTCATTCTTTCTTTCTCTAGTGTACATATGGATTTTCCTGTGATTAAACATAGTGTTTGTCACAAGAAGACCCTTTTCCTTGCATACAGCCAGTATAAGCTTGCCAGCATCATTAACCCTTTTATCGCCAAACTTTCCAAGCACCGTATCCATCACTCGTATCCTGGTCGAGCGATACCTACCCATTCATTCAAATCACCACATACAACAGTTCTTTCGTTTCCCTTAACCAAATTTAGAACTTCTCTTACATTCTCCTAAAACTCCTCCAGCTCAGCCCTGGACGACGAAGCCACCGGCGCATAAACAGCCAAAAGTAATAACTTCGTCAGTCCCAGTTTAAAGCGAACCCAGAGAAGTCTTGAGTTCACAACCTTGTATTCAGTCATAAGATCGACCAACCGGGACGACAACAGCACCCCCACTCCCTGGCAGGCGTTCTCGCTTTCCGGGACTCCGGACCATATAGCTAACACCCCTCCAGGGAGCGCTTCAGTACCACTGCCTTTCCGTTTGGTCTCCGACACACACACGACATCTAATTCTCTATCTTTCATTATTTCGATCAACTCATTCGTCTTATCTCTCATGCCCCCTCTAACATTCCACGTGCCAACTCTGCACAAAAATGTGTCAGGAAAATGAACTTCTTTTTCACCCTTGTAAATCCTTTCCTTCGTTCTTGGGTCATTATGGATGCATGTTGGAAGGGGTGTTGGCGCAGAAGTGGCATAAGAAGTATTTGTGGGTCCATCTGTAACATACGCAGGTTTTAGATGATCGATACTGACCTGACCCCTTTATTTCACACGAGGACCTTATAAAACTTTGAGTGCCTGCCTAAAACTTTATACAGACTATCTAGAGGTTTTCATGACTGCAATCTGTTAGGCTTTTAGGTAAATAAAATGAACCATATCTGTGCCAGTTAGCTGGTTTTAGCGTCAGCTTAGCCATATGTAACTGTAAATGACAGGTGAAGCTGGTGAAATCTTCAGTGACGATGGTATCTTTAGGACACAGGGACTTGCCAGGAACGTAAGGAGGGTCGTCTTACACCAATACAGAAGTCGAAGCTTGATTACGTAGGTCACTCAACAAGTTTTGACACGCTCGAATTTTAAAAATGGAACGCACCCGTGTTATATGTTTCTAAAAAGCAAATTTATTTAAAAATAGAACTCCATAAGCCAATTGCTCAATATTAAAAAACAAAGCTCTATTAGTTTTCCTGCAATGTTTACAGATCCTTGTGATTCCTTTTTGTTCCCAAGAGTCAAAGAAAAAATAAAAGGCAAGTTTTTTTCAAGCACCGAAGAAGCAGTGGCTGCCTACGAAGAAGCGATTTCCGACTTGACAGATGAAGGCTGGCAAAAGCATTTTCAGAGTTGGTTAGGCGAATGGAATTTTGTATAGAGCATGATGGAGAATATTTCAAAAAGATGTAAAATGAGCAGTATTTAAATATTAGTAGTATTTAAAATACTTTTTATATATCTCAAAATTTATTGAATATTTTACGTATAATGATTTCTTAAATTTACGCGAACACTACACATTGAATAAAACCATGACTTACGGATTTTATCGCGTTTAATTACAACTTTAATTTATTTTTATTATCCCGACGTTTCCCGACATAGGGACCCCCCCTCCCCCGTGACCATGGGTGCTGTAAAGAACCCGAAACGTCAGGATAATAAAAATAAATGAAAGTTGTAATTAAAAGCGATAAAATAAGTTAATAACAGTTTTATTCAATATCCTACGTATCTTCTTTCCAAGAGCTACGAATACCAAGAAGAACTAATGGAAGTACCTCAGTTCACTATGTAGAGTTGTAGTCACATAATGGCAGCTTTCACCTGGCGATGTACACGTACCATTCCGTTAGCAGAAGGGTGGTAGACAGTTGTGCAGAAATGACTAGCACCATCCATGGACGCGGTTGCCTTAAAAAAGAAGGAATTTAACTGCCTCTCTCCGATGTAATTCAAGCAAGGCAGCCAAAGCTGTATATCCACTCAGATATCAGACCGAAGGTACAAGTTTCTGCTGTGAGATCTTTCAAGAGCATCGTCTCAAGCCATTGTGTATATATATCGATGATAGTGAGGCAATATCTGAAATCAGTCCTATATTAAGGAGCGTACTTTTGATAGGCTGTATTGAATTAACATTTATGTATAAAAAGGTTTGTGTAATTAAATGTCTTCTTCTTTTGTCAGTCGTAATAATCATATATAGGACGTGTACTTCTTTCACAGAAGAGAGAATTCGTTGGCAGGTAGATTAGTTATCGTAGCATTCGTCTCATACCTTTGACTTTGCTCCCCGTCCTATTAAATTTTCTGGTTTCCGGTGATATCGCCAGCTATCGGTAGTATTAAAATTTTTCTGGTATTTATTATAGTCACCTCTTATGACTTGACAGCCTTTTTGACTCCACCTCTCTACTGCCTTACAAAAATGCGCCGACTGACATCTAAAGCTTAAAAAATACCCATTAGGTTACCATTACCATTAGGTACCATTACGGTTGACCGGTGAAGAAACACTTGCATTGTGCTGATATCTTTCGTTGTTATGTTTTTGTTCAGATGTCGGTTCTTGATTTCATCCATCCATCCATTAGTAACTACAAAACTCTACTGATGAGAAAATGCCTCCCTTACAATATGTCTCGTCTCATAAGAGGGATTTTGCCAAAGTGTACATGCTTGACAGAGGGGTTGGAAACCGCAGTTTTTTTATTTTGATTTATTTTCAGGAAGACGCTGCTGCCTATCTTCTGTTTCAGTTTCCCTCTGTTGGCTACTACGGCACCCACGAGACGATATGGGGTAGTGAATATTTTTACACCGACGCCACACGTTATTTTTTTCATTTAATCGGCCAATTTCGTACAGCAGAGCTCAACCACGCATGAACTTGTAAAAAGTCTTAGTAAATATCGTTTTTGTTAGGTACATACTAACACCTCTGGATGAAATGAGCCTAGACTCAAAAACACACTTTAAAAAAATATCTTATTTCAAATCGTTTAGAATTGTTTCATTCCTTAAAATAGAAAGAGTTTGTTTATATAATTAAATTATTCTATACATTTAAATGAAAGAAATCTGTCAAGTAACTTAGAAGTATACGGGTACAATGAATTAGTTCAGTAATACATACGTAAGAGAAAAAACAACTGTTGCCCATACGTCAAGTCATAAAGGTCTCCACGCTGTGGGATACTCGTATGTAGGTAGTGCGGACACGTATATAGTAATAATCTTCCGGATGTAAATAAACACAAATACATTTTATTTGCTGACGACATATCTGCAATAGTGAAAACAGATGGTAAGCCATCACTAAAAGACCACATTAATGACATTAACAGTACAGTAAAAACAATAATAGAATGGCTTAAAAATAACAACCTACTTGTAAATCTTGACAAAACTTATTTTATAAATTTCAATGATATATTATACCAGACAATAACATTAGTTATGAAGGACAAACACTAAAAGGTACAAATATGACAAAATTCCTAGGTATGTGGACAGATCCAAAACGAAATTGGAAATGTTAAGTCGAACATGTTCGTAAAAAATAAAATAGATTTTCGTATGCACTTCATAAACTAAGCAAAGTAGCCACAAAAAAATACAGCACTTACTGCGTACTTTGCATATGTGTTCTGCGATACGGGCCTATTATATGGGGCAACGGCACAGATGCAAAAAAGGCATTCATTACCCACAAAAAAGTATTAGAGCAATATGTGGCTCTGCACCTGATGAGCCTTGCAGGGGCACAGATGCAAAAAGGCATTCATTACCCACAAAAAAGTATTAGAGCAATATGTGGCTCTGCACCTGATGAGCCTTGCAGGGGCACAGATGCAAAAAAGGCATTCATTACCCACAAAAAAGTATTAGAGCAATATGTGGCTCTGCACCTGATGAGCCTTGCAGGGGCACAGATGCAAAAAAGGCATTCATTACCCACAAAAAAGTATTAGAGCAATATGTGGCTCTGCACCTGATGAGCCTTGCAGGGGCACAGATGCAAAAAAGGCATTCATTACCCACAAAAAAGTATTAGAGCAATATGTGGCTCTGCACCTGATGAGCCTTGCAGGGGCACAGATGCAAAAAAGGCATTCATTACCCACAAAAAAGTATAGAGCAATATGTGGCTCTGCACTTGATGAGCCTTGCAGGGGCACAGATGCAAAAAAGGCATTCATTACCCACAAAAAAGTATTAGAGCAATATGTGGCCCTGCACCTGATGAGCCTTGCAGGGGCACAGATGCAAAAAAGGCATTCATTACCCACAAAAAAGTATTAGAGCAATATGTGGCTCTGCACCTGATGAGCCTTGCAGGGGCACAGATGCAAAAAAAGCATTCATTACCCACAAAAAAGTATTAGAGCAATATGTGGCTCTGCACCTGATGAGCCTTGCAGGCCGCTATTTATATCTCTGAAAACACTACCCCTCCCATGCCTGTACATTTTTGAAATTGCAAAGTTTGTAAAATAAAACATGTATTATTGCAGACAAGCAAAAGAGATTTACACGCAAAATACCAGATATGGCAACAGACTTGCTGCTGAAATTATACCTAAAAGTGCTCGCTTTAAAAAAACTAATACTGGATGTGTATGCTCATATATAATAAAATACCCCAAAATATATAAAAGATCTACCCCTAAAAGGCCTACACGATCGGGACCAACCACCGACCTTCGTGTCCTTGGTCGACTCAACAAATTTTTGTATTCATTCTACACGGTCACGTGGTTGATTCAACTTGTCTGTTCTCTATGACATTCAAATCGTAAAGAATCAGCTAAATATGGCTCCTTGTCTTTCGAAGCACCAAAAGATCGGTTTGGCAATAACTTTTTTATGCTTGAGTGAAGAAGAAAAAAAAAGAAAGCGGACGAAACTGTGGCTAAAAGAGCGAATTACTTCGAACCATCTCAATATTGCAAGGATTCTTGATTCTGAAGTCTTTCGAAATTTTCTAAGAATGGATCAAGACACTTTTAACGAATTACTTGAAATTGTGCGCCATTGCAACGTGCGGTAACGTGCTTCCGCAATCATGGTTATATACCCCGCGACGACTGCCAAGCGCGCACTGAGGCGCTCTCGTCGGCCTACAGCTTTCCACATGGTCGGGGTCAAACATGGACCCGACGTGTCGTGAGGGATGCGCTCTCGACCAAGGCCGTCGGACACCAACCGAAATATTGGTCAGACAACCGAAGTCTACACTGTCCAATTTTACATCAACTCAACCACAGTCACGACGGTTGGTGGTTAGTCCCGACAGTGTAGATATAGATAGAGTATAGTAGTAGAGATATATGGATAGATTTTAAGGCGCCCTTTACAGGTGGCTAATTGATCACCGTCTTTATAATGTAAATGACTACCTAAATTTGACATGATGTGACAAAACAGTAGTTCTATATTTTTAATTGCATTTTCAATTTTAGTTATTTTTAAAATCGATATTTTAATATCATCATCATAATCATTACAGCCACTCACAAGTCCACTGCTGAACATAGGCTTCCCCCAAGTAATGCCACAAAGCACGGTCCTCAGCCACCTGCATCCATCGACTTCCTGCATATCTTACCAGGTCGTCACTCCATCTAGTGGGGGTCGCCCTACACTACGCCTACCGGTACGAGGCTGCCACTCGAGAACCTTTCTTCCCCATCGGTTATCGGTTCTTCGAGCTATATAGCCGGTCCATTGCCGCTTTAGCTTACTAATCCGTTGGGCTATGTCGGTCACTCTGGTTTTACTGCGGATATGCTCATTTCTGAGTCTATCACGCAGAGAAACTCCGAGCATAGCCCTCTCCATAGCTCGCTGAGCGACCTTGAGCGTCCTCATACGGCCAGCAGTGAAGGACCACGTCTCAGATCCGTAAGTTATCACTGGCAACACGCTCTGGTTGTACAATCTAGTTTTTAGAGATTGAGGTATACCTGACGAGAAGATATGTCGTAATTTCCCGAACGCTGCCCAGCCGAGTTGAATCCGTCGATTGACCTCTCGGTCGAAGTTGGACTTACCTAGTCAGACTATTTGTCCCAGGTAAACGTACACGGCATAGGTGTGACATGGACATTAAACATGATCTTTGTTTTGTCCATGTTCATCTTAAGACCTATCCGTTGGGAGGCACTATTGAGGTCATTGAGCATAGTGCTTAAGTCCTCCAGCGATTCTACCATAAGGACTATATCGTCGGCAAATCGAAGGTGAGTGATGTACTTGCCATTGATGCTAATACCGTATCCTTTCCAGTCCAGTAGCTTGAAAACGTCTTCCAATGCAGCGGTGATGAGTTTCGAGGATATAACGTCACCCTGTCTTACACCTCTCTGCAGTTGGATAGGTTTCTAGCTCTGGTTCTGTACTCGAATAGCCATCGTGGCCATACTGTACAAACACTTCAGCACTTAAATATACCGATAGTCAACTTGGCACCGCTGAATGGACTGTAGCACCGCCCAAATTTCGACAGAATCAAAGGCTTTCTCATAGTCTACATACGCCAGGCAAAGTGGCAGATTGTACTCTTCGGTCTTCTGTACAATCTACCGCAGGGTATGTATGTGGTCTATGGTACTGAAGCCTTTTCGGAAACCGGCTTGTTCAGGAGGCTGGAAGTCGTCGAGTCTGCGTGCGAGACGATTCGTATTGACTCTCGAAAACAGCACGTAGACCCAGCTCAGAAAGGAAATCGGTCTTTAGTTCTTCAAGAGAGCGTTGTCGCCTTTCTTAATGAACAAGACTACCGCACTTCTGCTCCACGCCTCTGGTGTAGTGCCACCATGGAGGACGGAATTGAAGAGCTTCTGAAGGACTTCAAGTACCGGTGTTCCACCCGCTTTCAGAAGCTCCGCTGTAATTTCATCCTCGCCTGGGGCCCTGCCGTTTTTAAGCTGCTGGAGAGCCATTCTAATCTCTCTTAGACTGACGTCCGGGATATCATCGGAATAGTGTCGGATAAGACAACTTAATTAATAAGTAAACTTAATTATAAAAAATGTATTTGCATGCTATTCATAGATGGCTGAAAAATCTTAACTACACTTTAAATGACCACCTAAATGTACCGTTTTTCATAGCAAATAAATCTTCATTTCATTTCACAGAATTGAGGTCAGTCACCACAGGGCGCTAGAATGTGTCGCTCTTAATTCGCGCGAGTGTAATTTTGTGCACGTGCTGGCGGAAAGTGTAATAGCTGTATTAAAAACAAAATAATGTAACAAGTTTAGCTCGAAAACGAGGAAATTCTTTGTTTCTTAGTAAGGGTTGGTTAGGGGTGATACTATGTTGATAAAATCTTCAACATACTATATTGTTTGTAATGATTTCACATATTTAGACGAAGGTACTCACATTAAATAACACTACCTTTACAGATGCATCTGTAAAATAAGTCTTTTGTTGTTTGTATCTAAGTTAATATTTTACAAAATTTATAAAAGAACATATAACTTTCGTATAATAGTGCCATGCCATGGGATTGGGCATTTTTGTGTTTTCTCAGTATTTTTAATCCGCTTTTGTATAATACACCCAAAAGTGGGTTAAAAATACCAAGAAAGCTTACCTAAAAATTTAGAATCTAGCTAACAGTAAAATGTCCAAATTAATAAAACAAGTCGCCTTAATAACTGTGGGCTATTTTCAAAATCCAGTCAATTATGATAAATATTTTGTCTTATTTTATAATAAGTACCCGGATGACCGAGCTACGCTCGGTTTTTTTTTTGAAATTACATTTAGATACAAATTACATACTGATGAAACATGAATAATATTTTTGATCTTATTGACATAATAAAAAAACTGAAACCGGTTATTTGAATAAAAAATCATTAGTACAATTAGTGTAATTAAATAATATAATAGTTTATTTAAAGTTACGGTCTATAATAAGTACCACCACTGCACGTTGCTCTGTTCCGTAACACGTTAGCGGAGTTCTCACATGTCTGAGCTTGGAACATACATGTCGCATATTATGTAATCTACTTATCCTTAAAATAACTTTCTTCTCAGATATTTTTCTAGAATTAGGTGGCAAACAAGCACACAGTCCACATGACGGTAAGTGGATGCTGTGGCTGTGGTCCATAGACATCTTCATTTATCCTCAATTTAGAATCAAAACGCAGATGCGTTGTCACCCCTGAGAACTAAGATAAAATACCTCATTACCAATAAAAAGGGTCTCCAGTTCTTTACACTCACCATACAAAACACAGCAGCATTAAGCTGCTATTTTACACTGTTATTCTGTCAGAGGGTGGACCTGCCCCGGTCGAGCTGACCTATTCGTGCTACTACCATAATATAGCTCCAGCATGGTACTACCACGTAAAAGTATATTATGCAGGTTTCCTCACGATGCTTAACTTCATATCCAAGCAAGTTTTAAATAAGCACTTGAACGTGCGAGCGGGAATTAAACATGGATTGCTCGTGTACTTTGGAATTTGCGGCCGGTACTTAACTATTGAGCTAACATTCTTACGTTCAATTTTTAAGTTTAGGTATCGGGTCTTTCAGTTCACGATACCGGTTTCCCAAACTACTAACTCGTGTCATTGCTTTCGATTTCGTATCCTACTTAAACATTGTCCCACCCTTTGCTATAATATCATATACATTTTCGTAATATATTATTCTATTTTCCGTTCTTCAGCAGTGGTGGAATATCAATAAATTTTCTACGTTTTTTGAAGTAAAACTTCTTTACGCACGCTTGACTTGGGGAATAAGCTGGCGAACGCGTGACGAGAGCGTTATAAAATGTGTGATTGGGCGAGCGAACGGGAGTTGAGTGCAGGATATAAGCAAGATAGAGAGAGAGAGAGCAGTGCGCGCGCACATTTTCTTTCTCTTTCTCTCAGAGCCAGTTATTTTTCGTAATTTTATTTCGTTTTGAACAATTTTATGAATTAATATTTTGTTAAATACAGTCTAGGTTTACATACATTCTACGTTTAAAGTAAATAAAATTGTAAATTCACTTTAAAGTTTATATTATGTGAATTTTCGGGTGAATAATAACAAATTATGGAAGGAAAGCGATAATAAATTTAAATATTTGTAGAAAATCCATGTTTATATGTATATATTATACATATATGCATATATAAATAAATATATAAGGATTATTATTTATTATACAGATGGAGCTAAAGAAGTTTTACTTCGTGTCGTCGTGTCGTGTTTGACGTTTTTTGTTTCACTTTTATCTTTTTTAAAGCAAATATAATTAAAAATCTACAAAGTTATTGGTGCGGTTAGTCTGAAGTACAGTACTTGGAACTAACCGCATCAATAAATTTGTAGACACTTTTTTGTTACCGAATGCCAATAATTTGTAGTATTCAGACTTTTAATGATCTATATGAATAATAAAATAAACGAATAGTAATAGTTTTTTTTTCAAATTTTGGGTTTTTAGGTATTCAAGGGAGCCTTATTAAACAAACATAATTTGGGCACAGGCCTCTTCTTCTTTCCGAGTTCTTTCTGAGGGGGATAGAAAACATTCAGATCACACTACTTTGTTTTTTTAGCGGCATAATTTTACTCGTCTCACCTACAGGTCTCCTCATTATATTTTTACTTCACTGTCAAGCACGTGGTAAAACAGCCTTCAAATTTTAATTAATATTTACACAAACCACAATTAAATGTCCAAATAATGTCCCACAGACCAAATTTCCATTATAGCCGGACTTAACGGAGGGTAGCCGTTACTAGTACAGGTGCGTATATTATTATTTATATATGGATAATATATTCCCTGACTTTCTTTTTTTTCACAGTTATTTCTAGTAGACCGATAAAACGGCACTACGATACGGCCGGCAGCTTTACGTATTTTTCCTGACCCGAAATGCGAACCTGGGAACACATGATTAGCAGTTGTGCTTACGAACATTATACCAGAAAGGCAGTCAAAATGTGTGAAATATATTTATTGGCAACTTCTTCATAATTGATTTAAAAATATCTGCGTCGGAGAGCCGCGCTGCATATATATCACGGTTCTTGCACGAATGGGTCGGCTCGACCGAGGAAGGATCACGCTCTCACAAAATACCAGCGTGAAATAGCAAATTATTGTTGCTTTATTTCTTATGGCGAGTGTGGAAAGACTGAGACTCTTTTTCTGTTCGTGAAGCATCATCATTTTGATTTTTAACCGAGGCTAGATGTAGATGTCTATGGGCTTATACAAAGATGTTTTATAGGTAAAGATACCGTGTACGCGCGCCCAAAACGCTTCCATTAAAAAGGCGCCAATATTGGCGTATTCGTTCGATCATTCCGCCATTACGCCAGCGACGTTCACTGCGAACGTACATCACGCACCAGTGTTTTTAATTTCAAAAAATGACTATTTGTGCTGTGAAATCATGTAAAAATTACTCTTGGAAAAAGATAAGGATAAGAACATCACTTTTAATAAGTAAATATACAATTTTCTGGTGTATTTCTTGATAAAATAATACGAAAGCTGAATGTCAATGCAAGTAATAATACTGCGCAATAATATTCGAGTGTTGCCTACCGTATGAAATGTTTTTCCCTATTTTAATGTCATTAATAGATGTAAAGCAACTGTTGACAACGGATATTCATCCAAAGCAGCCGGTACGCAACCGTTGTGAACCGGTTGTTTAACCGGTTATTTGATCTAGTCATGAAACTGGATCGATATATGAATTTAAAATAAAAAATTTGCTATCTCTTGGCCGAAGTTAACTTTTACGGTTACACTTAACCAAACTTACTTTTGTAAGTCATTTTACTTAAGATTAAAAAATAATTAATGTCTTCGTAAAAAGCGACAATATTTCTGGGTTCTAAGGTACGAAAGTGTAGTACTCTATATATATTCAATCATGACAGATTAGTTCAATATATGTTAGATACATAAATATCTACTGTGATTTTTTATTTATTTTTAACTGTTACATTAATTAAATCTAGGTTTTATTACTTATTTCACTATTTTAGTGCGATTTTCGTACCTACATAAAACACATATAACCACCCATATCCCTTGTGTGTGTATATCCCCATTCACATTCACACGCACACAAATGCACACGCCTCGCACACACATTTTACACTCAGGTATGTCAATATGAATGAAATATAAAATCTCCCAAATTTTTGGGCAATCGATTCGCACTATTATTACCGAAGTCACGCACACTAATGCTGGCATGGTACGTAAGATATGCGCGTCACGTGGTACTCACGCACACATGAATCAAAGACTGGGGTCACTGTGAACGGTGCGAAGTGTTAGCAACACGGTATCTGTACCTATAAAACATCTTTGGGCTTATAGTATCCACTTACTGGTGGACTACAGGTTTGTGTGAGCGTTTGCTACCCCTTCTCTATAAAAAAAGATTTAGTAATAGTAGTACCTTTGTACTAAATTTTCCAGGCGAGCCGGTACCCGAATACGAGAGGCGTAATGTAATAAACGACTTATTGTAAATAACCCATCGTAGCAACTGCCGGCAGTCACGCTAACAGAAACTGACATTAAAATCCCGTATGTATGTAAATCAGCCTTTACTTCCATTCTTTGGACTGTAAATGAGAACGATATCAGTTATGAAAATTTTTCATTAACCGCTTCACTAAATTTCATTTTTTTTGTGTGTGAATAGACCTTATTTATTTTGTTAGTTATAATAAAGTAAAGATAAGAGAGAATGCAAAACTATGCACATAATTTAAAAGTTGAAAACTATAGTAAAAGTTCAGTGGTTCGAGGGGAACATAAAATTGAATCATCATCATCATCATCATTACAGCCCTTCACAAGTCCACTGCTGAACATAGGCCTCCCCCAAGTAATGCCACAAAGCACGGTCCTGAGCCACCTGCATCCATCGACTTCCTGCATATCTTACCAGGTCGTCACTCCATCTAGTGGGGGGTCGCCCTACACTACGCCTACCGGTACGAGGCTGCCACTCGAGAAGCTTTCTTCCCCATCGGTTATCGGTTCTTCGAGCTATATGGCCGGCCCATTGCCACTTCAGCTTACTAATCCGTTGGGCTATGTCGGTCACTCTGGTTTTACTGCGGATATCCTCATTTCTGAGTCTATCACGCAGAGAAACTCCGAGCATAGCCCTCTCCATAGCTCGCTGGGCGACCTTGAGCGTCCTCATACGGCCAGCAGTGAAGGACCACGTCTCAGATCCGTAAGTCATCACTGGCAACACGCACTGGTTGTACAATCTAGTTTTTAGAGATTGAAGTATACCTGACGAAAAGATATGTCGTAATTTCCCGAACGCTGCCCAGCCGAGTTGAATCCGTCGATTGACCTCTCGGTCGGAGTTGGACTTACCTAGTCGGACTATTTGTCCCAGGTAAACGTACTCGTCAACAACTTCGAGCATAGTGCTCCCAACAACTACCGGCATAGGTGTGACATGGACATTAAAATGTATAAATAAATTAACAGTGGTAGAGCCACGCGGCAGCTTTGCTGTTGCACGTATGGGCCGGCTCAAAACGGGGTGGTACCACGACCTCGCAGAATACCAAAATTCCGCTCAAGACTGCAACTGCTCGGGGCAAACGGAGCAACAAGACCAAGGCGACCCCTGCCACGCTGTCCGTGAATTTCTGCAATATCAGGGGACTTCACTCTAACCTAAACGCCGTCCACTACCATCTCGAGACGGCGAGGCCGGCTCTGCTCTTTCTGACCGAGACGCAGGTGTCCTCTCCGGCTGATGTCTCGTATCTCTCCTACCCGGGGTACAAACTGGAACACTCCTTTGTGCCTCGGGCTGGAGTTTGCGTTTACGTCAGAGAGGACATCTGTTCTCGACGCCTCGGCAGACTTGAAGGTTCGTACCTGTCCATCCTTTGGTTACGCGTAGACAGCGACGATCATCCGCGCGTCTACGGGTGCCTCTATAGGTCCCATAGCGGTAATGCCGAAACAGACCGACTCTTCGACCACGTCCAAATGGCTGCGGATTCGTTGCTACAGCAGATCCCCTCCGCAGAGATCGCGATCCTCGGCGACTTTAACGCCCATCACGCCGAATGGCTTGGTTCACGTTTAACCGATCATGCGGGGAGATCTGTTCATGATTTTGCCTTGGCATATGGTCTGACACAACTGGTTACTTCGCCTACGCGGATTCCAGATGTGGAGGATCATGCACCTTCCCTGTTGGACCTTCTGCTGACCTCTCACCCGGACGGATATCAGATTACCGTCGACGCCCCTTTAGGCTCCATTACCATTGTCTGGTCCGGAGTGTTGTGCCACTCACGCTGAAATCGCGGTTGCATTCTGCAGACTGCCGCCGTGTTTGGCACTATAGGTCAGCCGATTGGGATGGGATGCGTTCTTTCTTTGCATCCTACCCTTGGGGGCGGGTTTGCTTCTCGCCGGATGATCCCAACGTTGTTGCGGATTCTGTTACTGGTGTGGTACTTCAGGGTATGGAACTTTTTATTCCTTCCTCTGTGGTGCCCATTAGAAATAGAAATAGAATTGGAGGCATTTTCATCATTGGAGGCAAATCTCAGCCATGGTTTGGTCGCTCCTGTAAAATAGCATCATGCTGATAACAAGGTTACAATATTAGACTTTTAGAAAAGTCTAGACCAAACACATAATTCTAGTTTTTATTTCACATCGATCGGTGCACTATTACCGAAGTTATAAGCGTGGAAAGTTTACGTACATTTCTAAAATCTCGCCCGTGCCCACGAGTAGCGCGTGACGTCATTCATTCCATGCGGCCGCGCCGCTATACCGTTCCAGCGCGCCGATCATACGTTTGTAGTAATATTTCGCGGGTGAGTTGTTTGCCCTCGTTCGCTCTGGTGTTTTTAAGTATTTAATGATGGAAGAAGGGTTTCAAAAGGGTCAATCTGACAACCTTCCAATAGTCCGTGACATGATGGTGGAGGAATATTTTCTAATGCCCCATTTACATTCAGCCCTGTTGGGCAGGGAAGTGAGCAGGGCAGTGAGCAGGGCAGTATGTAAACGGGCTACTCGCGCTGACACTGCCGCTGCCGCTGACACTGCCCGAAATGTCGGTTTTTCGTGCGGAAGTCAAAGGACGGGCAGCGCGAGCGGCAGTGAGTGTTCACATTCAGCTCCATCGCTCACTTCGCGCCAAGCGCCTGGATGAACGGACGTGCGTGCCGTCCTGTTATTAAATAAATACGATCTACCAAAATGCCTTTCGAGTGGATTAATGAAAATACAATAAAGTTTTTAGAACTGCTGGAATCAGAAAAAACTATATGGGATTTCAACGATAAAAACCACAATTCATCATGTTCTACGAATACGAATTTTCTTTTTGAGTTAAAAAAATTAAAATTAAATTTATTTAAACACGCCATTAAAACAAGGTCGCATTTCGCGGCTAAATTCGTTTATTTCTTTATCTTTCTCTGTGGAATAAGACCGTGACTATGTTCATTATGAACTTGGCTGTATGATATACGTTACTACTAGTAACGTCTATAGAAAAAATAAAAAGAATCTAGTCATTGAAGTTCCGTTGATTTCGTTGAATAAACGTGGGATAATTTTGCTTTTAAAATTGTGAATTACATAAACATCTTTTTTAAGTTTTAGGCGACCACCAACTAGTTTGTACTTCACGTAGTTTTCCATATCGTTTTCGACCTAGAACAAAATACAAACTTATTTAAAATCTATAAAAAAAATTAAGGAACCTCGTAATTTGTATTCCATTAATATTTAAAATACGTACCAACTATGTAATACACAAAAATACGACAACACGAAAAAAAAAAATAAGTGCTCCACTTCATAATCAAACTTATTCCATTATTTGCGGCCCGCAAAGTATGAAAGTTGAACAGCTCTGCATGTGTGTTTAGTTTTTGCTCGAAATATCGTAAAAATATACTCACCGGCACGGAAACTTGGCCACTCGTGAGTTTGCTGATTATTTGCACTGAAACGTTTTTTTAACAGTAAATTAAGGGTAGATGCATTCAATAAGTGTCTCTAATGGTTTTAGAACATAGAAATTTAATGTTTACTTCACCGAAATTTTTCTTTTCAAGATAACATGTTTTCACTAAAATTAACATCTTTCCATTGTCACTTTAAAAACACTACAAAGTTAAAAATTAAGTCTGTTTCTTTATTGTCCATCAGTTTTAATATCGGGTGTTTCCTCCTCTAGCCCTGATAACCGCTTGCATTCGATCTGGCATGCTTTGAATGATGTTTCTGACATCAACTTGCGGTATGCTGTCCCAAGCGGCCAGCACTGCATTTCGGAGCTCATTTAGAGTTTGTGGCGGTTTGGAGCTGGACTTTATCTTTCTTTTGAGCATACCCCATACATGCTCAATTGGATTTAAGTCCGGGCTACGAGCTGGCTACTGTAATTTTTGTATTCCAACCTCTTCCAGATATTCCTCTACACAATGTGCGACGTGCGGGCGTGCATTATCGTGCATGAGGAGGAATTGGTCGTGTCCAATGAATCCCGAATAAGGCATTACGTGCTCCTGAAGAACTTCCTCGATGTATCGAGTAGCTGTAAGCCGATTATCGACGATGACCAACTCTGTACGTGCGTTATTTTAACCTGCGTGCCAGCGGCTCCAAATCGCAAGAGGCGTTAATGTTAGTGAGCGTACGGTGAAAAGACAAATGGAGGAAGTGAATTTAAAAGCTCGTAGACCAGCACGAGGTCCAGAACTTCTCAGACAGCACCGAGTAACCCGACTTCAGTTCGCAAGAGAACATGTCAATTGGACCCACGAGCAATGGGCTAGAGTGTTGTTCACAGATGAGTGTCGAATAGCTTTACGTGCTCCAGACGGTCAAGAACGAGTGTGGAGAAAAAGAGGAGAGAGGTTTCTACCCATTACCACCACCCAAACTGTGAGTTTCCATGGAGGCTCAATAATGGTATGGGGAGGTGTAAGTTCCGACGCACGTACAGAGTTGGTCATCGTCGATAATCGGCTTACAGCTACTCGATACATCGAGGAAGTTCTTCAGGAGCACGTAATGCCTTATTCGGGATTCATTGGACACGACCAATTCCTCCTCATGCACGATAATGCACGCCCGCACGTCGCACATTGTGTAGAGGAATATCTGGAAGAGGTTGGAATACAAAAATTACAGTGGCCAGCTCGTAGCCCGGACTTAAATCCAATTGAGCATGTATGGGGTATGCTCAAAAGAAAGATAAAGTCCAGCTCCAAACCGCCACAAACTCTAAATGAGCTCCGAAATGCAGCGCTGGCCGCTTGGGACAGCATACCGCAAGTTGATGTCAGAAACATCATTCAAAGCATGCCAGATCGAATGCAAGCGGTTATCAGGGCTAGAGGAGGAAACACCCGATATTAAAACTGATGGACAATAAAGAAACAGACTTAATTTTTAACTTTGTAGTGTTTTTAAAGTGACAATGGAAAGATGTTAATTTTAGTGAAAACATGTTATCTTGAAAAGAAAAATTTCGGTGAAGTAAACATTAAATTTCTATGTTCTAAAACCATTAGAGACACTTATTGAATGCATCTACCCTTAATTTACTGTTAAAAAAACGTTTCAGTGCAAATAATCAGCAAACTCACGAGTGGCCAAGTTTCCGTGCCGGTGAGTATATTTTTACGATATTTCGAGCAAAAACTAAACACACATGCAGAGCTGTTCAACTTTCATACTTTGCGGGCCGCAAATAATGGAATAAGTTTGATTATGAAGTGGAGCACTTATTTTTTTTTCGTGTTGTCGTATTTTTGTGTATTACATAGTTGGTACGTATTTTAAATATTAATGGAATACAAATTACGAGGTTCCTTAATTTTTTTTATAGATTTTAAATAAGTTTGTATTTTGTTCTAGGTCGAAAACGATATGGAAAACTACGTGAAGTACAAACTAGTTGGTGGTCGCCTAAAACTTAAAAAAGATGTTTATGTAATTCACAATTTTAAAAGCAAAATTATCCCACGTTTATTCAACGAAATCAACGGAACTTCAATGACAAGATTCTTTTTATTTTTTCTATAGACGTTACTAGTAGTAACGTATATCATACAGCCAAGTTCATAATGAACATAGTCACGGTCTTATTCCACAGAGAAAGATAAAGAAATAAACGAATTTAGCCGCGAAATGCGACCTTGTTTTAATGGCGTGTTTAAATAAATTTAATTTTAATTTTTTTAACTCAAAAAGAAAATTCGTATTCGTAGAACATGATGAATTGTGGTTTTTATCGTTGAAATCCCATATAGTTTTTTCTGATTCCAGCAGTTCTAAAAACTTTATTGTATTTTCATTAATCCACTCGAAAGGCATTTTGGTAGATCGTATTTATTTAATAACAGGACGGCACGCACGTCCGTTCATCCAGGCGCTTGGCGCGAAGTGAGCGATGGAGCTGAATGTGAACACTCACTGCCGCTCGCGCTGCCCGTCCTTTGACTTCCGCACGAAAAACCGACATTTCGGGCAGTGTCAGCGGCAACGGCAGTGTCAGCGCGAGTAGCCCGTTTACATACTGCCCTGCTCACTGCCCTGCTCACTTCCCTGCCCAACAGGGCTGAATGTAAATGGGGCATTAGAAAATATTCCTCCACCATCATGTCACGGACTATTGGAAGGTTGTCAGATTGACCCTTTTGAAACCCTTCTTCCATCATTAAATACTTAAAAACACCAGAGCGAACGAGGGCAAACAACTCACCCGCGAAATATTACTACAAACGTATGATCGGCGCGCTGGAACGGTATAGCGGCGCGGCCGCATGGAATGAATGACGTCACGCGCTACTCGTGGGCACGGGCGAGATTTTAGAAATGTACGTAAACTTTCCACGCTTATAACTTCGGTAATGGTGCACCGATCGATGTGAAATAAAAACTAGAATTATGTGTTTGGTCTAGACTTTTCTAAAAGTCTAATATTGTAACCTTGTTATCTTCTCCATTGCGTCGAACAAAGCGAAGGTAGGTACGGAATATTAACGCCTCGGCATTCATTAACCTATCGGATCTCATAATGATTGATATGTCGATACAATGAATGAATGTTATATTCGTATTTATAAATTAACATTTGTCTATTAGATGGACTGCGTAGTTTTCATACTTACTTGTAGAAATAACAATTTTTTTATTCAATATAGATTTTAAATAGTACTTAACGAAAATTACTCTTGTTACGCACTCCAGTCGACGACACAACTAGCGCCATCTAGTGTCAGGAACGAGAGCGAGGGAGCGTTGCAGTTTATGACATCACAAATCTTTCGACCGACAGCGCCACCCGAAGAACTAAGTTTCTGGAAAATCTATACTCGAACTCTCGGTACCTTACGCGTGTTTACTTGAACATTCCGGATATTTTGCTAATTTAAATAAATAGGTGGCGCAAGATGCGATAGAGACAGAGTTGAACTCAGCGACACAAGCGACGCTTCGGAGCGGAATTAAGTGAATTAGTGTGTTTAATTATTAGTGTTTTAACTTTAATTTGTGTAAAGTAAATTAAAGTGTTAATTTAGATAATTTTATCGGCAATTTTTATTGTCACGAACCTCAAGCTTGTAACACTCTTATTTTCAATTGACTACTGGTTCGAAAAATACCTCTGTCCTTTGTACTAGCTGGAATACCAGTGGGACATTATTTTATCTTGTTAAACAATTAAATACACAATACAAATTAGCAACAGTTCGGTAGCGATCACCTTATTCCCTACTATCATTCGTAAATTCCCCAATATATCTAATAAACATTTTTATACAATCTTTCTTTAATAAAGTTTTTAAACAGGACAGTAAAAAAATGTATAATTTCTGATTTGGTTATAAAAGCGTAGATATTGCCTCAGAAATGAATAATATACATTAGATTTTCGTAAATTCGTTAAACCAATGCTAATACAACAATTTACTTAAATTTTTGTCTTAGAGAATCTTTCTTCCCTCTTCTGCTAGATATTATTTTTTTTTATAGAAGAGGGGGCAAACGAGCATGCGGCTCACCTGATGTTAGGTGTCTACCGCCGCCCATGATCAACCGCAACACCAGGGGAATTGCAGGTGCATTTCCGGCCCTTTAGAAAGGAGTAAGCTCATTTCTTGAAGGTCCCCAGGTCGTATCGGTCCGGAAAAATTGCCGGTGGTAAACTATTCTACAGGGAGGTTGTACGCGGTAGAAAACTCCTTTTGAAATCCCTTTGAAAACAGTGGTGGACCGCCAAACATCCAGATGGTGTGGATGGTATCGGGACGTTTGCCGCGTAGTGCGTTCACGAAATTTGGCGACTGGGATTAATCCGAACAATTCCTCAGAGCACTCCCCATGGTATATGCGAAAGAAAATGCAAAGAGATGCAATGAAAATAGCTAAATTATGTTATGAAAATAGCTATAACAAACTAGTTTAGGCTATTTAAGCGCTGGAAATATCTAAACTTTTTACAGCGTACGCTGCAGAACTAAATCTGATAGCTAGTTTAGTTATATGGAATACATTCAATATTTTATAATTTTGAGGTTTTGCCGAGAAACTTGGTTACATGTCATTTGCTTGACTTTAATTAAATTCTAGTCGTATTAAAATATCAAACAAATTAAGAAATGCATTTATTGATTTCTTATATTTACGCGAACACTACACATTTAAATAATACTAGTTTTTACGGATTTTATCGCGTATATTTAACTTTTTAAATACCCGACGTTTCGAGCGCTTTACAGCACCCATGGTCACGGGGGGACTGAGATGTTCAACGTCCAGATGTCATAGGTAACCGCGGTTACCATAGATTAAAATTTAACTTGTGTTCCAATCTACACAGTATGAACTTATGGTATCTTGAAGTCTTGCAGTTGTATGCTTGGGTTGGGATTTAATTTTATTTATTATAGGATCCCAAGCAGATGGTAGCACCCAGCAATCTACTCTATTGAAATTAGGATTTTTTTTGATTTCAATAGCCTCGCGAATCATCCTTGGAAGGAATCGGTGTTCTTTAGCGAGGGTTTGTGGTCTATCAAATCTGATGTAGTGACGGGGGCGATCCTGTACGTGTTCACAGACTGCAGACTTCCGGGAGCGTCGATTCTTCACATCAGCTATATGTTCTTTAACGCGGGTTTTAATTGAGATTTTAGTTTGTCCCATGTAGGTGAGACCTCACTCACAATCAAGCTTGTACACTCCTGCATCTTGCAGAGGGACGTTACACTTGACTGATGGTAAAAAAGACACTTCCACAATTCTACCTTTAGATAAAGAAACTGCATTTTTAGACCATCTTAACTCTATAAATTCAAAAATTCAGTTCACAAAGGAGTTAGAGGCAAACAGTTGTTTAGCTTTTCTAAATGTGTTAGTAATTCGGAATCCTGATAACACCTTGAGCCATACTGTGTATAGAAAAAAGACCCAAACAGATAGATATTTAAACGGTATTTTTTTATAGGAGAGGGGTCAAACGAGTATACGGCTCACCTGATGGTAAGGGATTACCGCCGCCCAAGATTCTTTGAAGGTCCCTAAGTCGTATCAAGTCGGGCTGTATATTATAAAACCCACCCTTAGTGCTTGCTTGCATTTTAATAATTTTTTCATAATTCTAAGCTATTTTACGGTTAATACTAACACTTTTATACGCGTTTTCTTATTCTATGAAGTTAATGGCTCTTTCAGCTTTGTACCTCAAAACAGTAGATGAACTAGACTAAGTAATAAAATGAATTTGTGGAGATCTTTATTAAAAATTTGTAATATTTTTCATGTATGATTACGACCGATATTAAACAAAAAATAAAATTGTTCTAATCGTTGAAATATATAATATAGTCATTATCACTCTTTTTATTATATCGAATAGAGTATGTAACCTTAAATTTTAGAGAATTTTTTTAATTTACTCCCTATTTATTTTCCTAATGTCTTCTATGTAAATCAAAATGGATACAAATAAACCTTTTAACTTGATTATTTTATTCGTTTTTTTTACAGTAGTTATTATTGAGGAGATCATGAATTCACGGTAAAAAGATGGTAATTTTTTTCTTTACAGTTATATGAAGCAAAACATTTTAAAATAATATTATAGTCTTTACTTAAAACTAGAAATGAATACATATATATTATGTCAAATTACATACATACATATACATAAACACTCACGCCTGTCACCCAGAGGGGTAGGCAGAGACTACGGACTTCCATTTGGCACGATCCTGACATACCTCTTTCGCCTCCTTTACATCCATATATCTACGCATACATGCTCGTCGGTTAAGGGTACTTCTAACGTGGCCCATTTTCAAAATATCGCCAATTTGGTCGATAAACTTTTTTCTAGGGCGTCCCTTTCCGACTCGGCCATTCACATCTGCCATATAAATTTGCTTTGTCACTCTTTCCTCATTCATTCTTTCTACGTGACCAAACCACCGAAGCATTCCTTTCTTAATCCTGGTCACAACATCATCTTGCATACCACATTTATCTCTTATCACGCAATTTCTCACCCTGTCATTCAGATTAAACCCTAGCATATTCCTTAAAGACCGCATTTCTACAGCATTTATTCTACTTTCGTGCTTCTTCTGCCACACCCAGCTTTCACTACCATACATTAAAGTAGGGACTAACACAGCATTATGAATTACCATACGTGCCTGTTTTGACACATTCTGGTTCTTCATAATAGAGTGTAGTGCCCCATTCACTCTATTCCCTGCATTTACTCGTCGTTCTATTTCCCTATCATATCTACCATCCCTGCTAAATACACATCCCAAATACACAAACTCATCCACTTGCTCAATTAACTCTCCTTCTATTCTTATTTCACATACCGTTTTGCTTTCTTCTCTTTCAAAAACCATCACTTTCGTCTTACTTGCGTTCACTTTCATTCCCCTTTCTTTCAATTCCCAGTTCATTAATGTAACCATCATCTGCAACTCTGCCGCCGATGACGCAAGTATGACTTGATCATCGGCTTACAAAAGGCATTTGACGGTTAACTCGCCCATTCTTAACCCACATTCTTCATCTTTCAAAGTTTGCAAACACCGGTCCATAAATAGGTTGAACAGCCAAGGGGAAGCTACACAGCCCTGTCTGACACCTTTTTGGATGCCAAACCAGTCCGAGTAGACCCCATTGATCCTGACACAAGCACTAGAGTCCCTATAAAGAGACCTTAATGCCTGTATCAAACCAGCGCTCAACCCATATGAGTTCAGTGTTTGCCATAACACATTCCTGTCCACTCTGTCATAAGCCTTTTCCAAGTCCATGAACGCACAAAAAACTTTCTGGTTTTTGGCCAAAAACTTCTCCGCAATCATGCGCATGGAAAAGACTTGATCTGTACACCCCATTCCCTTTCTAAAACCCGCTTGCACATCCCAAATTTTTCCATCAGTTTCTTTCATAACTCTTTCAATTAACACCTTAGCATACAGTTTACCCACAATACTAAGCAAGCTGATACCGCGGTAGTTTTTGCAGTCCTTCTGTGACCCTTTTCCTTTATATATTGGTACTATAACTGCTTTACACCAGTCATCCGGTACCCGTTTTAATTCCCAACATAAATTAAACAAGGTGTACAGCAGGCCTGCCACCACTCCCTCTCCAGCCCTCAGCATCTCGAGTGATACTCTATCATATCCAGCTGCCTTACCTGCTTTCATGCTTTTCATTGCTTTCATTATTTCATCTACACTTATCTCCATACCCCTTTCCACTTCTTTCGGAATTTCTAGTTCATTTAATTCATACGACTCTTCACTCATAAACACGCTTTCAAAGTATTCCTTCCATCTGTTTAAATTCGAAACTTCATCATTCAGAATACATCCATTCTCGTCTCTTATAGCATTTATTATAGGCTGTTTTGTATTTCCCCTGGCAGTTCTTACAAGTTTCCAGAACATTTTTATGTTAGCCTGGAAATTATCAGATATCCTTCTATCATTCCTATCCGTTCTTTCTTTCTTTTTCCTTTCAACAACTTCTTTTACTCTCTTATTTAGACGTCTAAATTCTGCCTTTTTTCTTTCAATCTCATCATTCATACCAGAAGAATTACCAGCTTTGGTTGCTAGTAAATCTAACCATGCTTTCTTCTTTGATTCAACTTCCACCCGTACCTCATCATCCCACCATAACGTATTACTTTTCCTTTCATTTGTTCTCTTACTTACACCACATACTTCGGTGGCGGTATCCACCAAACCTTTCTTAATATTATCCCACACAGTATTCAAGTCTAAATCATTCATACACAACTCATTCAAACATCTACTATTTTCTCTCAGTCTACATTTATACTTCTCTATCACATCTTCATCTTGTAAATTCTCTATTCTTATACGCTGTCAAATTACTTATTTTTTATTCCATTTTTTAAGTATTATAGATACTTTTAAACACCGAATTAAATGAATCTTCTTTTTAACTCTCATCATTTCCTTTTTCCTTTGTATCGCAGTAATATTTATAATTATTTTATTATGTCATTGAAATAAATGATAAAGATTATAATTTTTTATCTCTATAGCTATGTATTTATAGCTCCATATTCTTTGACAATATCAAAAAAGTAAACAAAACTGTTATGGAGAAAGCTAAGGGTCTGGTAACTCACCGGTTTTCGCCTTCCACTGCCTCACGCTGCTGGGGCTCGGCGAGATGGCTGGCTGATTAGGTGACTCGAAGGGATATAACCCTGTCTCTCCGAATAGAATATTCCACAGGTCCCTGGCACAGTATCTTCGGGAATTGTTTAGTACTCGTTGTAATTTAAAAGGGACACACACAATAATTGTTCGAAGGAGCAAAGTTCACACGCTTCGGCGTACGGCGCGCAAGCGACTCCGCCGTTCGGCCAATCAGACGCAAGCAAGCTTCTAGCGTTAAAAGTGATTGTTACCAGACCAAGAATTCCATAAATCCCTATCAATTTAGTAATTGTTGCCGCTCGAAAATTTATAAGAAAATAACTATATGTACAAATAAATATTAATTTAAAAAATATGGTTCCAGTACGGAACATGCCGCTCACCTTAAAAGACGTGAGGCTTTTAACAAGTCTAAACACAAGTAAAAGTATTGAAAGGAAAACATCGTTAAACTAACTGAATAAATAAAATATGAAACTAGAGAAGTTAAATATGGAGCTATGGGTTAACATTAATTATGAACTAGGTTGGACATTCGTAATTCACTTTATTCCATTGAAAGAGGGCAAATTTTTACGACCGGACGCTTAACGAATTTGTTTCCTAATTGTAGAGTTACTACGCGAGTAACACTATCAGTGCCTGGATGTAATGCGTGAACTCGAGCGAGTCTCCATTGTAAGGGAGGGAGATTATCTTCTCGCAGCACAACAATGCTACCTTCACGAATGGGAGTACCCCGATCCGAAAACCATTTGTTTAATTGTTGAATTTCATGATTACTCATGTACTCATGACTCCAGCGCTTCCAAAAGTGTTGAACATTCTGTTGTATCCAGCGCCACCTAGTAAGCCTACTGGCATTCGTATCGGTTGGATAAATATCCGGGATAGCAGTAAGAGGTCCACCTATTAAGAAATGAGAAGGTGTTAAAGGCAGAGGGTCGATAGGATCTGCACTTAACACACAAAGTGGGCGTGAATTTAACACTGCCTCGATCTGACACAACAATGTATGCATTTCATCATAAGTCAGGGTATTCGTACCTATTACACGGTAAAAGTGATGTTTAAAGCTTTTAACCCCTGCTTCAAACAAGCCGCCGAAATGTGACGCATATGGGGGTTGGAAATGCCATGCAATGCCTTGTTGTAAGGTTTTGTTATGAAGCTGACTCTGAACTGCGTCATCCCGTAAAAATTGATATAAACCCTTAAGATAGTTGTCGCAGCCGGTAAAATTTTTGCCGCAGTCTGAGTAAATGTCGGTACAAAGGCCTCTGCGAGACGTGAAACGTCGTAACGCTGCCAGAAATGCTTCTGTAGACAATTCGGATACTATTTCTAGATGAATCGCTTTAACACTCATACATACAAACACTGCGACATAACATTTAACCACCTTCGCGTTTCGCACCTTATTAGCGCGCACGTAAAATGGACCAGCAAAGTCTACCGCTGTTTTGAGAAACGGACGTTCCGGCTTCAATCTCACCGCCGGCAACGGGGCCATGCGTGGTTGGGGATGCACAGGACGCGCACGAAAACAACGAACACACTGATGCAGACGTTGTCTAATAACGTAGCGACTTGAAATAATCCGGTATTTCTGTACAAGTTGATACTGAATAAATTGCGGACCTGCATGTAAGTGAGTTATATGGGCGTCGTCAATTAATAGGAAAGTTAAGGGATGTTTTTTGGGTAATATCATTTGGTGTTTGGATTCAAATGGCAGAAGCGATTTATGTAGCCGTCCACCTACACGTAAATTTGATCTTCATCGATAAATGGATTTAATTTTCTAAGTTGGTTCCTTGTGAAATATAATTAATCTCGTCATGAAAACTGTAATGTTGAACCTGGCGAATAAGTCTTTTAAGACAGAATCTATATTCAGAAACAGTGATATGGGGCGGATATGTATATTTTGGTTTTAATTTGTTCACTCTATGTTTTAATATATTATAAAAACGAAATACAAACGCTGTAACACTAATAAGTTTCCTTAATGAAGAAAATTTAGGTATGATTTCGACGTCAAGAAGTTGTGCCATTGCTACGCGACCTATTGCTACAGGTAGATTACGTTTTTCGTTGTTCGTTTTAAAAATCACTCCTTGAACAGGCCACTGGGACTCTGTCTGAGAAAGCCAGGGTGGACCGAAAAACCACACGGTATTATTTTTAGTGAATACTAATGGTAACATTCCGCGTGATGGTGCATCTGCCGGGTTGTCAGCAGAGGGCACATGTCTCCACTGAGCAGCAGGAATTATAGACAAAATCTCGCTTGTCCTATTCGAAATAAACGACTTCCACTCGTAAGGTGGTGAGCGAAGCCACGCCAAAACGACGGAAGAATCACACCAGGCATATATATCTTCGTCCTTTATGTGATCATATGCTCGTTTCACCTTGACTATAAGATGGGCTAATAATAAAGCTGCCATAAGCTCTAAGCGAGGGATGGACAAACAAGGTGAAATGGGTGCAACTCGTGATTTCGCCAGTAACAAATATGATTTGATTATACCGTTTTCTATATGACGGACATATACACATGCAGCGTAGGCCTTCTCCGAGGCATCAGAAAACCCGTGAAGTTGAATAATACTTTCGCGATGAGTAGGAAATATGTATCTTGGTATGGTGATGTCGGATAAGAACATCAACTCCTGAATGAAGCTATTCCAAGCATTGATAATTTCAATAGGGGGAGGAGCATCCCAATCGATCCCGGAAATCCACAACAACTGCATTAAATGTTTTGCGTATACAATGACCGGGGATAGCCATCCCAAAGGATCGTAGATCCTTGCGATCTGTGAGAGAATAGCTCTCTTAGTTACATTTTGTATAGAAACGGAAACACTAAAACTAAATTGATCAGACTGGGGGTCCCACTGGAGGCCCAAAACCTTCGTTTTCGTATCCCTTTCCATGGGTGCAACTGGGATTAGTTCCCGCTCACCGTGAGAAATTGGTGATTGTACCGCCGCGAGGATCGCGGACGAATTACTGTGCCATTTTCGGAGTTCGAAGCCTGCTGATTGACAAATACCTATCAGCTCTTGTTGAAGGACAAGAGCCTCAGCCTAGTTAGTAGTAGTTAGTAGTAACATTTGCGCCACTGACAATATCGTCGACAAAGACCTGGTCTCGAAGTACCCGAGAAGCTCGAGGAAATTGTTCAGCCTCATCAAGAGCGAGCTGTTTTATAACCCGAAGAGCGAGGTAGGGAGAAGAGCTAATCCCAAACGTCACGGTACGAAGACGATATTCACGTAATAAATTATGTGGTGAAGTGCGCCACAGAATGCGCTGGTAGTCCCTATCAGACTCTTGAACTAAAATGTTCCGATACATTTGTTTTATATCGGCTGTAAGCGCGATACAATGTGTACGAAATTTTAAAACAACGTCAATAATATCCTTATGCATCTTAGGACCCGTTAAAAGAATATCGTTGAAGGAAATGCCGGTTGAACTTTTACATCCAGCATCAAAGACTACGCGAGTCCTTGTCGTCTCACTAGCTTCTTTAACCACGCAATGGTGGGGAATGTAATAGGTCGTCCCATTCTTGGGAGGACTATCAACCAGCTCCATGTGGTTGAGATCCATATACTCTTGAAGGCACGAGTGATACTCGCCCTTAAGGGACGGGTTTCGCTCTAATCGAGCTTCAAGTTTTAAAAATCTAGAATGCGCAATATCCCGCGACTCACCAAGAGGTGGTGCATCGGGTTTAATCGGCAGAGCAACCACGTAACGACCTGTTTCGTCACGAGTATGTGTGTGTGTAAATACAGACTCACATAAACTTTCCTCAGGAGTGAAGGTTTTCTCTTCCTTCTGTAAAGAACTCCCAGAACCTACGGAGGTCAATGTCATCGGAGAATGAGCTAAAACAGACCCGGATGGGAGGTGAGGTATTCGATTCGAATTCGAGGTTGCCCAACAATAAATAACCAAAGATACTATTCATAGCTATCGGTGAGCCGGGCTCCCCCTTAATTACGTTACTTAATAATACATGGGATAGTATATCCGCACCTAGCAGCATTTCAACGGGCTGCGGTAAATGAAAATTAGGATCAGCCAGTTTTAAATTATTTATGTGTGACCAACCCATATACGGTAAGGGCACGCTAGGCGTGCGCGAAATAAGTTTTGGCAAAATTAATGCTTCAACCAGAATCGAAGGTTGATCCATTCCTGTGGCACTTATGCACACTGTAACTACACCCCTAGGGTAAACTGGCTTATTTTCCCCAATACCTAATACAGGTATACGGGCACTTCGCCGTTTTAAACCTAACTGATTTGTACACGATTCAGTTATAAATGAAGCCTGGCTACCCGTGTCGATTATACATCGGATCGTAGACCGCTTTTGTTTGTTTATGTAAACATCGACGAGCGCCGTAGATAAGCGTACAGTTTTAGCACACATCGAGTGCGCATTGGACAGCGCGCGCGCATCAGAATAAGGCGTAGAATTCATCGACGTCGTCATTGCTACCCGAGTATCATCTGATTCTCGCTCGACTACGTGATCCGCGGGAGAGAGTGAAGTAGAACTACTATCCTCTACAATTACCGGTAACGCTTGAGATTCAAAATGAATCAAACTATGATGACGCCTATGACACGCACGACAAACATAAATGGACTTGCAATTTTTAACATCGTGCCCCAAATTCAGGCAATTAAAACAAACATTTTTACCCTTGAGAAAGGTGTACCTATCTCTAGGAGACAAGTTTAAAAATTCAGGACATTTAGTCAACGAATGTTGAGCTTCACATTTCATGCAATGCTTAACCTTATTTCCTTGCCCGCACGTGCGAGAATCGTTTGAACAGTTCGTCGAATTCACCTTGGTCGCGAGTACTCGACGCGCCTTGCTGTCGCCGCCGTCAACGCGCATTCTCGTAGTATTCGATGACGCATAAGTTTTTCTTAACTGCCCACATTCGGAAAACTCACAAGCCGAAACTTCCCGCTCAATGAATTTTATGAGATTGTCTACTTGTGGAATATCTGATGGCTTACTTAAAGATAATTCAAAACGTTTCCGAATGCTAATTGGTATTTTACGTAATAAAATACTGAACAATAAAACATTCCATTCCACTACAGGAAACCCCATAGCTTCTAATGCCCTTATATTTTCTTGGTAGATATTCAGAAGATTACGTAACGAAATAATCGACTTTTCAGAACAACATTCAATATCCAAAATACGATCAATATGTTTAGACGCAATTGAACGCTTATTGTCGTAACGTGTGATTAAAGTGAGCCATGCCATTTGATAATTGTCGTCGGAGACAGGAATCGACTTAATTAGATTGTATGGTTCATTTTTCAAGGTCAACAATAAGTACCTAAATTTTTCTGCATTCGTGTAAGCATCATTGTTGTGTACCAACGCACTGAATAAATCAAAATACGATCGCCAATCGGTTGAATCGCCGGAAAATGACGGTAATGGCAAAGTGGGTAACTTGTTAAGCGTACATATTTGAGGTTGATGAAATTCTCTAATAGTACTTTCATGACTCATGCGACTTGTGCGCCTATTCTCCTCTTCTAAACCTTTTATCTTGTTTACACGGGAAATAATTGCATAGTAATAGTTGTTAAACTGTTTACGAATGGCTAACTGTTCCTCTTTGTCAAAATTCTTTTGTTTCAAATAAGATTTTTCTATCTTTGATTGAATTTTACTAAATTTACGTTGTTGGGAAACGATACCTTTTGAACGCGCAAGAAATTCATCTCTGTTAGAATCTACAATTTCTAAAGTATGCTTTACCTCCTCTAAAACGATATCGCGTTCGAAAATGTCGTGGGAATGCAACGATGATTCCGCCATGTTGTATTGTAAACAGGTAACGAAATGAAATATGAAATTAATGTAATTAACGAGTGACAACAAACCCGAACAATAAAGAAAAATGCGGCTCGAATGATCAAAAAATATTATGTTATGGAGAAAGCTAAGGGTCTGGTAACTCACCGGTTTTCGCCTTCCACTGCCTCACGCTGCTGGGGCTCGGCGAGATGGCTGGTTGATTAGGTGACTCGAAGGGATATAACCCTGTCTCTCCGAATAGAATATTCCACAGGTCCCTGGCACAGTATCTTCGGGAATTGTTTAGTACTCGTTGTAATTTAAAAGGGACACACACAATAATTGTTCGAAGGAGCAAAGTGCACACGCTTCGGCGTACGGCGTGCAAGCGACAAAGGTACTCTGTGGCAAGCGACTCCGCCGTTCGGCCAATCAGACGCAAGCAAGCTTCTAGCGTTAAAAGGGATTGTTACCAGACCAAGAATTCCATAAATCCCTATCAATTTAGTAATTGTTGCCACTCGAAAATTTATAAGAAAATAACTATATGTACAAATAAATATTAATTTAAAAAATATGGTTCCAGTACGGAACAAAAAGTTAAAAAAGTTTATGTAGATACAAATATATATTATGCTTTGGTGTAATCCCGATAATTGAGAATGCTTGGGTATTTCCCTTGTCACCTCTAACGACCCCAAAGAATAAATTGTGGTGATGGGTTGTCTTTAGCAGGACTTTGTAACAAAAAATTAAAATTTTTGTACAAGTTAAAAGCGAATTCGAAGAACTTAAAAGGAAAACATAATTATATATACACATAACAAATTATGATATCAGTGCTAAGAAATTAAGTATAGAATAATTAAAACTCCGACTTCAGAAGCTATGATGTGGAACATAGTGATTCTTTTTAGATATTTGAAGTTGGCTTTTACATTTATTATAAGTTTAGTTGTCTTACTCTTTTTAGTGGTTTAAGGAATATCATAAGTTCAAGTTAACGATAAGAATTTCATCTAAATATTCATCTGATGTTTTTCACCCTCAAGCTGGATTTTTATTTTCAAAATCTATATAAGAGTATCCCTGAAGTAATTAATAACGAAAAGTATACCTTATATTTGTTCACAATAGACGAATGTATTGCGTAACATAAATACAATAAATATACAGTGGACTACCGTATAGTGGCGGCATAAGAATATCCACTATCACATATCGTCCCGTGGGAGTCGTAAGAGGCGACAGAGGGAAACAAATCAGGAGATGGGCAGCAGCGTCTCCCTAATAACGTCTAAAACCAAAAAAAACTAAGATTGCCAATCCACTTGCCAAGCGTGCCAACTATAACAAATATCCTCAATATATTTATCAATTCTGCACGCAATAAATCTGCAACGCCTACCTACCGTGATACTCCAATTATAGAATACTCGTATTATGCTATGGGTAGTCTATGCGGGATGTTGTAGTTGTAACTATAGCTTAGTAATAACAGTGGAATTGAGAAACATCTTTTTTGGTCTAAAATGAAATCTTTCCCTTTTATTGTTTTTATTGTTTTTTTGTTTGTCACAATAAATATTTTAAACAAATAAATAAATAATATTACGTAAATAATAAATCAATTATAATAATTTAAATTATCAAATAATTTTCTTACAGTTCCCTGTAAGACATAAACACATTACTAATGTTTGTAGAAAAGCATACCGCAACCTAGGGATGGTCTTACGGCTAGCCAACAGATTCACAAACATCTGTGCTCTGAGAGCATTATACGAGGCACTCGTAAAAAGTCATTTAGAATGCAATGCTGTTGTTTGGTCACCACATGAAGTCAAATATAAATTAATGCTAGAACGTATTCAGAACAAATTTGTGAGATTTATGTATTTAAAACAGTATGGTGTGTACCCGGGTTATCCACTTTTTTTTTTTTTTTTTTTTGCGCCCGAAGCAAATATGGGCAACCCTCCGGAAAGCGGGGGAGGGAGGCGGTGAATGCTCATAGCATACCACGCAGCCGGCTGCGTGGTATGCTATGACTTTTACCCACTAAACACCGCCTTTTGGGAAATGGCTAACGATCTGACTAGAGATCTCTAAGCCGTATACGAACGCGACCCTCCTTGGCAGAAAGGAGGGCGCAGTTATCCACTTTTGTACCCTACTTTATTTATACTAGGCATGATAGGTTATTATAAACTAGAAATAAGAAGGGAAGTTGCTCTCGCCACTTACTTACTAAAAGTGATCCGTGGTAAAATACATAACCCAGGTATTTTACAGTTAGCTGAGCTGTGTGTCCCTAATGAGTACGTAGGAAGAAGGCGGCGGCCGCCGCTCTTGTCGGTGCCGCAAGCGCGCACCAACTTGCTACAGCACGCGCCTTTGACGCGCGCGCTGCGTGCACTTAACGTGGTCTCACAACAGACTGATTTGTTCAGCTGTACTCTGAACGAATTCACAAAGGCCGCTTATTGTAAAATATCTTTAAGTTGTGCATAATATACCTATATTATGTTTGTTATAGTTTATTAGTTTGTAACTGCACTATTGTATTAGGTAATACACCTGTGATGGTAGTTGTAAGTGGTAAAATAAATAAATAAAAAAGAAAATTTTGTAGACGTTGAAATCTCTAAAACTGTTACATTTTTTTACTTCATGACTGCTGAAAAATTGTAAAAAAAATAGGTGTAAAACTCTCATAACGTTGAAACTATGCTCATCCAGTTTAAGCTTTTATCAATACTTACCGGCTAAAGATCCCCAGCACGATAAATCACGTAGCCACCAAAAATCATTGACAAAACACAAAACGGTTGAATATTACATATTGAAAAAGGTCATCCAAAAAGTATTAAACCAATCGCGTCACTGGCACATATACTATTAAAATACATGCCCTATCTTATAAAAAAAGCTTTTTAAAGTAGGTTTTGTTGATTGATTAAAACTACTTTTACGGATTTTTTCGCGTTTTATTTTAAATAAAACGCGAAAAAATCCGTAAAAGTAGTTTTAATCAATGTACAGTGTTCGCGTAAATATAAGAAATCATTAGTTTTTGTTGAATTAAGAAACAGCTGGTATTATACAAAATAAGTTTGTATTAAGTTACATATGGTAATAAACATAGAAATATTTTTATTTTATTTTCCCAAAGCATTAACTTACCATAAGGTGGACTGTGTGTTCTTTTTTATCTCAACTTATGTAAAATATTCTGCCGAATAATCGTCAATTATTGGTATCCGAATAATAATATCTAAGTGTCCCTCTCTGCGTTTCTCTGCCATTGTACAAAAATTACGCAGTGACGCGAGTAACAGTTACAAAGATAGAAAACTCTTAATTGGACTACAAAACATTAACTTGAACAAAACTAGAAGAAGAAAAAAAATTTAAACACTGTTTACCATAATATGTAGTCTTATCGCTAAATGTCAGTATTTAACCGACTTCAAAAAAGGAAGATGCATTCAATTCAACTGTATGTTTTGATCAAATATTTGTTATATTTTTTAAGACCTTGGCTAACTTAATAGTTTACTTAAAATAGGTAACTAAAAAGTAAAATATTATATCTAAATAGCAGTTTCCGACGGCTTTACTTCTTCTATATATTATGTTTTAGCACCGGCTTCTGAAGCTGTTATGTAACTTTTTCACTAGCTAATTGATTTCACTATTAAAAGGACAATTTTCACAAATATTAGTTATATTTTTTAAGTCCTTGGCTAACTTAATAGATTTTCTGTAAAACATTGCTTAGTATTAGCTTAAGGAATTAACAACAATAAAATATTGCGCTATTTTGTTTAATACTTTATAAGTACCTCTCTCATTCACATTTTAAAAAGTAAAAGATACACACATATTCAAATATTCCATTTTCAGTTTGTTCAGTTTGCACGTTAGTCCTCGTGTCTCTGTGGACCTCATTACTCAAATCTCGAATGTCATGTCAATGAAATTGTGGCGGCGCTGTCGTACGCCGCAAGCGAAACACACCGAAGCCTAAACCACGCTATCAAAATACCGAATCATAAACAGCATATGTAGAACATCTCCGAATTAACACACGGAGTGTTGGCCGCTTCACGGGCAGAACACCTTTCCCGGCTCAGTTCTCCCCTTTTCCTTCTACGGCCACAGTGGTTCGCCCGACGTGATCTGAACACGCAACCAATAACCTTCGGAAACTTCAAGCTTCATCATTGTCATAGAATACCCCACCCATTCGCTCCCGAGCAGATATCGTCTGCAGTATTCATATCCTGCAAGCCAGCTAGCTTCACAAGGTTCATCGCAGCACTGAAATAATAATGCTTCCTGCTCCTTCAAGCTACTCTCTGCGCTATACAGAGTTCGGCACGGCTCTGAGCCTTAGGCGGTGGTCTCCTATAAACACCATCGGCCGCTTACAGCGTCACGCCGTACGCTGCGTTACGATGCTCACTATAGAAATGTACCGTTGTGGTCTCTTTCACAAGCTGATGTCAGCGTATGGACGTCGTAGGCGGCGTTAAGACGATTTACGCTGCGTCTCTAGTTATTTCGAACCATTGCAGCGTGAAGGTCGTGTCTAGCGTCAGTACAAAATGACAACATTTAATAAAGAAAAAGACGAGTAATTTATTTAATGTTATGTTTAAATTGTACTTGATTAATACGAAAATATTGAGTAAATTTAGAATTTCTGTCTTTTAAGTGTTTCATTATCAATATCTGGAAACATCCTTCTTCCTTTCTCTTCATAAATAATCGGTGCCTTGTTGCCTTTATTTTTCTCCGTATACGATCGGCTTGAGCCTCTTCTTCAAGTTAAACAAGCGCCGCCAAAATTTATATCCATGAATTTATATCCATTTTATTTACAAATATTACACACAACCACGGTCGGCTACTTAATTATTGTTTGATCGAAAGTCTAGATGTCGTCCGTTGCTAAGATTTGTATTGACCGCTGACGCTATGCCTGGCGTTCGGACGCCGATCGGAACGTTTACGCTGAAGTCGGACGTCGCGTATAGCATTTTATAGGAGACCGTAGCCTTACTGCTCGCCTCTGCTTCACGGCACTCTCGCAGATTACTTGCCTTCTTCTTGACTCACCGCATACTACAAGGCAATCTCCCGGCAGTTGCACATTCGTCGACAACGAGACTGCACTATCGACCTCCGGTCTGAGCAGGAGGGTGATGTGGCGGCGCTGTCTTCACGCCCCTGCTCAGACCGGAGGTCGATAGTGCAGTCTCAATATATAGTCTAAAACAAACACTTATATGACCTTGAATTTTCCTTTCTAATAAACAAAGGCAACTGAAATTTGTATAAGTGTAGCGATGGCGTAAGAGACTCTACCACCACATATTATCCCTCACACTACGTATTATCACTGTCACTCTTTTCACTCTGATAAAATTTCACCATAAAATATCGTCCCATAATAATTCCTTCTATCCTAAATCCTTATCTATTGAAGCTGTTCGGCTCTGGAACTTCCTACCGCTGCACATTATAAGTGCGCAATATATTGAAAGGTTTAAAAAGCTTGTCAAAGCGCACTTCTTTCCTCCTTGAAAAGTTTCTCCTGATATAGTTCATTTAAAAACTACTACCTACTTATTTTTTCTTACGTTAAGGCTTTTAGTTCTCTTGTTTAATCCGTCCTGTTCTTGTAAATGTATTTCTATATTTTTGTAATTAAAATGTATATATTACGCATGTATTTATCGACTATATAATTATATTTATGTCGTGTTTATTTTCTAACAACCTACGTCCACCTTTACCCTTTCTCTCAGGTCGTTATATCATCTGCAATGGTTGCCTGGTAGAGATCGATTCTAAGCGATAAGGCCGCCAATTGTACCTTTAAATATTTTTTTCCTGTTATCTTTTTCTGGTGCATAGTAAAGTATATTTCATTCATTCAATCACTATCCCATGGGTATCGTGAGAAACTACATATGGAAGTGAAATAAACGATGAGCAGCAGCACCTTCCAGGCAACAACTTTACGTGATAAAAAATTGTGGTTTTCAACCAGCCTGCCAAGCGTGGCACCTATGGCAAATATCCAATTAAGGACAATTTACGATGAGGCTCAACAGTGGACTTTTCATAAGCTGAAATGCATGAATAAATGAAAAGCTAAAAATAAATACAACGCATTGCAAAAATTTTATTTCACGGGTCGTTGAATAATTTACCATTACATTATTTTCCGCATATGAATTGAATTATAATAGAAGTATAACCAGCATAATATTCTATAATTGGAATACCGCATTGGAGTATCGCATTAGGTAGGCGTAGCAGTTTTATTGCGTGCAGAATGAATAAATTTAAGATTAGATAAAAAACAAACTACTTATAAGTAGATAGTATTTTGTATGGAGAAACCTACGAGTAATTCATAAAAATACATAAGAGTGAGTCTCTACTCACTACTCTAAGTCTAGTCTATCTCTACAAGAAATTAAGATTCTTTGGCGATTAATTAAAAATTAAACTTTTATAAATAAAATAGAAAATTCAAATCCAAAGCACACAGTCACTTAGACAAACATTTAAAGAAGTAAGAGTGGTGTATATTCTGAAAATACTAGGAAGAAACAAAAATAAGTAATATCAATTACTCCACTCCAAAGAATCAGAAATTCCTTCTCGTGACAATGCATAAACTTAGGCAACAAAGTCCCAGAAAATATTATACATCTATCGGATAACGTTGTGAATAAAGGGTTATTTTTTTATAATATTATAACACATGGTATATTCTGTGTGCTCGTTTGTCACCCTATCCTATATAAAAAAAAAAACTTTTTTATATTTTATCCTCCTAACACAGAAATCTGTCGTAGACATTTAGCTGTTTCTTTGACTGAGCTATGACTGATTATTTGTTTCTTTAAGCAGGGGGAGTTGGCCATTGACCACTCTCACTACTTTTTGGTGAATCGTTTCATGAGATGTGGAACGCTATTCCTTCTCGGTCTTGTGTAAATGGTACATCTAGGACCCGTTAATTTAGCACCCAGTGCGTTAATATGTAAGTTAATTTTTGTTGGTAGTTTAAACTTCGAGCAGCGATTTCTTGTTTCACATTGTTGAGTCTCAAGTCGTGCAGAATATGGCATATATAATGGATTTGATGCATCATTATTGGATGCATTTTGGAATGTTGAACATAGATCTAATAGCTTTAGTCTGAAACCTTTCCAGGATTTCTATGTTGAGCAAGTAATATACTTGCTCTTCCTCAAAATTATATTCCGTATGTCCACATTGGCTTCAAAATAGTTTTGTAAACTGCTATTTTGCTTTCGTTTGTTAGCTGAGACTTCTTGCCATTCAGCCAATACATAGATCTTAGTTTTGCATCCAAGGCTTTTCTTTTATTCCTGATTGTTTCCACCAGGTCAGCCTCCTATCCAGATGCATGTCAAGTTATTTCGCGGTACTATCGTGTGGGATTTGTTCTCCGTTCAGATTGATTGGTGGACAGTCGCCTTTTCATAGAGTGAAGGTGACGTAAATTGATTTGCTTTGATTGGCCTTTATTCTCCATATCTCACCACCAGTAATTTATATAGCTGCATAAGAATTTAAATGGAATTTTACATTTGAAATCTTCAATTATCTTACTTATTCAATAGGGTAAAAATATAAAGCCGACTTCAATTTACTAAAACAATAAAATAATTTCCACATATTAGCGCCCAATTTCTATACACTATGTCTTAGCACCGACTTTATAAGCTATTATGTGGAAATAATTTTATTCTTTTAGTTCCAATAGAATCAAGATGATTTATGCAACTAAGGGCAACTAGCCTTGCGCTCGCCCAGACAGACACGCACACCGAGAGTACAGGGTAGTGAAGGTGGCACGTTCCAGCCTGCAGATATTAAAATTTCAAAATAAAAAAACTCATTTTATAGATCTCAATTAGCCCTTTCGACCTACGTTAATTAATTCATAAGCCCGTTTTTCGTTTTCCCAGGAAAAATAGAAATATAATTTTCAATTTTCCTCTACACTTAAAACAGATATATCTCTCTCTGAAAAATGATTATTTTTTACTCTACCAAGCGTGAAATATTGCCCTTGCGCTAATTTAATTTGCCCGCATGCTAATTTTTAAAAAAATTCAAGATAAACTTCCAAGCCAAGAGGAAGCATCTAACTATTTTAATAGGTGTTATCGACCAGTCACGGAATCATGGAGATTTCATCTTTCTGCTGATTTGCTCCAAAATTATATAGTACGTGTTGATTGGGTCTGTTTAAGCATACATACATTTTTTAAAAAAGAAAGAAATGTAAATATTTATTAATAAAATAAAAAAAGGAAAACGAAAAACGGGCTTATAACTTAATTAACGTAGGTCGAAAGGGCTAATTGAGACCTATAAAATGAGATTTTTTTATTTTGAAATTTTAATATCTGCAGGCTGGAACGCGCCCGGTGGGTAGTGAGCGTCAATATTACGCCATTCCAGAGCGATTGCGTAGACTTTGACTTGCGCATATTTGAATATACACTCTTAATTTACTGGACATTACTCCTAGTTTTCTGGGAATAATTTTTTTATCATAATGATTCCCTTAATTTGAGCGAATATTATTTAACATACATAGAATACAATTATTCCTACTACTTTAAAATACTAGAATTAAAAAGAGTTTAAATTAAAATATGTTTTCTGAAAAATTAGTTTTATTACATTTCTTTAACAATTTAGATATCGAAAAAGATATAAAAGAACAATGGCATACGAAAGTCAAATGAAGACTATTTCGAAGAAAATATTTTTCCTCTGAGTCTTTTATTAGAATTGAGGGTAATTTGTCACCAAGTATTTTTTGTTACCAAGCTCGTAGTTAAGTTACGATAAATACTTTTTGTTTTCCCAGTTCCTTTTACAAACTGGAAAGGTCTTAATGTTTATCAAAAATAAATTTTTATACTAAAATATCTATGAACTTGGAATATGCTGGCGTAAAAATATTGTTTATGGAGTAAGGGTGAAAAACGCGCACACAGTCTACCTGAAGGAAAGTGGATGCTTTGGCCCATAGACATCTACATTAGAGATTAAGAATCAAAATGCAGATGCGTTGTCGCTACTGAGGACTAATATGGAATGTCATATGTCCATTAAAAAGGTTCTATGGATCTTTCTCTTAAACACAGCAGCATTAAGCTGCTTTTTTACGCTGGAATTCTGTGAGAGCGCGGTCCTTCCTCGATCGGGCCAACCCATTCGTGCTACAACCATAATATATGATATGTATATATATATATATATATATATATATATATATATATATATATATATATATATATATATATATATATATATATATATATATGATATATATGATATATAGCTGCAGCGTGACCGGAGAAAATGGATGAAAACGTATAAAATTTTAATATTTGTATTCTTATAATATATAATATACAGTGGGCGTCAATATTTTACTTCTCCTGGACACATCGGTACTGTGCTGATCGAGTGCTCTATAAGCAACGATCCCTGAACAAACAGCAGCTCATTGTCACTAGTATTAGTAATATGAATGGACTGACAGGGAATATAATTGGTATTTCTTGCGCGGCCACAGTAACTGAAATTGATTAACGTTAAAAAAGGTAGATTTCTATGATGAGTTATATTACTTATTAATTAAAACGTAAAATACAAGCCGTGGCAACTTTTAGGCTAGAAGCTTACCGTAAATATTACAGTACGTGAGCAAACTGGGGTCGATCTCGATAACCACCAGAATCAATGAAATTATTGGTTGCAATAATAAGTGCTAATTTAATTCACTTTATGTTTGGCAGTAAAGGAAAACACCGTGAAGAATCCTATTTGTCTAAGTAATAAAAATATTTCAAAGACATGTGAAGTCTGTACACTAGAGCAATACCTCTCTTTATACTATGGCAATACGGTGGACTTTTCTCTTTAACACTTAAAAATAAAGGGAAATCTTATGCACAGCAGTGGGACATAGAAGTGCATACACTATAGCGTAAGAAAGCGAGCTGGAAACTTAAAATCGTGTGGGTTCAAATTTATCATACAATCACCGTCGTGAACCACTCCTAACACAAGCATTTAAGTTTGTTTAAACAGTTAATAATAGGTAATTAGTAATATCAATAACGTTACTTCTATTCTTTAAGACTTAACTTTTATTTTAACGGTCAGCAACCACAGTCTATTTCACTGGATATCGCCTCATTTAGGGACAAAACACGTATCGTATTACCACCGATTGTGTGCCTACCTTAGAGTAGTGGTGTTGAGAGTAGTGGCGTATTGGGATTAGTGGTGTTCACGCCGCCTTACACTATCGCCTGAAGATTATGAGAGACTAGTTGATTATTGTCCAATAAAAGTACTGCAAAGCCCGTTTTCGGGTTCCCATTTCCCGCCTTTGTGTGATTTAAATATTGAACTATACAAGAATAATAATAATAATAATGTCCTCCAGACCGAATTCCCGCCACGGCGGCCAGCCTCAACGGAGGCTAGCCATCGGCGCAGGACACGATTATAGTGCCCAAGTGTATTCGCAAGCACAGGTGCACTCTCTATTCCCTTACTCTCATAATCCGATGGGACGGTAAACCGACACGACCGGAGAGAGACCAGGCGCAGGACCAACGGCTTTACGTGCTTTCCGAGGCACGGGGGTGAGACACCGCACACTTCATGACTCCGGGCAACTACTGAGAATTTCTTGACGGAAAAACTTAATAATTAATTTTTGGCCCGACCCAAGATTCGAACCCAGGACCTCATGATCAGCAGTCGCACTACTACAACCACTAGACCAACGAGGCTGCAATACAATAATATAGCAAAATTTATAGACATTTGCAATAACGCTATATTTCGCGGTATACCAAGTATACCAAGTGGTGATGAAGATAGTACATGCATTTGAAGGAGAACGGGAGGTGCTCTTCGAGCTAGGAAACACACATCATTTTATTTTATTAAGTAGATCTTAGCCAAATATTTTTAAAATCCTTAACTTTTATAAAAGTAAAAACCGACTTCAGAGATCTAAAAGTATCATACTCATCGAAATCGGTTGACGAGGTAATAAATTATTAACCCAGATGCCTATATGCAAAGGCATCTGAAGGGTTTGATGATTTTCTCATGGATTCGAACATCAAATCTTGACCTAATTTTATGGGATCATCCCTAAGATACCGCCTTTATAACAAGAAAAGAACCATTAAAATTGAATAATGTAGTAAAGAATAACAATTACCGATGAGTTTACATAAAAAAATTCGGAGGTTCGGTGGAAAAGCTCCACCTTGTTTTGAAGTCTGTTGAAAACTTTGATGATGTTTAGACCCTCGCGATACAGATTTGCCTAGTAAAGGTTAATTGCTTATGTCTATACATTACCTTGTTTAATATACTATTTAGGCATACGGTTATTCTCGAGGCTGACAAGATTGGTTTCAACCAAATCAAGGTTACCAATTATATAACTAAAAATATATTTTATTGCAATTTATTGACTAGTTCTGGTTTCTGAGTTTTACTGCTTGAAGCGTATGCTGCGTGAAGCGGCATGAGAAAATCAACTATCTTATCTTATTCAGTGATTGTAGTAAGAGGTAGAGAAAAATGATCGGATAATATTGTGACCTCTGAAAGATTATATTGTTGAATTAATATCATCATCATCATCGTCACACTACCACGTTTTATATATAACATTACTATCATCATCATCACGGCCATCATAAACCTGCTGGTAATTTAATTCTCACTAATCACATCCATTACGGCAGAAACTCGTGTCCAGCTGTAAACCATTTATATTTATAGCCTAATTAATAATTATCACGGAAACTTTATCACTTTACTTATTGATTGAAAATGCTATTAATGATTAAGCGTATTGATTTAATTACTACAGATATAAAAAATCCCGTATTCGTAGAGATATTTCGAAGTTATCGGACGGAGATATTCATGGCTTCCTCAACAAAGCCGTGAATGTAAGAAATATATTTTGAGAAGGCAGTTGGTTAAAAAAATATATTTATGAAGGTGATTGATTTATATTACGATGTTACATCTGAAAAATAATGAAAAAAGTGGTAATCTTTTAAGGATATCATAACTAATAATTTTAACCTTTCAATGGGCACACGGTCGCATCTGACCAAGGCGATGTTCCGTGAAAATTCAAGCGGTCAGATCCGACTGCACCCACCCACAGCACTTTAACTAATAAATACAGACATTTGCCAAACATACGAAAATGGCGCAATTATAAGATGAAAAATAAAAATCCATAGAGTAATTGATTTGCTTAAACCACAAGATAAAGAATTTTGCATACATTCTATAATGCCAAACTTCTTTATAGAAAAGTAGTCTATAAGTATAAGTTTTTATGGTTTAATGTGATGTGTTTTATATGTTTAATATGTCGTAAATTGACGGTAGAATAAAAATAAAAATACATAGAGTAACTGATTTTTGTTTAGACCACAGGATATAAACTAAACTTTTTCATAGAAAATTAGTCTCTAAATACAAGGTTTAATGGTTTAATGTGCTGTGGGTGAGTGCGGTTGCATGCAACCGCTCGGGATTTTAACGAACGCATGAGACTGCATGGGAATTTTGTGGGGATTGAAGGGTTAAAGCCATCTTTTCCTGAACGCCACACAACTTTTGAACTAGTACATAGTTAAATCATAAATTAATATTAGTAATATTATCTTAGTATTATTATCTTATATATTTATATTGTAAAAAAAGTTCTATTCTATTCTTCCTCTTCTTTTGACTTTTCATGTTTTAACTGCTTCATGCTTTTATACTGGGCAGGTGAACTGCCGGCGTAGAGTCGATAGCCGGCGATTAGCCGCTCTGGTTGCTTCTCTTGCACTCAATCAATAGTTTTTAGAATTTATGTTTGGTAATTTCGCTGTTGCGTTTGTGATTCACCACATATTTTTAAAACAACTTTTTAAACTAATTCCGACTTATCCTTATATTTACTGTGAACTCGATGAAGAGCGATTACCTGTGTTTGTTGCATTATAATTTAAGTGGAAAGATACTTTTTCTCTATTGTAGTATGTGGATAGGTACCACCCTCTTACCTATTTCCATCGCAAAGCAGCTGTGTGCAATTTTTTTTGTCTTTTATTACGACTTACCTTTTCGTTGGAACAATGTCTACACATACATAAACGAGTATCCAGGCGGAACTCTCAGGGTGCAAGATCTACTCGTAGTGGTCGTATTGAATAATTTAATGAAGTCAAATATTGCCCGGGCAATATTTAATTTCATTGAGCCCGTAAATACCTTTGTCTTGGGAAGAACCACCAAGAAAGCAAGAGTTTTACTTTCAACGTAACATAAAATTAAAAATTAAGTTATATTCTTCATTATACGACAGTTTTGTGCGATATGAAGTCTTAAACTTAAAGTAACAACTGAGAAAATAAAACAGTCTTAAGGTCCATAGATACGTGACTACTATAACCTACTTTGTTTTAAGCCATAGCTGCGTTGTTACTCCTAATGACTAATAAGAAATGCCTCAAAACTCTACCTCAACTTTAAAAATGTACGAATAAAGACATATCCATCGCTTGTTTTTACATAGCTTAAAGTTCTATACTAACTGCCGAGTTTCAGTATAACTTATTTAATTAGTAGTCTGTAAATGAGAAGGGAGGCATGCGACAATTGGAACACGGCCCGGTATAATTTTTCATTAATCGCCATTAAATTCACGGAGCTAAGCGCATCAACATTTCGTTTGTAGTAAACGGGTTATCAAATGTAATTTCAACATAGCGCGAAATGCTGGCAAAGTATATCTTAAAACTTATTAAGTCAGCGCTTGTTTTATTATTCTATAGTTTAATTTTAACTTTCAATTTTTTAATAGAAATAGGGTGACAAACGAGCACACAGTTCACTTGATGGTAAGTAGATGCTGTGGCTAATAAACATTTATATCTATCTTTGATTTGGAATCAAAATGCAGATGGTATGCTATCCATGAAAACTAGTTCAAGTAAAAAGGGTCTCCGGTTTATTACACTTACCATGCGAAACACAGCAGCTTTGAGTTACTATTTTATGTTGGTATTCTATAAAAGCATGGTCCTTCCCCGGTCGAGACAACCCATTCGTGCTACAACCATTACGAGTATATAGCTGCAGCATGGTTTTACCAATGGCCTTTTATAAGAAAATAATATTAACAGTACATGTTTTATTTAAATTCCGAACACCTTTAAAATCCAGGAATAGAATATTGATGCAATATTTAACCTCTCAATCCTTAAGCGGTCGAATTCGACCGTGGCGCTATCATGCAGCGATAAAATTAAATTGTCTGCTCATTTCTTTTAGTGTGCTTCCGACGAATACATTTTAAAAATACCGTAGTGCTTGAAATTCTAAAATGAAATTATTTTTTATATTGTATATAAGTCAAAGAACCATAAAATTAAGCAGCATTCAATTCCATGTGAGATTTGGTTTCAAAATTTTTTTCTTTTCTTTAAAAAAGATACCCCTACACTAGGAATTTCTCCTGTATCGTGAGGGTGTTTACATATATAAATTTCACAAGAACAACCATCCAGACCCGGCACAAATATTTGTAGGCCATACGAATGCTTGTTCCGTACGGGATCCGATCCCGCGGCCCTTAGCGCTGCAATTCATTGCTAACCCACTGCGCCACGAAGCCGTCGTTTGAAACAATCTTACATTGCAAAGCATGTTATGGTAATATATAGACGGAACATAAGCGTTTAAATGTCTTGTCATCGTAACGTGGGTGTCAAAAAATGAACAATAGGAACTTTCATATGAACCTTTTGTTCTCCTATTAACAAGTTTATAACTAATTATGATTCTTTTCTCATCGAAATGCCAAGTATAGACAGGAATTCAATAAGAATACGCAGTCAGCGTTTTTAGAACTATATGCGTGATAATTCTCTTTTTTATATTGTGTATTAAATATATTATTATAAAAGATATTATAGACAGAGAGATAACACTTTATTGCACGTCAAATAAAATCATAAATATTAACAAAAAGGAGAAAAAGAAATGTTGTACAATGGTCGGTCTTATCGCTGAGAGCGATCATTTCCAGACAACCTTAGGATGGACAGGATTGCAAGAAAACAATAAAACATGTATGTGGTTTGGCAAACAAATATAAATACATATTATGTAAATATTATTGTGTAATCTTTACATAATATGATATTATATTTGTTTAAATCAGAAAAAAGATTTTATGGCTTCAGATTGATGGTGGTAGGTACTATCAATCTGAAGCCATAAAATATTTTTTCTGACTTGACGCACTTGACGGATGATCTTTCATTTCTCGCAGTCTTCTTTTACAACAAAAAGGAGTTAGGTGCTGATTCTCTTGCTCTAAGACGAGTAATATTGGAAAATATACACGAAAATGCAAAATCGAATTTTACAGAATATTGACCAAAAACAGCACCAACAGTGCAAAATTTTTAGTTATGTGGTTAATAACCAACTCTTTTAGTACAAACAAATCTTCTAAGTGATGTATGAAATCTGGCGCATTCCTGGAAAGACCAACATAAAGCTGATGCAGTATATTATGTGTTCCAAATGAAATTGATAGCATGTCGATATATAAAACCGGAATTGGTACTTGCTTTCATCAAAATTTATAACGATATTATATAAGGACTGAGTCTCACTTCTTGCAAAGTTTCGTGTTTCTAGATGAACGAGTAATATATTATATATAAGATTGTATTGAAATTATATGAAATGAAATGAAACGAAAAAACTTATTTTAAAAGTTAATATTACATAGCAAAGTATATGATGATAATGTCCCTAGATTAAATTCTAGTTGCGGTGGCCAGTCAAATATTGCTCGATAGTTAGCTTCGAGAGATATGGGCCATCGGTGGAACGGAGAAGCCATAGCGGTTTTTCCGATACAGACCTGACGGTCGTTTTTTGTGGGGGAAAACCTGCGCACACAACAAAAATCATCTGTCATTACGAAACTCATACACAACAATTGCACACACATACACATCATAACGATATCGCTCGGTGACAGCCGCAACTCGGATACAGACTGGCATCAGTCGCTCCACGGATCTGCATATTGTATGAGAGCGAGTGTGTATATATATATATATATATATATATATATATATATATATATAAACATATATATATATATATATATATATATATATATATGTATATATATATATATATATAATTATATATATATATATATATATATATATATATATATATACGGAATGGGTCCCACATATATGCAATAAATGAAACCACAAGTAATACTAGTCCGTAGAAGTGTAGAAAAATTAAATATTAAATTAAAACCCGTAAAATAAAAAATTGAATTTTTCAAACAAAATAAATATTAAAATAAATTCAGTAAAAGTGAACACTCTGTTTAGACAACGTACCTTGACCCCTTGGAAGAGTGACAACGTTGCACACGGGTGGCACGCCGACAAAAGACACCGCTGTCGATATGTCGCAATACCAATAGTTTGAACTGCGTGGCAACGTCGCTTTTTAATGTTCAAGGATTCATTCAAGTTCATTGAATCATTGACTTAGTGACATAATTCTATAGTGTTCAAATTTGCTTAAAATTAAAACTCTACTTTTTGACCTAATTACTGGACCGATTACGTTCATTTTTTGTATATCGTCAGCAAAGGCGATAACAAGTATATGGTTTCATTTATTGCATATATGTGGGACCCATTCTGTATTTATATATATATATATATATATATATATATATATATATATATATATATACCAGTACTTGACTACTTTCCACATGATGTTAAGTGCTGATGATGTGCAATCGAAGATTGTAAAATGTAGTTCACTGTTGCCTTGGAGATACCCACATTATAATGGGATATAAAGACAGATTCTGGCAAATTTTGTGTTATAAATGACAGTATTTTTCACTTGCGTTAACTTAGAAGCTGTATTTTTTTACAATTAGGACTATAGACCTCGTTATTTGATATTCATTTCGACTTGATACCTCTTGATAGGGTACTCGTATCATGATCAAAGTTGTTGTCAAACAACAACGTGATCCTATAAGGGATCTGTTTTCATCTTGTTTAAACATTGAAAATAAAATAAATAAGTAATATCATTTTAGTCTTTCACCTTTACACATACATTTAGCAAAAAATTATTTAAAAAAATGCTTCATGACGGCGAATATAACATTTCGTTATAACTCTCGATCCAAGAATAGAGATCGTTATTTTTTATTATTTAACAATTTTTGAGAGCAAACTATATACTTGCGCTGTTTACTTAGTATTTTGCAAAACCTTCTCGAATAAAATATTTTATACGTCGCTATATCGAATAGCTGAAATAGAAAATCTCAGCGAGATTAGAATGGCTCTCCGGCACCTTAAAAACGGCAAGTCCCCGGGCGAGGATGGAATTACAGCGGAGCTTCTGAAAGCGGGTGGAAAACCGATACTTGAAGTCCTTCAGAGGCTCTTCAATTCCGTCCTCCATGGTGGCACAACTCCGGAGGCGTGGAGCAGAAGTGCGGTGGTCTTGTTCTTCAAGAAAGGTGATACCATCCTCTTGAAGTACTACAGACCGATATCCCTTCTGAGCCGCGTCTATGTGCTGTTTTCGAGAGTCATTACGAATCGTCTCGCACGCAGACTCGACGACTTCCAGCCTCCCGTACAAGCCTGTTTCCGAAAAGGCTTTAGTACCATATAGACCACATACATAACCACATAAAAACCTTTGGCAAATTGTACAAAAGTCCGAAGAGTACAATCTGCCACTTTGCCTGGCGTATGTGGACTATGAGAAAGCCTTTGATTCCGTCGAAATTTGGGCGGTGCTACAATCTCTTCAGCGGTGCCAAGTTGACTGTCGGTATATCGAAGTGTTGAAGTGTTTATATAGTAGGGCTACGATGGCTATCCGAGTACAGAACCAGAGTACGAAACCTATCCAACTGCAGAGAGGTGTAAGACAGGGTGACGTTATTTCTCCAAAACTCTTCACCGCTGCATTGGAAGACGTTTTCAAGCTACTAGACTGGAAAGGATACGGTATTAACATCAATGGCGAGTACATCACTCACCTTCGATTTGCCGACAATATAGTCCTTATGGCAGAATCGCTGGAGGACTTAAGCACTATGCTCAATGACCTCAATAGTGCCTCCCAACGGATAGGTCTTAAGATGAACATGGACAAAACAAAGATCATGTTTAATGTCCATGTCACACCTATGCCGGTAGTTGTTGGGAGCACTAAGCTCGAAGTTGTTGACGAGTACGTTTACCTGGGACAAATAGTCCGACTAGGTAAGTCCAACTTCGACCGAGAGGTCAATCGACGGATTCAACTCGGCTGGGCAGCGTTCGGGAAATTACGACGCATCTTCTCGTCAGGTCCTCAAAACCTGAAAGCTAAGTTGTACAACCAGTGCGTGTTTCCAGTGATGACTTACGGATCTGAGTCTTGGTCCTTCACTGCTGGCCGTATAAGAACGCTCAAAGTCGCTCAGCGAGCTATGGAGAGGGCTACGCTCGAAGTTTCTCTGCGTGATAAACTCAGAAATGAGGATATCTGCAGTAAAACCAGAGTGACCAGCATAGCCCAACGGATTAGTAAGCTGAAGTGGCAATAGGCCGGCCATATAGCTCGGAGAACCGACAACCGGTGGGAAAGAAGGGTTCTCGACTGGCAGCCTCGTACCGGTAGGCGAAGTGTGGGGTAACCCCCCACTAGATGGAGTGACGACCTGGTAAGACATGCAGGAAGTCGATGGATGCAGGTGGCTCAGGACCGTGCTTTGTGGCATACCTTGGGGGAGGCCTATGTTCAGCAGTGGACTTGTGAAGGGCTGCAATGATGATGATGATATAGAAATGAAAAATGTCACAAGTAAGTCAAATGAAGACAATTTCATAGATAATCTTCGAAATAAGTATTTTTTCCCTCGAAGCTTTTCTGAGTAATAGGAATAATTTGTCACGGAGTAAATCTTTTATAAATTTAGTACAGAAGTTACGACAAATGCTTAGTATCTCTTAAGTGAGTCTTTAGGAACAACAAAAATAATAATAAAATATAGTATTTGTTGTGAAATTCTTTGAACCAAATAATATCAGATAAATAGGACTTGTATTATTAAGAAATTAATAATGCAAGTTCTAATTATCTGATATTATTCAAGTGCGGTTACGGTCCAAGTCGTGAAAGTTCAGGGGCTAAGCGAGCAACTCTTTACATCCACGCTGCCACCAATGAAATTGTTAATTGTAATTTTAAGTGCTGATTTTTACGTGCTCGTGACTGTAAACGTATGATACCCTCCTTTTCTAAGCAATAAAAATCCAGATTTAATGAAAGCAGGTAGCGTGACCATGTCATGCCCACAGTAAGTCTCTTTTCATAATGTGTTTTCATAATGTTCTTTTTAGGGTTCCGTAGTCAACTAGGAACCCTTATAGTTTCGCCATGTCTGTCGGTCCGTCTGTCCGTCCTCGCTTAATCTCTGTGACCGTTAGCACTAGAAAGCTGAAATTTGGTACCAATAGGTGTATTAATCACGCCGACAAAGTGGTAAAATAAAAATTGGAAAAAAATGTTTTATTAGGGTAGCCCCCCTATATGTAAAGTGGGAGGTGATTTTTTTAATTTCAACCCTAACGTGTGATATATTGTTGGAAAGGTATTTAAAAATGAATAGGGGTTTACTAAAATAATTTTTTGATAATGTCAATAATTTCGGAAATAATCGCTCCAAAATTAAAAAACAAGGTGTCCCCCCCCTCTAACTTTTGAACCATAAGCTTAGAAAATATGAAAAAAATCTGAAAAGTAGAACTTTATAAGGACTTTCTAGGAAAATTATTTTGAACTTGGGTGGAAACAACAGTACCCACTACCGGGAGCAGTTGCAGGAGCGCGGAGCGCTGCTGGAGCGCGAACATAATGGATACCCACCTTTAAACTCATAAGTGGGAACACTTATTGTGACGGACGGGAAACTACGGAACCCTACACTGAGCGTGGCCCGACACGCTCTTGGCCGCTTTTATTATAAGTAATGATATGAGGCCAAAACTTAACTTTGTGACGTACAGAGGCTGTAAATTTAACTAGGACTTAAATTTCGATTCAAACACGAGTGGCGCATAGACATTTTCTATTTATACTAAAAAAAATAGAATCAAAATTCAGATACGTTATCACTATTTACGACTGAAATAAGTTATGGTATTAATAATGTGGATTTTATTTATTTGTTTATTGTTTAACAAAAAGAACAAATAGAAAATATAAAAAAACATTACAAATACAGCTACAAAATACTACTCATGTTTAACCGCAGCTAGTGTAGTTGAGTTACGATATATTGCTGATAGATATATGATGCAGGACAGTAGATTTTTATAGGCTGTATTAATGAATAAATGATAATATATGACGATTTCTTGAATACTATATGTCAAATGAAAACTTATTTTTCGTTATAAGTAGTGCTGCTTAGGTGATTCATTAGTTAAAAATAAAAAGGAAAGAAAGCATAGACGCACACAAAAGTTTACAAATTTTTACTTAAAAATATGTAGATTTTATACATTTTATTTTGTACGTCAAAGGCATGTTAAAATGGATATAACACAGCACGTACTTTGGTGAAACTATTACGATGATTTTCAGTGATGACCAAAAATCTTGGAAAATACAGCACCGAAAATAAATTAATAGAGAGAATTTCACGGAAAGAAAAATAAAATCAAGCAAATCCTTCACTAGGAACTATATCCTCCAAGCCGGAAATGTTTAATAGATTCCTGAAAATAACATAAACATTCACACAAAAATTGTTCTAAATATTTGGCTTTTGTGAAGTACGGTATAGTCAAGTTATTTAAATCATTATGTAGGTCAGAAGTTGACAAAAGAAGATAGCGACTTAATTTTTTACCGCATAATAACAGTTTGTGGACAAAATAAAAATAAGGGAGAAAAAAGGAAAAGAACTCTAATAAATGTCGACTGTCCACGCCGACGAAACAATATTCGAAGAATATTTTACACCCGTTTTTTTACACAAATGTCAGTTTTTCTAACAAATGAGCGCAATTTATAACAAAACATAAGCTTTATAAATATTCACGTAAGAAATAACCTCCAGCCTTAAAGTGAATTTGGTATTTGGCTCATAGCAATAGACATTTTTTTCTCTTACCATTATAATTATAATAGAGAATAGGAATTTTATTCTGGAAATTGAAACTAAAGTTTTTTGGGAAAGAATTTCAATAGTTTTAGAAGTGTTTTTTTTTTAAATAGGACAGGGATCAACCGAGCATACGGCTCACCTGATAGAAAGTGATTACCGCCGCCCGTGAACAACTGCAACACCAGGGGAATTGCAGATGCGTTGTCGGCCTTTTAAAAAGGTGTATGCTCTTTTTTTGAAGGTCGTCGCCCTAAGTCGTATGGGTCCGGAAGAATTTCTGGTTGGAGTTGATTCCACAAGAAAGTTGTGCGAGTAAGGAAACTTCTTTTAAACCGCACGGTGGTTGACCGCCAGTCATCCAGATGGTATGGACGGTATTGCGAGTTTTGTCGCGCTGTACGATGGTGAAATTATGCGGCTGGAATTAGTCCGAAAAATTCCTCAGAGCACTACCCGTGATAGATGTGATAAAATACGCTAAGAGATGCAACATCTTTTCGCAGTGCTAGTGAGTCAAGCCGATCGGAAAGAGCTCGTTCCCCGACGATTCGAACTACTCTGCGATGTATGCGATAAAATGGAAGGAGCTGTACTCGGGAGCCCCAGCCCAGAGATGGGAACAGTATTCCGTGTGTGACAGAACCTGCGCTTTGTAAAGTTGCAGGCGGTGAGCCGGCATGAAATACTGTCCCGCTCTGCTGAGCACGCTAAGCTTTTTAGATGCCAATTTTGCCTTCTCTTCAAAGTGACCACGAAATTGCACGTCACTCGATATGTCGACGCCGAGGATTCCGATACTGACTGAGGCAAGAAGGAGAGTGCCTTGAAACTGAGGAGATACGACGCAGGGGTTCCTTTTAGCGGTTAGCGTGCAATCTTGTGTCTTCTGGGGATTAAATTGGACTAGACTAAGTTGCCTCCAGTCGGAGACTTTGTGCAACAGTCTCGAATTCAGACACAAGTTTGTCCCGGTACTCTGAGACGTTTTCCCGAGAAATATTGGCATGGCCGGTGCATGAGGCATCACCAGTGCTGTCGTCTACATAGCAATAAATGTTACTGGTTTACAACAAGTCATTGATATGCAGAAGAAACAGCGTTGATGATAGCACGCAGCCTTGTGGAACACCAGCGTTAATTTTTAATGACATTACTGTTTTTTACAATTTTTAGATCAAAAATAAATTCCTTAGATACTATATAAAAATGTGTAACGGTGATATAAGAATATTCACTTGCACATAATATCATCTCATTATCGTAAAAGGTGACACACAGTCACTGTTCAACGTAATTTAGTTTGCGCCATCGACAACAGATGGCGTTTGGCGGTGTGTGTGTAGGGATGTGGTTTGACCAGCACAGTTTTAAGGGCCCCGAAATAATTTGATTTTAGTGATAAAAATGTGATCGAAAAGGTGACCCAACGGTGATCCAAAGGTGATTCTAAGATGATCCAAAGATGACCCAAGGAGTAATCAATAGTGTGTGGCTAAAGAATACTCTATATTCACTGTGTTGTAGTCTCAGATCATCAACCACACCATCACCCCTGGGATCCACCACCCACCAGGGTAGATCCCAGGGGACCTTGAGCAAGGCCAAGCTCAATCAGGTACACTTACTCCTGTGGCGCAGTTACCTCGAAGTGGGTCTTTGCTGACATTAGAAAACCCTACTTCTCTCTGTCTTGCGCAAGCTCTTTCCAGTTATCTTCAACTTAAAATGCGCGCAAGTTAGCTTCCACCCGGTCACTCCACCGATATTTTGATCGACCAAATGGACGTCGGAAAGTCGATTTTGATTTTTCCAAAGATGTTTGGCTCGGCCACGAATTTTTCTATTTCGAAGTTCTATTGGACCTTCCATATGCCATCCTATCTCCACATGGTTATACCACTACCTCACGATATTACCATATGTGGTTTTGCATCTATTTTCGAAATGTATTACCAAATATGGACTTGTATCGACGACGCCGCACGGAATCTAACCTACGAAATGTCGGCCAGCTGATAAGAAGCATGTAAAGTAAAAATTCGTGTATGTGAGTGTACGATTGTATGTCTGTCTGAAATGCACGAGAGTCCTCTACAAGTACATTCAAATTGTTACAAAATATGGCCATTATCTTATACTGTCATTAAAACAAAAGGTCTCAAAAATAATACAACATCGGCTTTTCCTTCTCCCGGCCTCCGTTTTGAGTTCTATTCTCTTCGTCTAGTTCATTATGACACAGCTTGAACCTGACATCTGGGTACTGCGACCGTCAAATCGCCCATTCAGCGTGATGATTAAAGTAAATCCTGCCTACAACAGAATACTTACTTACTTACTTACTTATTGTCACGCACAATCCCTAACGTGGTAGCCAGAGAGAACAGATCGCCAAGTGTCACGATCCTTACATACCTCTTTCGCTTCTTTCGGGTTCATTAACTTCTTCATACACGCACGTCTAGGTATCCGAGTACTCTTGACCCTCCCCTCTTCGAGCAATTTGCTCACATGGTCTTCGAAAGTTAGTCTCGGTCTACCTCGACACCTTTTAATATTTACTTTCGCTCTATATATTTTCTTCACCATTCGGTCTTCACTCATTCGTTCAACGTGCCCAAACCATTGGAGTACGCCCCTATCAATTTTTGTGATAAGGTCATCTTTCAATCCTGCCATATTGCGAATCTCTTCGTTTCGCTTTCGGTCGGCTATGGTAACACCACACATTTTACGAAGAGATCGCATCTCCACTGCATTCAACTTGCTTTTATGCTTCTTCTGGCATACCCAGGTTTCGCTTCCATATAACAAAGTCGGTACCGACACTGCGTTATGTATTGCAAGGCGTGCACTCTTCACCACGCCTTGCCTTTTTACTAATGCATTCAGGGCACCATTGACTTTGTTTCCGGCAGCGACACGCCTATCCACATCTAAATCACATCTTCCATCCCGGCTGAAAGCACTCCCCAAGCATACAATTTCATTTACCTGTTCTAGACATTCCTGATTTACCCATATTTCACATTTCGTTCTCTCTTCGTCCTTTTCAAATACCAGAACCTTAGTTTTATTAGCATTCAAACGGAGACCTTTAATTTCACATTCCTCTTTCATACACGTGACTAATGCCTGCAGTTCTGCTTCTGATGGTGCAATAAGCACTGCATCATCAGCATACAGCAGACAATTAACTTTTAAGTCACCCAATTTCACACCCAAACAGCTATCTTTCAGCTTCTGTAAACAGCTGTCGAGATACAGTATGAACAGCCAGGAAGACATGACACAACCCTGTTTTACGCCCGCTTGGACGCTAAACATGGGTGACAGTTCATGCCCTACCCGCACACAGGCTTTACAGTCATAGTAAAGTGACTGCACAGCCCTTAACAATCGACCATCCACACCATATCCCGGCAACAGTTCCCACATTTTCTTCCTTATAACCTTATCAAATGCTTTCTCCAGATCCACAAAAGCACAGAAAATCCTCTGGTTAACACTCAGAAGCTTCTCCGTGATCATGCGGAAAGAAAACATTTGATCCGTGCATCCTCTTCCAGGTCTAAATCCGCATTGTGCCTCCCATAAGAATCTTTCCGATTTCTCTTGCATCCTGCGTGTCAAAACGTTCGAATAAACTTTACTTGCTAAACTGGTCAAGCAGATCGCCCGATAGCACCCGCAGTCAAAATGTGAACCTTTACCTTTATATAAAGGCACAATGACCGCGGATCGCCAATCATCCGGGACATCTCCCGTCCGCCAGCACAAATTGCACAGCAGATGAAAGCTGTCCCAGACGCGAGGCCCACCGTACTTGACCATTTCAGCAGTAACTCTGTCTAGTCCCGCAGCCTTACCACATTTCAAACTACGAATCGCACGTTCAATCTCTTTCATGCTGATGACCTCAGTGTCATCGAGGTCCGTGTCTGGCGTGCCAGTCACGGCGTCACCCCCGGATCCTTCACTAAGATCATGACACGCATACATTTCTCTATAAAATTCACTCCATCGCTGCATGACGTCCGATTTTTCTGAGAGGACGTCATTGGTTCTCGAAAGCACTTTGTTCATTCTTAAAGCTGTCGCACCACTCCGGGACCTTCCAACCTCTTTCCAGAAGAGTTTGGAGTTTTCCCTAAAGTTGTGCGACAACCTCTCGTCCGCCTCTATTCTACACCTTTCACGTACTTCCTCAATCAATGTTTTCGCATGAACTTTCTGCAGCGTATATCTTTCTTTCATCTTCTCTCTCATATGCTCATCGTTACTAGAGGCCAAGTAGTCTAACCATGCTTTTTTCTTCTTTTTTTACAGCTTCTTTCACTTCATCGTTCCACCATGCATCTCTTCTTTTACTACTGCCTCTTTTTGTCGCACCACATACTTCTTCCGCTGCACTTACCATTCCATCCCTAAGGTTCTTCAACAAAGTAAGGTTCGAACAAACCCCTAATTCTAGTAATTACTAGATAATGATCCGTTCCCAGGTCAGCACCCCTGAACACTCGTGTATCCATCACCTGTTTTCGCAGTCGGTCATCCACCAGGAACAAATCAATCATACTTCTCTCATTCTTTCTTTCTCTAGTGTACATATGGATCTTCCTGTGATTAAACATAGTGTTTGTCACAAGAAGACCCTTTTCCTTGCATACAGCCAGTATAAGCTTGCCAGCATCATTAACCCTTTTATCGCCAAACTTTCTAAGCACCGACTCGTATCCTGGTCGAGCGATACCTACCCATCCATTCAAATCACCACATACAACAGTTCTTTCGTTTCCCTTAACCAAATCTAGAACTTCTCTTACATTCTCCCAAAACTCCTCCAGCTCAGCCCTGGACGACGAAGCTACCGGCGCATAAACAGCCAAAAGGAATAACTTCGTCAGTCCCATTTTGAAGCGAACCCAGAGAAGTCTTGAGTTCACAATCTTGTATTCAGTCATAAGATCGACCAACCGGGACGACAACAGCACTCCCACTCCTTGGCAGGCGTTCTCGCTTTCCGGGACTCCGGACCATATAGCTAACGTCCCGCCAGGGAGCTCTTCAATACCACTGCCTTTCCGTTTGGTCTCCGACATACATACGACATCTAATTCTCTTTCTTTCATTATTTCGATCAACTAATTCGTCTTATCTCTCATGCCCCCTCTAACATTCCACGTGCCAACTCTGCACTCCGTCCTCCACCTTCCGCCGTGTCGGGTCCCCATCGTCGCTTTGCGCGCTGCATTCCACACCAACGGGGACGAGCTGGTGTGCGTCGCCTTAGGGGGACCCCCTAACCCTCGTTTGCTTGGGTGCGAAGCTGTGTAGAATTGCAGCCCTGAAAAGGGCTGGCAGGGGTCGCGACGAGCACGCTTCTACAATGACCCCCTACAACAGAATACAACAGAATAGACTAATGTTTAGCAGTTGATTTTTATATACCAATAAAAAGTCGTGTAGTATCTAAAAATAAACTTTACAATACGTAATAGGGCCTCTCCATTTATCAGTTCGCTACTTGTCAATGACAGCGACCCCCAAGGTTTTTAAAGTAGCGATGAAAAATATCTTGTATTAGTTATTTTCTTACGAGGCTTATTTCTAATAATAAAAGTTTAATTCTTATATATAATTTCACGAGAATGTAGAGTTATTGAAATATGCCTTAATGAATATACATTTAATGACACAAACTTTTCATTATTGTCATATTTTATTGGAAACGCCATTACGAGGATTTTCATCAATTACACAAGGACAAATATCAAGACCCGAAAACATTATTTGTAAGTCATATAAACAATTTATCCGGGATACGAGCTCGTGATCCTCTGCGTAGCAATTCAATAAATATGTAAGATTTGTGAGAAAATAAGACAATCATCGTTTTTTTTGTAATCTGATATATTAAGTAATCGTGTGGTTGCGATGTAAGATAATCCAACAACCTATTTCGTCCCGTGGTGTCTTCCGCTAGGTCGTTTTATTGCCATTTCGTTCACATCTGACGCAGCCAGACCGGTGACAGGGAGCATTAGTATTGTTAGTAGAAGAAAATGTTAAGTAAGGAAGTATTGAAGTAGTAAAGATAGAGTCAGAAAATAATATAGCAGATATATTTACAAAAGCAGTAGGGAATGTAAAATTTATTAATTTCAGAGAAATGTTAAATCCTAAAGAATAAATTACGATGTGTTATAAATAATTTTTATGACCTAGTAATAGATGATTATATAATAGTGTGTAACTGATTTTGATGTGTTGTGTTGCAATATAATTCTAAGGAGGCGTGTTACTTATTATACATTTACATTGGCAACACTGATTATACAATCTATGGTTTGAGCACAGTATAATATTTATAGACTGTAGTTTGAGTGTCTTGAGTGGCGGATGTTAATGTGTAGCAAGCTAATGCGTAGTATCCTTTTAATGAGTAATGTTTGATTTTTGATGTATAACATTAGCTAGAAAAAGTAATGTTATGTAAAGGTGATTAATAAAGCTATGAATATATAATAAAGAAGGAAGTTTCTTTAATCAATTACAAATACAGGGCTCCGCCCACTCCCCCGTTCTATTATTTATGTATTCTAGTATTCTATGGTATTGTTAGTTAGTTACCTTTCCGGAGTCAAAAACTTGGCAGTGTTTAACTCCTGTGCCTCAGAAACCATATAAAGCCGTTGGTGCTGCGTTTAACTCTCCCGGGGCAGGTCAGATTATCCTCCTGTCTGATTATGAGAGTGACGGAATAGGGGGTGCATCTCTTTGTGCACAACACTCGTGAACTAAATACCTGTCTTGCGAAAAAGGCTAGTATCTGTTGAGTTGTCCATTATATGTAGTATAGTATTATATGTAGTATAGTATTATATGTAGTATGGTAGTATATTATAGTAATAGGATATTAATTACCTATGCTTATTTTCGTTTTCTTGTTCTACTATTACTTAAAAAATATCTCTATTTAGGGAAGAATCACTAAAAATCCGAATTTGTTTTAAAAGGGTAATACTTTAAAATTATAAAAATGAAAAAGTTTTATAGAAAATGCTTTCAAATTAAATCAAATTCCGTGAAATCATTCACAGAAAAATTAAAAAATTTGCACATAGTTTTTTTTGCGTATATCTACATTTCTACTTACCTATTTCGTAAAATATTGAGTTCAAAATAGAATTTTTTACATATGTTTCTATATTATTTGCCTAGAAGACATTAGTATAATAAATATATGTGGCTTTAGCTCTTATAGATAATAATGTAATAATATATAATATTGTAATAAAAAAAACTTAAAAAAATATAATAATGTTGTAATAAAAAAAACAAAACTGTTTCTAGACAAATGCCTTTTAGAACAAGTAATAAATTTTATTTAAAATTGTAAAGGGCGTACTATGGTGGCCAGATTTTTAAAATATAAATTAAAATTTTTGTATTCAATATCGATTAAAAATAATACTTATTGAACGCCATTCTCATGTTTAATTTACCACTGGTTTCAAAATCTGTCCTGGAAAGAACCAGCCAGAAACCCAGCGAGATACTTATTAAAAAACATTTTACAATAATTCAATATGTTATATAATTAACAACCCAAAACAATTTCGAAATAGCTTGCGAGCTATCACATTTAAAGTTAAAACTTAAAATTAGCATTTTAAATTTTTAGTTCCGTAAGTGTACACAATATTCGATAACCTTAATTTTCCATAAGTTACAATTGTCACTAGCCAAAAAATGTAAATGTAAATTGTTTTTTAATTGATAGAGACACGATGCAGCCATATTACGGTTGTAGCACGCATGGGTCGTCTAGACCGGGGAAGAACCGCGCTCTCACGGAACACCAGCCTAAAATGGAAGCTTGACGCAGCTTGGTTTCGAATGGTAAGGGTAGAGAACCGGAGTTTCTTTTTACCTGACATGAGGCATGTCATTTTAGTCGTCAGGTACAACGTATCTTCATTTCGATTCTTAAGGTACAATTCCGTAGCCGAATGCAGACAGCAGCTGCAAGCGACATGTCGTTGCGACACAACTGGTTTCTATGTAATACGTTCCGTAGCTAGCGACACGTCGTTTGTGTAGCGGCAGACGACACTGTAGCTGGACTGCAGATCAGTAGTACCGCCAACGCCCGAGCGACGACGCGTTGAATTTTTCTTAAAAAAATGAGTTTCACTGATTCCACGGAGGAAAAACTGATAAACCAAGTGGCCCAATATGCCGCACCGTAACCGCTAAATTCAAACACGTCAAACATCGTGCCCCACTAAACACTCGGATCAGACTGCACGCGGGCTGCTGTCGCCTGCAGTCGAGTTCGGAATCATGTCAATCGTAGTCAGCTACGGTATTGTACCTTTAATCAGGTGGGCTTCGTGTTCCTTTGTCACCCTTATTCTACATAGAAGCAGGTGAGCTATGAGGACGTTTAACAATCATACTAAAATATTAAAAAAATACCAAAACTTACGGATACGGTAAGGGATCAAATATAAAAATAGCAATATCTATCACAGTGGGCTTAAAATGACGGGGACATTTTGAAGATACGACAGACGGCTTCATTTAGTCTCCTGGTAAGAAATTAAATTTATGTGACAGCCTGTCTACAAGAAAACATTTTGTTACCATTACAACGGGATCGTTTTTCTAGGGCAAAGTTAAAAGCGCCAAGAAATTTTGCAAATAATTGTATCTCGCAAGATAAATTGTTGGCTGTGACCATTAAACACCAGAATTTCAATTCGGTGTCGACTTAAGAGTTTTTTTTTTAATAAAATGGTAAGTGGATGCTGCGGCCAATAAAAATTTCATTTATCCTTGATTAATATATAGAAACAGAAACAGAAACTTTTTATTCAATATAGATTATAAATAAAACTTATTGAAAGTCGCTTTTCTAATTTACGATAGTTCGGAAAAAAACTCTGTTCTGGGAAGAACCTTGAAAACTTGTTAAGAAAAATAACAGCTTACAATCATGTATGTGTTACAATTAACGACACAAAACAAATTAGAAGTAGCTTGGTACCGATCACCTTTCCCAGGGGTTATTATCATCCATAAATTCCTTAATATTAAAATTACCCCTTTTAGTACATCTTAGACTATTAACGTTTTTGAAATTTGTGCAGGACCACGCTCTCACAGAATACCAGCATTAAATAGCAGCCTAATAATGCTACGTTTCGTATAGTGTGGAGAACAGGAGATCCCCTTTACTGGGAACAAGGATTTTCATCTTAGTTCCCAGGTGTGGCAAGGGGTGAGATACAGCACTTACCATTAGGTGGGCTATGTGCTTGTTTGTCACCTTATTCTACAAAAAACATGTTCAATGTATTGAGCATGCTAGAAATTAATACTTTGTTCATATAAATAAATTAAGTAACGTCGATAAGAAGCACCAAACTGGGGTCTTACGTCATCTATGAAAATTAAGGCGACTTATATTAAGACACCTAGTTCGTAAAAAGTTAACAAACATTTTTATGTTTTTAAAATAAATGCTTTACAATTGTATTTCTGTAAAGAATCGCTTTATCTTGTTGCTTGCACTGAACTACGATTGCCGGAATCTTTAATATTTCTTCTTCTGCGAATCTAAGACTCATTTTACGATGTGTGATATTGTGAAGAATCCGATTTTATTCGAAATTCCGCATTAAAGTATAAATCAGGCTTTGGTCGCATATTGTGGCTTTATATAAATTTTGATCAAGCAATTATTATATGAAAGCGAGGAAATACAATTTACATTTAAAGCTGTATTTATAACAGGGCTTTAGAACTAAAACTATGTTATTTATGAATTCCATATTGTATTCACGAATATTTTCTAAACCTAGACGTCAGAGCACTTGGCTCTTTCGCCGTTCTTGGGTTCTTTTCCCGGCCAGATCACCTGTAATTTATGGAGTAGCACAAATTGTTAGTTGTGGGACTGCTTGTGATTAAATTATATTTTTAATTATAACTTTATAAGATTATTTAATTGCGGCTTTATAACTTAAAAAAAATAAAACAAACTACTTTATTTATATTAAACGGCTTTATAACTTAAAAAAATAAAATAAACACGTAAAATCACCAAAATTAACATTGCACATCCAATTTTCGGTTTATTAAGAGAAAAAATATCTTTTAAAATATTTTTTTAGCATTTTATCACTACCTTACTTTTATACAGCATTTCAATTCCATATGACAGATTAAGCTTCTGATGTTACACCTGGCAATTGATGGAATGAACGATGAATTAAAGAATTGAAAAAGGTGACCCACTAACACAAAAACGAACTAACGTCTAAATAGTGTACATAAATATTTGTTATAATTCAATCTACACAAAACAAACAACATTCTAAATTCTAATTCTAATACTAAAAACCTTATAATATATATTATAATAACTAAAATATATTATTACAAAGGAGGCCCCTTAGGCAAGGTTCCGAAGATACTGGCAGCGTTTCCCCTTTGAATAGCTAGACTAATTCTTTGTTTGAGGTAGCTGCCAGCTCTTCGGTCACCTGTGACGTCAATTAACCTTTTTGCTATTTCCTTAAAAAGCCTTATAGCGCTAGGACCCCACGGATGAAGGGTCTCGACAACGAATGGGACAAAACGTATTCGGAGCCTAGACCCCTGTATTTGCATGCTTTAGCTTTTTCAGCCGCTTCACAACCCTCACCAGCTCTGTTGTTGGCTCCATGTAGATGGGAAGGTGCATCCGTGTCTGAACAGGTTGCATCCCATACCAGCACCCATATTTATATTATTACAGACTTTGTAAGCTCTAAGTTGTTGACCAGCATGCATATAGTGGCGGTGTAAGTACTTACAATAACCTATGTCATTCCGTGAGTATCATAAGAGGTGACAGAGGGAAGCGTATCAAGAGATGGGCAGTAGCGTCTTTCTAATAACAACGAAAACTACAAAACCGCGTTTGCCAACCCGCTTGCCAAGCGTAGCTACTATGACAAATATACCGCCTATGAAGCGATCCATGGGGGAGTTTAATCCGCTGTTATGGTGTAACGGTATGCGTACCTTACCGTATTTATACCGTATTTAAAACAAAATGTCCAAGAAGTTAAGTCCAACTTCAAGCAAGAGATCAAGCGATGACACCGTCTTGGCTGGGCTGCGTTCGGATAACTACGACGAGTATTTTTATCCAATTTTCATCAGATAAGACGAAATTGTACAACCAGTGTACGCTGCTAGTGTTGACTTATGGAAGCTCACGGCGTGCGTTGGAAAGGGCTATGCTCGAAATTTGTTTGCGGGGTAAAATTCGTGACGTAGATATCTGCAGAAGAACAAGAGTAATTGTCATAGCCTAGCGGATTTGTAAGCTCGAAGAACCGACAACCGATGGGGAAGAAAGGTTCACGACTGGAAGCCTCGTAATAGCAAGCGCAGTGTTGGGCGTATAGAGGCTACTAGATGGAGTCTAAACCTTATAAAACGCACGGGTGGTAGATGAGTACAGGTGACTTATAACTGTCCTTTAGGACATTTTATGGAGGCCTACAATCAGCTGTAGAACTGTGATAGATTGTAGTAATAGTGATAGTGATATTTGCCATACAAACTTAAACTCAAAACTGAAATTATCATATAGTCGCACTCTGCGCGGTATGGTGCCAAAAACGCTGGCTGTGTTTCTTCGCTGAATGGCTATACTTACCGTTGTGCAGGAAAAAAAATGTTTTTCCTGCAGCGGTAATATATTCATGTATATTCGCCGCTACTTATGACTTGAGTCCTGGTACTCTAGGGATAACCAGCGGCGAATATGCACGGATATATTTACTTTAAGAACTTCACCACACATGGACCCACCGGACCGACAGTCAACAGCAAGTGGCACAAGTATCTATCGCAGGAAGAAGAATAAATCAAATTTCATATTTGCCCCATTTACTCAGTTCAGCGAACTCTGACGCCGCCTGGCTCTAAACGTGGTACTCATGAAATGAGAGCTCGTCACGGTGTCCACGTAGAAGCATTTCACATTAGATCTTAGCCTCTCTTTCTAAAGACCAAAGTTGAATCTCATGCCATTTTCTGTAAATATTTCACAAGGCTCTAAAACATTAGTTTGGCGTCTTAAAATAATTACAATTAAACTATATCTCATTTTAAGTATGGTAAAATTAATTAGCTAAATTTTCGTAATCCTTGTTTAGGTGTAAAATATATATATTATAATTTATAGTATGTCTTATCCAGTTAATAAGTAAATAGTGCCTTATCACCGACATCACTAACACCAACACCACTGTACCTAGTGGTAGGTAGGTACCTACTCTTAATACAACATATGTTTCGCCTCTGAACATTGCCTTGTTAGCCATTAGAAGAATTAGGCTCAAAGATAACTGATCTCTAAGAGATATGATTTAGCAGTCATTAATTATGATTATTGTTTTCCAAGCAGATCTAAGCTAAAATAATTTAAACATCTTATAATGGATTTTCTTAAAGCAGCGCCTGATTCTATTAATGATATTTTATTTATTTTGTTCAAAAAACTACTTTTATGAACGTTTTTATGGGTTAGGGTGACAAACGAGCACACATTCCACTTGATGGTAAGTGGTTACTGCGGCCCATAGACATCTACATCTATCTTTGATTACAAATCAAAATGCAGATGCGTTGTCACCCGTGAGGACTAAGATGGAATGCCTCGTACAGTAAAAAGGGTCTTCTCTACACTCACCATACGAAACACAGCAGTATTAAGCTACTATTTCACGCTGGTATTCTTTGAGAGCGTGGTCCTTCCCCGGTCGAGCCGACCCATTCGAGCTACAATTATACTACTAATATAACTGCACCAGCCATGGTTCAGTTATATTAGTAGTATAATAGTAAGTAGTATAACGCTACCACTAACTTACTTTTTACTATAAGCTTATATAATTATTTAATCATGCTGAACCAAATTAAAACGCGTTTTAAAACAAACAACTCAGTAGCTAATCGTGTTTACTTGAAACTGTTACTTGATAAACACATTCATTTTACAGAACTATCTACAGATAATTTAAAAAAAAAACCGCATACGCTACGAATTTGAGTCATAATAATAATTATTAAGACAATTATATATTATTTATCAAAAAAAGTTTTATAAAGTTATCAATTATTAAATAATTATTAAGTAAAGAGAAAATTTAGCATCCAAAACTGTGCACAGGTTTTCTTTCACATCTGATATTTATGAAGTCTGCCTCGGGATACCGACTGTATTGGGAGACTACTTATAATCCCAATATTTAAAATTACTCCGACATTAACGAAGTAGAGCTGCTATAATGATTAGTACCCGAATTAGTCGCCTTGACCGAGAAAGGACAACGCTCGCACAGAATACTGTATTCATGGCGTATGGGAAATGAGTGTCAAATGCATAGTCTCACTTATTTACATATTAAGGACCAGAGAGAAAAGAAAAGAGATTTTTTTAAAATATTTAGCAGTAAATGACAAAAATCATAAAGAAGCCTGCAAGCTCTTTTTGATCAAGGGTGAAAAACGGGCACATAGTCCACGGAAGTGGATACTGTGGCCCATAGACACTTACATATAACTTCATTTAAATATTAAAATATAGAAAAATTTAAGATGGTAAGAATTATTTCCCCCAAATCCGCTCAATTAAATAAAATTTAATGTGTCTTACCTAGTTTGAAGAGCACCTCCCACCCTCTCTTAATTACGTACACTATGCCAGTCACCATTAATCCCAGCACCACTACTCCCAACACCACTACACTGGGAAAGACACACCACAGAATATAACCCTTGAAGACTAAGACAGAATGCTAAAATACCAGAAGAAGGGGTTTCCGGTTCCCTGTACTCACCAAACGAAACACAGCAGCATCAAGCTGTTATTTTTACGCTGATATGTGAGAGCGTGGTCATTTCCCGGTCGAGCCCACCCATTTATGCTGCAACCATAATATATAAGCAGCGTGGCTCTACTACGTCACCAAAAGTATCTTTCTCTTGTGGTGAAGACACGTCTTCAAGTATAAAAAAAATTATTCCATAATAATTTCTTATAATGACTCAAACCATGCATTGGTGGTGATTGGTAAGAATATCCACTACCTCATATCATCTCGTGGGTGTAGTAAAGGCAACAGAGGGAAACAAAACAGGAGAGGGGCAGCAGCGTTATTCTGATAATAAATACAAAAAACTGTAGTTGCCAAGTCACCCTCCAAGCGTAGCAAAAATGATAATACCGTAGATTACCTCAATAAGTAGATTACCTCAAAAGGACCAGTAATGGTTTTTTGATAGGTTGTAACGGTAACTATGATAATTTACTTTGAATTAAACAAATTTAACGCATTTTCTTATTTTTGAAAATTATAAATTTTACAAACTAAATTACGTAATTTTATTGTCCCCGTCTTGATTGTGGGTGCTGTAAAGTGCACGAAACGTCGGGTATATAAAAATAAAATCCGTAAAAACTAATATTATTAAAAATTATTTTTATTTAAAATCATTTGTTAATAGATTTAATATATTTTGATATAATTTGACTAAGTGCATTTTAAACTCCTCAACACTATTTATCCAATTTTCAATGAACATTAAACAGTGTGTAACAGTGGTAGAGCCACGTAGCAGCTTTTGCTGTCGTACGGATGGGCCGGCTCGAACCAGGGCAGTACCCCGACCTAACAGAATACCAGCAGCGTAAAGTAGAGGTTTACCTCTGCGTTTCGCTTGGTAAGTGTAGGTGACCGGAGGCCCAATTTCTCCCCCCACCCATAACATGGAAGCGGAATCAAATAAAAAACTACCCTCGGAGGGCACAAGTACACCTGGTGACGGTCCATTACTGTGCGTTTTATTAGGATTTTTCTTCCTCGTACAACTTCTCTGTGGAATTGTTTAGCACCGGCAGTTTTTCCGGACCGATACGACTTTTCAAGAATAGAACTTACTCCCCTGCAATTCCCCTGGTGTTGCGGTTGTTCATAGGCGGCGGTAGTCACTTACCATCAGGTGAGCCGCCTGTTCGTTTGTCCCCTCTTCTATAAAAAAAAATTCTTTGAAAAAATCATGTTACTTTTTCTGTAATTGTTCTTTTAGTGCAATTTTATCGATGCCACATAAAATGTAATACAGTGGATCGCTTGGAAAATAATCAATTTTTATGTTTACTCTTTCGTTATAAACATAATTTTTGTAAGATTCAATTTTACTTAAACATAAGATCGCTGTATTTTGAAAAAAAAAAGATACGTTCTATTTAGAAGGCAACAGGACTTGCTTTCTGCCTAAGAGTCCGTCTAGAAAATCACCACCCTCTAACCTATTTTTGCCTCAAAGCAGTAAGTTCACCGTGTTATGGACGCTAATATTAATTATGCTAAAGTGTGTTTTTTCTTTTTTAATTCAGTAAAGGAGAACCGCACCGATAGTTAATGGGCATATAGGTTGGTTCTGGAGCGTAATTATGAACGAATTTTAATTAAATAAAGTATTAAGGTGTCTTGGGTCTTAGAATAACAAAAACATAGAATACTTTTATCCCGGAAAATGCAAGGTTTGCTACAGATAATTTAGCATTATTCTTCGAAAATTCTCTCAACATGGCTTAAAGGATTTTGATGTTCGTGTAGAAATAACCCAGAATCCTGAAATAACTTATAAAATAATTTCTACCAACAATTTCTGTGGACTTTAGATTAACAGTATATAATTAAAATTCAATGTTTGAGTGTTTACTATAACAAATTTTTAGGCTGATATGTTTATGAAATAATAAAATCAAACATGCTAAGCTACGTCAAAGTTCCTCTCACGTAAGCGGAAAAGTATTAGGAAGCATCATCAGAAAGCATATTAATGGCACCAGGCTATGCATCACAGAGACTGGGAGAAATATTATTTGGGACAATATTCTGACTTAAACAGCGAAAGGAGAATGTATTTTGTTTCTTCGCATTCCATTTAATCCAAAAAAATACCATTTATAATCTAAAAATCACCATTCCCGCTAAAGTTAGCATTTACTATGACCATGTATAAGTCCGAGGGTAATACTTTGAATGAAACCTGTTATTATCCTAATTGAAAACTCTATACTTTGCATGGTAAGCTAGTTGACTACTCGAGAGTATCGAGGACTCGAAACTTGCCCGACATAGTGGAAAAAAAATAAAATTTAACTACGAAGGTAAATCTTTATCTTTTTATTTGCCGTCGAAATGTTTATAATATAATATGCGGACATCAGAGTGTTGAAAATTGACCAGGTCGTTTTAAGTTCATATCAAGTATTTCCTATGTTTTATTTAAAAGGAGAGGTATCAAACGAGCTTATGGCTCACCTAACTTAGTGTTGATCACCGCTCACGTACAACTGCAACATCAGAGAAATGGCAGGAGCGTTGCTGGTCTTTTAAACAGAAGCAAGCGCATTTATTGAAGGAATATTAAATCACATCAAGAAATTTCATGAGAATTAAAGTATAATATTTAATTATTTTCAGTTGGAGTTATATCAATGGAGTTATTCGTTTCCGTACTTCTTTGCACTTTCCACCTATCATCTTTGTTTAACTCAGAGGTAGAGTGGTAGAAAATACCTTGTGGCACTAAATGCGCCTTTTTACATGCGGTGTAAATAAAGTTTGAATAAAAAATAAAATTATGAACACAACGGAAGTCGTAAATAGCGCTTGTGTTTAAGGAAAACTAAATAAAAAGAATTTCGCACGCTATGCATAGACAGTTTTGAAATATTATTTGCTCTCTACAGCCCAGCATTCAAACATGAATAAGCATCGTTGGCCATTTTTGTTTTCTCTTTAGATGTATATGCCATCTGTATTTTAACCCTAAATGTTTATTAAGATGATACATAGTTAAAAAAAGTTAGTTAAGATCCGTGGTAGCTCAGTGGTTAACGCTCGCTGTAAATATAACGGAACGCGTGTAACCCGGGTTCGATCCCCGCCGGCACCAATGAAATTGTTAATTGCAATTTTAAGTGCTGATTTACCACGTGCTCGGCGGTGAAGGAAAACATCGTGAGGAAACCTGCATGTCTGAGGAATAAGAAAAAAAAATATTTTCGAAGACATGTGAAGTTCGTCAACACGCATTTGGGCAGCGCGGCGGACACTTCCTTGCCCTAAACCCTCTCAGAAATGAGGAGAGGCCTGAGCCCAGCACTGGGACGTATATAGGCTGTAACTTTACTTTACTTTTATAGTTAAAATCAGGGAAAATATTCACCCATATGGTAATTTAAGCATTTTATTCACAGATAAGCTGGCTTTACATTTTAAACCGTTGGGAGTGAAAATAATTTATTTTTTGAAGCTCTCATGGCGTAAGAAAACGACTCTGAAATATATCTCCTCCGTAACCCGTAGGCCAATTTACATAATTTTTTCGGCAATACTTGTAGCTTAACGTAGACAAGGTTTGTAAACAATAAAAATCTGAATTAATTTTTTTTCATTAACTATCTGAATTGATTAGATAGCAAAAGAAAAAAAAATTCAAATTCAGTATTAGCTAATTTACATCTGCGCAACGTCACACCATTTGATTGAATCTTTTGTTAAAATAAAAGTGGCAAAACGTTGTCCCTTTGCGTCCGCACCGGCCCTAGTATATATATATATATATATATATATATATATATATATATATATATATATATATATATATATATATATATATATATATATATATATATACATCCCGTAATTTATTGTACGTCCACTACGGCCAATTTTGCATATAATGTGGCGTCAACCTGCTTACGACGTCCAATATACGGACGTCAAATAGGAGACTTAGCGCAATGTTCGCAAATTGTCATGATGATCACAGGAATGTCAAAATCTAAAAACAAATTGGACGTCATTTTTCTTCCAATCTTGCTGTACTGAATATTTACGTAGTTCCGCTAATTTTCGTTGCAAAAATAATAGCGCTGCTGTCGATTTGTGAATACTTTTATTTTGGCCGTATTTGACTTCCGCACAAAAATAGGAGATGCGACGTTGCCGTTCGCCGTCACCGTTACCAACGTGTTACTTGTATTTGGTGATATATGGTTATGACTGCCTCGTTGGTCTAGTGGTTGTAGTAGTGCGACTGCTGATCGCGAGGTCCTGGGTTCGAATCCCGGGTCCGGCCAAAAAATCAATTATTGAGTTTTTCTGTCAGGAAATTTTCAATAGCTGCCCGGAGTCAGGAAGTTGGCGGTGTATCATCCCCGTGCCTCGGAATGCACGTAAAGCCGTTGGTCCTGCGCCTGGTCTCTCTCCGGTCGTGTCGCCTTACCGTCCCATCGGATTATGAGAGTGGATTATGGGAATAGACAGTGCACCTGTGGTTGCGCATACATTTGGGCACTATAATCCTGCCCTGCGCCGATGGCTAGTCTCTGTTGAGGCAGGCCGCCGTAACCGTAATTCGGTCTGCAGGACATTATTATATGGTTTATACTGCGCTTGGTACTAATAATTTTACTTTTAAACTTGTTTTCTTAACTTTACATTTACCTACAACACGTACGAATAGAACTTGAGACTTCGCTGGAATGCGACCCCCTTCCCGACTCCCCGCACCGCGTCCCGCGCTGGCCATGCGCGCTCAGTACCGATAGCATTTTTGTTACGGATACGCGTCTCAACTCTAGTTCGATATTTTTGATAATTGTTTGTTGTTTGGTTTGGACTTTTGTTTGTTTTTGTTATACTTGAAAGTTATTTTATCTGTTTGTTGTTAATTGCGTTGTTTTATTGTTAAGTTTGGACGTTGTGTTGTGCCGTTTTCTTGTGACGCTTAATAGTTACTCCGCCTTTTTTATTTTAAAAAAAAGATGGGAGGAAAGACAATACATAGCCAAGCACGGACACTTGCTCTTTTATAGTGCAATAAAGTGTATAATAAATAAATTAATAATATTACAAATGAGAAAGTGTGTATGTTTATTTCTTTGTCCTTCCTTGATGCGTTAACTAAAAATAATATTATATATATTTTAAAAAATAAATATTTAAAATATATAAAAATGGCAACAGTATATCACTTATTACTTCACTCCTTGTCAGAACATTTTATTTTATTTTTATTAATAATCTCATGCAAATCTCAAAAATTTCAAATAAAAAAATATTACGACGCATTATTTTGCACACCGTACATTGACAATTACGTCATCGGCCCAGGTCTCAAGTTAATTCGTACGAGTTATACATATAATATGGACGTCCGAATATCCTAAAACTTTCATACTGAATGATATTTGACACCCTTATTTTTGAATATAGTTATATTTTTATAATTGTAGATGCGGACGTCGGCTTATCGGTTTATTTCATGCATTTCATTTGGTACTAATCTGCCTAAAATAACTCTTGTTAGGTATTTCGTAAGCAACCCATAATTCTGTTTGAGTATAAGTTATCTTCTGATTGAGTACAGGAAGATGGACTCAATTGTAGATATTGACAGGTTTTATAGAAGTTTGTTTTATTATATTGTGACCAATAACCTCTGACTAATAACCTAATACGGTCTTGCGAAGAAACTCATTTTAATATAAGTTTTTACTGAATTAACTGCCAATAGGTTGTTAATTTCAACAATAGACCGTGGCATATTGTTGCTGACATAACTCCGAAAATATAATTTATTTACTTGATCGTGTTGAGTTTTGGTGCTCTCACTGCATCTTATGATGGATGAGTGCGACTATTGTACCTAATCTGTATGAAATTACTCTCTACTTAACTATATTTATTTTTTGAAAGGCTATTTTTGTTAAATTATGATATTATGTTTGGTTTTGCAGTTAGTTGAAATACAATTTAATTTTTCACACACGTTTTCTAAGTTTCTAAGCGTTTTGTCATTTCTAGAACGATTTTGAATGAATTTTACACCGCATGGCCTCCCTACACTAAAATACAAATAAAACAATAGCGAAAATTGTCATTAAAGCAATGATCATTAATGTGTGTCTTATACTTACACAAGGAATTAAAATATAAATATATTCATGGTTATATGGACGTCAAATATCGTGCGGTATTAAACTTTACCGATAATCTGACGTCCACATATAGAAATATAACAAAATTCAAAAATATGGACGTCAAATATCATTCAGTATGAATGTTTTAGAATATTCGGACGTCCATATTATTATATGTAGCTAAATCTAAGGACACGAAAACAAATTGGAAAGTAAAATTATCTACTGGCACTGAGGACAGTATAAACCGACAAAAATACCAAAATACGCCTTGAGCACTAAATAAATAATCAACATAAGTAAATAGTAAAATGCAATAATAAACAACTTTGGACATCGGATATCGAAGAAGTGGACGGCAAATAAAACTTAGTGTGAATATTTTAGGATATTCTTACGTCGTTACGTATATGGGTAAATACTCCGTTCGATGTCCATGTCAAGTACATTAATCACCTTACATAAGTTTATTTACCTAAGTTACTAAATATAACCCAAGAAACTTAAATGCAAGCAAGCATAAGCGTGGAAAGTTCACAATGTGCGTAGCTAACAATACTGACGCCAATTAGAGCACGATATGCATATTTTTAGTAATATAGCTTCCAATATTTATAACAACAACACAAACAAATTGGATCTCAACTAACTGCAAAACCAAACATAATATCATAATTTAACAAAAATAGCCTTTCACAAAAATGAATCTGGTTAAGTAGAGAGTAATTTTGTACAGTTTATGTAAATAGTTCGCACTCATCCTTAAGATAGTGATCATAAAAAGTAAATTCGCAGTGAGGGCATCAAAACTCGATACGATCAAGTAAATAAATTATATTTTCGGAGTTATTCATGTCAGCAACAATACGCCACGGTCTATTGTAGAAATTAACAACCCATTGGCAGTCAATGCAGTAAAACCTTATATTAAAATGAGTTTCTTCCCAGGGTCATATTAGGTTATTAGTCACAATATAAGAAAATGAACTTCTATTAAACCTGTCAATATCTACAATTAGTACTTATTTACAATAGTAAAATAAATAATAATATAGTCAATCTATAATGTATCACGACTGGGCAATCCTAGATATTTTTTTGTATTTAGACGAATAACTAGTTGGTAAATTAATCATGATATCTATCTGTTTTTTTTTCGCCAGAGACAAAAATTATATTGCGTATTTTTCGTAACTGCACATTCTGTGGTTTTATTTCATTATTTTGAACAATATAGGAAACTTGAGGACTAAAATTAAATCTAATCTGAACCAGAATCATAAAAACTGTATTATTCGCGCTAAACGAATCTAATAAAGATCTGTTATTTTTGTCTCCTGCAAACTATAGGAATCTATCGAATAACTACATAAACAAAATATCACCTATAAATAAAATATTACAAAGTGGAATAACTAATAAGAGTGGCAACGTCGCACCATACAAAGGAATTGCGTTAAGCGGGAGAATGAATTAAAAACTATGTATATTACGGGGATTCTGGATAATTTGTAATATGGAGGGGAGTCCTGATTGGTTTCCCTCCGTCTGGCAATATACGAATATTTGTATATCGACATATGGTAAATTTTCAAAGAAATAAGTTAAACACTATCTTTGAAATTGTTTAATGGACCAATATTCGCTGTCATAATGTATAAAAATTGCCTACAAGTGGTGGACGCTACAATAATGCGAAATGAAAGAACGTAGAATCAATATTGTGATGTATATATATATATACAACACGTAACATAATTAACGCGCTTTGAGAAAGTATTTTGTTCAGAATCGTTTATCGATTCCTATCATTTTTAATATAGGTAATTTTTATCCCAAAAATAATTAAATCTACGTAAATTACAGTCACACTAAATTTGGCAATAAGACTTTTAAGAGTGCAGTTTTATTTGTATTATTACTAATTCTGTCATTCAATAGAAATAAAGAAAAATGAACTTTATTTCAAGCACGTTAAAGTCTTTGCGTTCGTGGATTTGTACTGTGACAACAACATTCTTCCGGAATTAGTATAATTTGATAAATAATCAGTGCATAAAAATGTTTAACTAAAATTCAGTGTATGTATTATGATTATAACATAATATACTAATTGGGGTGTCTGAGGGTGTGCATTAATTACGTTACATATTGTATATAATAATAGATATACGGATTCACTTCTATTATTTATTTACATTCTATGATGTAGAATTTTTTATAGAATAAGGCGGATAAACAAGTGCACAGTCCAACTGATGGTAAGTGGATGCTGTGGACCATTGACTTGACTATTAAAATAGAAGTGGGCTGTCAACCCTGCGGATGGATATGAAATGTCTTGTTTCCCGTGAAAAAGTTACCTCGAATCTCTACAGACACCATACACTACGAGCATTAAGCTGATGTTTTACGCTGGTATTCATTGAGGGCGTGGTCCTTTGACGATGACCCAGTCCTGCCACATATATACGACGGTAGATTGAAAAGTTCGCGGCCTCATATAGCCATAATTAAAATTTTATTACTTTCTGCTTTCATTATATACAGTAACTCTTTAGTTGTCATTTTGTGAAGTTTCATTTTAGTATTACTTATTGTAAAGAGTTTACAGTGTTTTATTGAGCCTTAAGTGAAGCGATTTTTAAAAATGGAGAAAATCGAACATCGCGCCGTTATTAAGTATCTATTCAAGAAAGGGTTAACGCCGAAACAGATTCACGAAGTTATGGTGGTGACTTAAGAAGAATTTGTTTCATCAAATACAACCGTTAAAAGGTGTTCGGCAGAATTCAAACATGGTCGGCTGAGCATTGAAGATGACTCACACACTGGACGGCCATCAACTTCGAGTACCGAAGAAAACACCGGAAAACTTTGCGATTTGGTAATGGTAGACCAAAGATTGAAAATCACAGAGATACCTGAGATCGTAGGCATATCGTATGCGTGAACTCAAAATGTAATTCATAATGAATTGGGGGTTTCGAAGGTTTCTTCGAGATGGGTATCGAGACTGCTTTCAGCCGAACATAAACGCAACCAATTTGCGATTTTGCTCGATTGCTTGGACTTGTTTGAAACCGATTCACAAAACTTTTTAGAGAGATTTGTTAGAGAGTAGAGAGACTACTGATAAAATATAGGTTCATTACAATACTCCTGAGTCAAAACAACGATCAAAAGAATGGAGTAGACCAGACTCACCGCCTCCGTAGAAAGCTAAAGTGATTTTATCTGTAAGCTACGTAATGGTATCAGTATTCTAGGATTCGAAGGGATTCATTATGGTCGATTACCTACCGAAAGGAACCACCGTAAACTCTACTTATTACTGCATGCTTTCACGTCGGTAACGTGATGAAATTAAGAAAAAACGCTCAGCAATATTAACCAAAAATTTGTTGTTTCATCAAGACAACGTACGCCCCCACACGTCTTACGAAACGATGGCTAAAATCAATAATTGTGGATTCTAATTACTTCCCCACCCTGGTTATTCGCATCATTTGATACCATCTGGCTTCCACCTCTTCCCCAGTCTAAAAAAACATTTAGGCGGACAGCAAATTTCATCAAACGATGAGATTGAATAAGCCGTTAATGCCTATTTTGAGGTTCAAGACGTGGTATTTTTTGAAATTGGTATAATGGCTTTAGAAACTAGATGAAAGAAGTACCTTGACAAAAGTGGTGATTACGTCGAAAAATAAAAATAATATAATATAATAGATATAAATATATAAAAGAAAAAAACTTCCGATAAAATTAAGCATTTAACAAGAAGCTTCTGAGCAGACACTCTTATGGTGATTGCGTTTGTAAATTATGATACCACGGGTTGGTTTTTATGAGGGATGTCAACGTCCAACAGTAATATTAAATTTGTTGTCTTTAGCGCACTCAGAATGGAGAAGTCCACGCCATTATCCTATCGGGTTATTGACGGTTCTTCAGGCTTTTCATAGACACAGTAACCTCCCTTCACTGCTTACATTTTTTTACTTTACGCATTTTTTTATTTATTTATTTATTTATTTATTATTTATTTGGAAAACTTACAGCTAATTTACAAAAAATAATATAATTATAACAAAAATGAAGGCCATTTACAAGTTTTCACTTATATACTACTTTATAATAAACAAGATTGTGTCAAAACAGATATGTACAAGTATAATATGGCAAGTAACAGTACACTATCGAGAAGAAAAGAAATTGTTAGAAAGTGATCGCCCAAGTTGGGGAACACTGGAATGAAACAAGTCAATATCCACGTTGTGAATATGTGCTGTAGCATTAAAAGATTTGCATGATCGAATAATAAAAGAGTTTTGTCTATAATTACTTTTCACGTATGGTACCGATAAAAGTGTAGGTTTCCGCAAGTTAGATGATGAGGTACGTAAACCTATTTTACCCAGTAATTCAGGGCAATCAACAACACAATTAACAATTTTAGAAAGGAAAGAGAGATCTGCAATATTTCTTCGCTCATACAAAGGTAAGATATGAAATTTTTTACATCGAAGAGTATAGTTAGGTATAAACTTTTTTGATTTATATTGAAGAAAACGCAAAAATCTTTTTTGTATGCGCTCTATCCTATCAACATATACATTATATTTAGGATTCCAAATTTCAGAGGCATATTCTAAGTGGCTGCGTACAAAAGCGCAATAAAGAATTTTGAAAGTTTTTGTGCTTTTAAAATCTGCCGATAATCTTAATATAAAACCTAGCGCTTTGTTAGCCTTTGTAACAATATTATCAACGTGATTATCAAACAGCAATTTTGAGTCAAAAGTAACACCTAGATCTTTGATAGTGCTGGTTCTATTTAGAGCAGTATGGTGTAATTTATAATTATATATTATAGGATTAGGTTTACGAGTAAATGAGCAGATAAAACATTTAGAAACGTTTAGATCAAGTTTATTGTTAAAACAATACACTTCTAAATTATAGAGATCCTTTTGAAGGCTAGAACAACATTCCAAATCTGTAATAGGACATAAGATTTTCATATCGTCAGCGTAAAGAATAATCTTGGAACTTTTAAAACACGTATCGATATCATTGATAAAAATTAAGAAGAGCAAAGGACCTAGTATGGATCCTTGCGGTACGCCAGACGATATATGGATTGTAGAGGAACGATATCCACCAAGGACGACAGATTGACTTCGGTTTCTGATATATGACGTAAACCATCTGAATAAATCACCTCTGATACCCATTGAAAGGAGTTTACGTAAAAGAATTAAATGATCAATTCTGTCGAATGCTTTGCAGTAGTCTGTATATACTACGTCAACTTGTGCTGGTTTGGACATAATGCTTGTTAGATAGTCGGAACAAATAATAAGGTTTGACACGGTGGATCTGTTTTTTAAGAAACCATGTTGATTTTCACTAAATGTGTGACGAAGAGAAGAGTACATCTGGTTGTAAATTATTTTTTCAAGCACTTTAGCAAATAGACAGAGCTTAGAAATGGGACGATAATTTTGTACCTCATCCTTAGGTCCTTTTTTATGTACTGGAGTAATAAACACATTTTTCCAAATATTTGGAAAAATGCCCTCCTTTAAAGAACGGCGGTACAGGATTCTCAGAGGCAAAGTAAGGGAGCCCGCACAGCGTATGATGAAGATCGCCGGGATACCGTCTGGTCCAGCTGATTTGTGCGGGTCGATAGTCTTTAAAAGTCTGAATACCTCGGCTTCTTTCACTTCGATGGAATTGATATCGACAGGAGATTGATCAATTTTCGTGTCAATAATATTAAAGTTGGTTGTGTCAGAATCGTGAAGAAAGTTAGACTTGAAAAACTGATTAAAGAAATCACAAATTACTTCACCTTTGCTTGAAGAATATTGACCAAATTTCATACTAGAAGGGTATGAATTTGGAGATTTTTTACTCTTGACAAAGTTCCAGATGGCTTTCGGTGATTTGCTTATGTTATTTTCTATATTGCGAATGTAAGCTTCGTACATACTTTTTTCAAGAACCTTACCACGTTCCCTTAATAAAATAAAAGAATCAAGATCGGAAGTGTTTCTATATTTCTTATACTTAGAGTGGTACTTCATTTTTTCTTTTAAGATTTTAATCAGGGGGGTTTTATACCAAGGAGGAAATCTGGAAGCTGGTTTAACAGTTTTGCAAGGGACATGTGCATTGATTAACGTTTTTAACTTATCATACAATAAGAGTACAGCCTCCTCTAAAGTACCAATTCTAAGACAGTTGGACCAGTCCGTACTATCAAGTTGTTGGCATATTTTAGTGTAGTCTGCTAAATTATACAGGAATTTAGTTCTGGTTTGCGGTGAAAGCATATGCTGGTGGTTGAAATCAACAGATATACATAATGCCACGTGATGATGATCTTCCGAAACCAAAGGGTCTAGACATTTATGTACATCTATAAAGTTATTGCAGAAAATTAAATCCAGAATTCTGTTGTTACAGTTTAGTTGACTATTATACTGAGATAAGGAACATAAATTGAGAGTATCAAAAAAGTCCGACTGAATGGGACCTTGAATATTAGAGGGGTATTGAGATTGCCCATCGTCAGCTGGCTGCCATATTATATTCGGCAAATTAAAATCGCCTAAAATTAAAAAACCGTCTGTCAAATTATTTAACACAGTCTCATTTAATTTAGTGTAGAAACATTTTAATTGCTGTAATAAAGAATTACCTAAGTTTTGATAGCACATATAAACAACACAAATATTTAATTTGTAACACATATTAGTCGATGCACGCTTTAGGGCCAGAGTAATCCATATATCCTCCGCTGATGAACGCCATTCACTACGTTCAAAAACTATAAGCTCTCGTCGAACAGCAATAAGAACTCCACCCCCCATACTTTGACCTGTATCAGAATAATTCCTATCACGCCTCCAAACTAAGTATCGGTTATCAAATAATTCAGTGTCGTTGAAGTCCTCATTGAGCCACGTTTCCGTTAAGCATATTAAGTCGTAATTATTCATAACGATATTCCTATATAAAGTTGCTACTTTAGTCCGTAAGCCCCGGACGTTTTGGTAGTATATATTATATTTCTTGAGGTAAATATTTCCGCAACAGGATAAATACTAAACTAACTTGATAAGTAATGGTAGCAACTACAAATAATTTACGTTGAGGCATATTAGAAAATAATTTCCTATTAATTAGTAAAATGCATAAATATTTCGTGATATACGCGTACAAGTGAGACACAAAAGTATAAGCAATGGCGCGCAAGCAGTGAAGTAGGTATTTTTGTGGAGTAACAACAATTATTCTCCTACATTCCAAAAATAACGCGAAAATATGACATGTATATATCTTACAGTAAATGTACCCGGTGTATCTTGAGCGACAGATCAAATGATTGCGGAATACAGTTAACACGATGCAAGAGTTACAGTAGGTTAATATAAGTGTTATTAATTTTGTGAATAATATGCCAATTACACATAAATAATTCCAACATTCGTACAAATAAAAGTGAATAATTACTTGTAATCTATAAAATAAATAACATAGCACAAATATAACAAAACATCTATGATAAGCAAAAGAAAAATTAAAAAAGGGTGTTATAAAATCTGAGCCTATGAGATTCGATATGCAAAACGTTACTTTAAGCACAACAGCATAATGAGCAAAATAGAGATAGTAATAACAAACACAGATAGCAAGAACTTGCCCTTTTGATAAGCGAACAACAGCGAGGTGCGAGTAAACAACTAATGAATAGACGATTCCAACGCTTCTCAAACTTTGCGTATGCACAGAAAGTAAACTGAACAATAACTTGAGAAATCCTAAACAATTTTTCTTAAATCCAACTCCGTTTTTATTATATGAACAGGTGATGTTGCGTTTTTCCGTACAAGGATTTTGCAGTTCTTCACCCAAACGTACGAAAAATCCCGCTCCTTGGCCAAAGCCTTTGTTTTGTTTAATAGCAATTTGTTTTCAAGCGTTAAATGGTCGTTGATAAAAATTCTGTTAGTACCATTAAGGCCTATATCCAACGGCGTAAGAGATTTACATTTTCTCGCTGCTGCGACAAAGTTGTCTCTAAGGTATCGATTGTGCAAAGATACGATTACGCTTTTATTGTTTTTATCGTTGCGGGAAGGGACTCTAGCAATGTAATTAATGTTGTTATCGCTAATATTGAAGTCAATTTTGGTTGCTATTTTAGATACAATGTTAAATAGATTTTCCGTGTTAGTTATAGGAACTCCTTTGATTTCAATATTGTTCAATCGTGACCTCTGCTCCCCATCATTGAAGACTGCTTCCAATTTTTGCAACCGCTGTTCTAGGCGGGTTACATCTTCCTTGGTCTTCTGAAGTGTTTGAATTTCACGATCCACCTCGGCTATCCTAGCTATAAGCATGTCAACCGAAGTGTGAACGTAATCTAGCGAATCTTTCACAACCGACAACTCACATTTAATAGTTTTAAGATCGGTCAAATCAGCCTGAATATTTTTTACCGAATCTAGTAACTTAGGCAATGATGACATTTGTTCAGAGAGTCCACGTAACTCACCACGAATATCGTCAAGATCACTTGGAGTGCAAAAGTTGGAACGACCAGGAGCTGGACTTTTACGAGGATGTTTCTGATTACATAAACTTGGCCCTATTTAAATACAAATATTGTGTTGTAACGTGCCAATGTTGTGCTTAAGTGAGCGCGTAGCGCAGATACACATCTGTGTAGAGTGTATACACATTGTATCTGCCGACCCCTTTTTATTCCTATTTAAAAGTTATAAAATTGTTTATTAGTTCTATATTCTGTACAGGTTTCGATAAATATAGGAAAACAGATTATTTCAGATCGTTTACATTCATGAAACGTTTATTATATTCAGACGTGTTATAGCAACAAACTGTTTAATACCGGGTCATTGCTAACTACGTGAAATTAGGCGTTAATGAGCGATTTTATTGGCAATGGAATATTAAAATCTGATTCGTGCAGAAATTTCGGTATTTAGAAACACAAATTCAGAGGAAGCACAACAGATACAAAATACGAGTTCACAATTTTTTATTATTTTATGTAGGTACTAATAAGAACAAAAATAACGGCATGTTTACACTCAACCGCTGGAGAATACGCTGTACTAGTTTATTTAGGGGTAAAGTAGAGCAATCTCCTGTTCCAGTGCAGGGAAAAAGAATAAGTAAAAAAAACAGTTTTTTCAAAACAATTCAGATTCTTCGTCTGGTAATGGATTACAATTCAAAGTTTATTTATTTATGTAAGTATTATTATAATTAAATAAAACGTTACCTCCTGCCCTCACAAACACACTTGGATTTTCTCCTATATGGTTTCGGTTTCGGTATTCAGGCACAAACAATTTAAGTAATGGAGTAAAGGATATTATGGTTGTAGCACAAATCGATCAGCTCAATCGGGGAAGGATGGCGCTCTTAATAAATAAAACCGCAAAATCACAGCTTAATGCTGGTGTATTTCGTATGGTGAGTATAGAGAACCATACAACCTTTTTACCGGAAACGAGGCAATCCATTTAATCCCCAAAGGTATAACACATCTGCATTTTAATTTATAATCAAAAATAAATCCATATTAGCCACGAAATCCACTTACTATTAGGCGAACTAAGTGCTCACTTATAACCATTACTCCACAAAAGAAAAAACAATGGCTACAACCCACGGATACCCTTCAAGCAAAGAAGGGTATAGATGCGTTCTCACATCTGAGGACTAAGATGGAATATCTCACAACATGTAATTGTGCTGGCTCTCTATGCACTTCAAACAGGAACACTGCAGTGCAGGGATTGCTATTAGACAGCAAAACAGTTAAGAGTGTGGAACTTACCTCGATAGACTCTTATACAGAAAAGAAGTCCTACCTCCTAGTAATACCACCTGTTGCTTTTCATTTTATACGAAAGAATTGAATTCTATGCCCTGAGTTTAAGAAAAAACTTTCAAAGTGATTTAAATATTTCTCAAATCTTTAGAGAATTCAACAGGAATTCACGAGACAAAGAAAAAGATGGCGACGTGAAGGGAGCACTCAAAAGGCTCGACCAAAGAAAATAGCTGAGTCACATATTCAAAAAAGCTTTTAAATTATTGTAAAAAGGTGTAAGAGATATATGGTTAAAATAGTTATTTAACTTTTTTGTCATATTTTAACTAAAAGTATATAATATTATTCTTATTACTTATTTTAAAATTTAATGATCGGATTGCAATCTTTAACTCAAGAGTGAATGGGCTTTTGATAAGCTAAATCAGCGCTCTTTACTAACTCAGGCTACATCACAACTTAGCTTCAGGCAAGATAGTAGTAAAATTCTAGCTTAGTATTGTTAAAAATACACAGAAGCCTAATTGTAGGGTGCGGACCGCGAATTTATAAAGTCATAGGTTTGAATTCGACTACTGAACGTGAACGTGAACCATTTGTAACATAATCATTTTAAACTTTTAATTATTTGTATAACATTTAAGTGTTTAGTGGAAATAACAGAAATATTAATAATATTGCCAGTATACTTTACAATTTTTATAGAATAAGATGACAAACGAGCACACAGTCCACGTGATGGTAGGTGGATGCTGTGACCTATAAACATCTACATTTATCCTCAATGTCAGCCTTGAGGAGTAAGATGGAATGCCTCGTGTCCAGTATAAAGGGTGTCCGGTTCTCTAAACTCACCATACGAAGCAAAGCAGCATTAAGCTACTTTTTTACGCTAGAATTCGGTGAGAGCGTGATCCTACTCCGTTTGAGCCGATTCATTCGTGCTATATACCTAAACGTCATTTTTATGTGCTTATTTAAAAGTTAATGAGACGCTGGTATTTCATTAGCGTGGCGATTTCCCCAAATTTAATTACCAAATAAATGAAAGCCACTTTCTATATAAGGAACGACGAGGTTGAGAATAAGGAAAATTATTATATTTCTCAACTGAAGACCAGCCATCTGCGTAGGCCAACATTATAGTGTCCGAGTGTATGCGCAAGCTCAGATGCACTCTCTATTCCCTTACTCACATGGTCCGATGGGACGGTAACCAACCTGAAAAGTTCAGGCGCAGTACCTACGGCTTTACGTGATTTTTAAATCACATGGGTGAACCACCAACAACTTCTTAATACCTGGCTACCACTAAAAGTTTCTTGAAAGAAAAACCCGATTCTGATTTGTGCCCGAACCGGTATTCAAACCCGGGACCTTATGATCAGGAACCGGCTGGACCACTAGACTAATGAGGCAGTCCAACGTCAAACATATTAGCCGGGAACACCGAGCAGAGTGTGAACTTAGACACCATTATGTATTTTAATTATTTCAATAATGTTAAACTGTATTTGTTGTGCAAAACGGATATTGAGTTTTAGTTACGCTACTGCGAAATCATTAATTTGAACCGAACCGAACCGAACAGTAATTTGAATTGTATCGATTTGCATACCTATTACTTTCGTTGTGCTAACCGTTTTACACTCGTATAATATAATTTCGACTTTAGAACCTAATGTGTACTGATGGTAGATGGTTATTATAGACGTAACAAAATACAATCAAAAAAATCAAAGATACTTTCTCACTCCTGAGCGTTATGAATGAATGTTTCATATACAATACCACACTCTTTATTGTACCGTTATAGTTGCAGCCTATCAAAAGTTCACAGCTAAAATATGCCTCTGCCTTAAATTGCTTAATAAGGGGAATATTTACCATAATTGACGGCAAGTTGGTTGGCTATTGCATTTATTTTCTTATTATTAGGAATACGCTGCTGTCAATCTCCTGTTTTGTTTCTCGGCTACACGACAAGTTCTTCAAAACAAACAAACAAAAAAAGAGGAGAAGAATTAACAAGTCAGCCTTTCGCTCAAAATAACAACAACATTCTTTGCACCAAAAGGACAAAAGATTTTAAACGATAGACCATAAATCAACGGAAGAAAATAAATCGGACATTCACATTCCGTTTTCATTCATCAATTACAGTGTCCTAAAATTCCATGGACTGCGGTCACCACTTACCATCAGGTGGACCATTAGTTAGTTAGTCATTTCAAATTTATTTAAGAAACTCTTTCTAAATAATTGAATGATAATATATTGACTTAATATTGGTAAACGGTCCGTGAAATCAAATTACAGGATAACCTACAAACGGAATCAGTGAGCAGTAATTTGCCGTCTAATTTTGGATCTGCCGTTCAACTGAATATTCAGTTCGGATAGTTCTGATTTTCGAAATATAGAATCGTAAGTTCTGTGTTCTCAGTTCTCTAATATATGGTTTAGATAGTTTGGTATTAATTACAGATAGCGATAGATGTAGGAATGTGTATTAACTTGTACTTTAGTTACTATTTTTTTAAATTAGTAGGCGTAAATTATTTTCGTTTAGGTAATTAAGATTATAATTATATTATCCAAATTTAATTTCACAAGCAGTCACTATTCCTCACTCTCAAAGTCCGATGGGATGGTAAACCGACATATGTCAGGAGAAATATCAGGCGCAGGATATGCTTTCCGAGGGACAAAGATAAATAAAACTTCGCCAAATCCATCATCTCGTCATTCATCCCATGAATTTCGTATGAGTTGAACAGGGTAAATGCGAGATTTTGTGGCTTCCGATATATGCCGGTAGAACCATAACTTTTACGCCAGGCATGAAATACCTACAGCGACGGGAGGAGCGTCAAAGGTGCGAGACATCAGGTACTGCGATTAAAAAACCACTTGACGATCATAGCGATAAAGGCGTATACCCTTCCTACAACAGTTTATTCCGTATTTTTATTAATATACTTTTTCCCCAGTACGGCTGACCTATTTATAAAATAACAAAGAGCTTCCTTTAAACCTATCTCTCCTCTCTTATCTTCCTGTATACTATTTTCCGGGTACGTTGTATGATATTGTTACGCGCCTAAGTCGACGGCACTAGCGCCATCTAGTCTCGAACCGAAGAACTAAACTTCTTGAAGTTGAAACTGGAACTCTCGGTACCTCTCGCGTGTTTACTTAAATATTCTGGATATTTCGGTGCTAATTTATATTTAAAGGCGCTGCAAGATGCGATCGGGGAAGTATTGAAGTTGGTGAGACAAGCGAAGCTTCGGAGCGAAATAAAGTGAATAAGTGTGATTAATTTTTAGTGTTTTAAGTTTTAATTTGTGTAAAGAAAATTAAAGTGTTAATTTAGGTGATTCTATCGGCAATTTTTATTATCACGAACCTCAAGCTCGTAACAATTGGTGTCAGAAGTGGGATAAAATCATGCCGATTTTACCTAAGGATGAAACATAGGGTGTCCATACCCGAAGTCAACGCCAGCAGGAGACGGACCAAAGAAGATTTGGTGGTGCAACGCCACAGACGTCGGAGGACCAGCCACCGGCTGCAGGCCCGTCAGTAGCTCCTACATCTGCAGCACCCGACATAGGTGCTCTGATGGTGATGTTGTAGGAACAGGCCCGCCGACAGGAGGAGCAGGTCCGTCGGTTGGAAGAACAGCTGCGGGTGGACAGGATGAACAGGCCCGCCGACAGGAGGAACAGGTCCATCGGCTGGAAGAGCAGCTGCGGGGCGGACAGGATGAACAGGCCCGCCGACAAGAGAAACAGGCCCGTCGGTTGGAAGAGCAGATGCTCCTCATGAAGGACCTTCACGCTACCTTCGGAAAAGAGATACGGGAAGTGAAGGATAAGGTTGCTCAACATAACAACCGATTGTCGAAAGCTGAAACCCGAATCGACCAAGTGAATAATCGGGTTGACAACGTAATGGCTGACATGAAGAAATCACTGGACGAACCCAAACTTGGAGATGGAGCTACAGCTCCTGTAGTAGCTACAACACCTTCGCTACGTGGGTTCAAGGTGCCACCGTTCGACGGTACCTCTTCCTGGTCAGCCTACAAAATCCAGTTCGAGGCTGTTATGAAGGCGAACGGCTGGAATAAAAGTCAGGCCATGACTGCTCTCACACTAGGCCTGCGCGAACGGGTCTTAACAGTTCTGGAAGCTCTCGGTGAGGAAGTGACTTACGAGCAACTCCTTGAGGCATTGGAGGCGAGATATGGCGACGCTCACCTGGAACACGTCTTTCGTGCGCAGCTTAAAGATCACGTGCAGCGCATCAACGAAAACCTGCAGCAGTGGGCTCTAGAGGTGGAGAAGCTGGTGCGAAAAGCATACCGGTCTGTACCTGCGCTCATTGAAGGGAACCTGGTGCAGACATTCATCGACGGCATCCGCGACCTGGAAGTCAGAGCTGCTGTGAGGCTCGGGCACCACGAGACGCTTAGGGATGCCTTGGCCCATGCACTGGAGGTGGAAGGCGTGCGGCAGGATCTTCGCTCCCATCGCGTCAGGGAGGTTGCAGCAGCTACAGTTCGCGACCCCAACAAAGGATACAGCCTTAGGTGCTATGGCTGTGGGGGAAAGGGCCACCTTCGATCCAGGTGCCCTAAGCGAACCCTAGAAAGGGAAAATGAACGATCGCAGGAGGGTAGTGCGGCCAACAGCACCACCCAGCAGCAGCAGGGAAACGAGTAAAAGCCGGAACTGCGGGGCGGGTGCTGGCTGATGTTAAAAGTGCCCCAAGGATCTCGATCTCACAAACCCACGATGGGAACAGTCTATTCATCAATGGCGAGGTCAACGGAATGCCGTGTAAACTGACCATAGACACTGGAGCCTCTCGTACGGTTGTTAGTTCCCAACTAATAAGTCAGTTCCTTGGGGACTCAGCATACAACCGAGAACGCATTAATTATATATAGCCGTCCTTGGAGAGAAAGAGATGGAGTTGAAGCTAGGCAACATGATCTACCTGCATAATGTCATCGTGGCTTATATAATGGACGACTGCATCCTGGGCCTAGACTTCATGAGGAAGAATTGTTGTGCGATTGACGTTATGCAAGGTGTCTCGAAATGTGGACAAGAGGAACTTTTTGTGGAAGGAGCGTTACCAGGGAACATGTACAGCCTTGAGAAGATTGTTCTTCCGCCGAGATCTGAAACGTTTGTGCCGGTTAGTCTTCCTCGGAATCCTGGGCAACCTCATCGTTGTGTACTCGTGGAAAGGTTAGAAAATTACCTTCCATGGAAAGTGGCTCGAACCTTGGTCAGAACCACTAACATCTCAGGAGTACGTGTGCTGAACCTTTGTGGCCAGGAACAGATTATAGATAAAGGCACACTGGTTGTTACTTGTGAGGAAGTGGATTGGTTACGTCGGTGCCAATATCTATCGACTGGGACCCCCAGCAAGGATGCACAAATGAGAGTGAGCACACTTTTAGAAGACTGTCGCAGCGTTCTCTCCCCGAATGTAATGTTCAAGGCGAAGAAGTTGTTACTCAAGTATGCAGATGTATTCTCATCAAACGATGCTGACATAGGAAAGACTGGCATAGTTCAACACAAAATAAACACAGGTGAAGAATTGCCTATCCGTCAGCGGCCAAGAAGATTGCCGGTAGCACGTGAAAAGGAAGTGGAAACCATGATTGAGGGAATGGTGAAGGATGGTGTTATTGAACCTTCATCTAGTCCATGGTGTTCACCCGTGGTACTGGTAAAGAAGAAGGATGGCAGCATGCGGTTTTGTGTTGACTACCGCCGTCTGAACGACGTTACAAAGAAGGACAGCTATCCCTTGCCAAGAATTGATGACACGCTGGACATGCTTACAGGAGTAAAATGGTTTAGCACGCTGGATCTAAAAAGTGGCTACTGGCAAGTTGAAATTGACCCTAAGGATAAGGAGAAAACTGCGTTCTCGACGGGAAAGGGTCTGTGGCAATTTAAAGTAATGCGGTTTGGGTTGTGCAATGCTCCAGCAACGTTTGAAAGGCTGATGGAACTTGTACTTACCGGGCTAATTGGCGATGCCTGTCTGGTCTACTTGGATGACATCATCATCGTGGGCCGTACGTTTGAGGAACACCTTCAAAACCGGGAACGAGTGCTCATGAAGATTCAGAGTGCCAACCTCAAGTTGAGTCCAAAGAAATGTCAACTTTTTGGGGTATATAGTGTCGGAAGAAGGTATCCGCATGGATCCAGAGAAATTCGCAGCTGTAAAGGATTGGCCGGTTCCAAAAGACAAGACGCAGGTTAGAGCATTTTTGGGTTTGTGCTCCTATTGCCGGCGATTTGTGAAGAACTTTGCAGATATAGCCAAACCTCTGCATAAGCTAACCGAGGAGAAGCGACATTTCTGCTGGGATGAAAGTTGCAATATCGCATTCCAGGAGCTCAAGGACCGTCTGTGCAAAACACCTATTTTGGGATACCCTGATGCAAGCAAAGAATTTATAGTTGACACAGACGCAAGTGATATAGGACTTGGCGGTGTGTTGTCTCAACGGAATGGTGACCAAGAGGTCGTGATAGCGTACTTCAGCAAGTCGTTGTCAAAACCGGAAAGGAACTATTGTGTCACAAGACGCGAATTGCTAGCTGTGGTAAAGTTGTTGCAGCATTTTAGCAAATATCTTCTGGGGCGAAAATTTCGCTTAAAAATCCAGAAGGACAAGTTGCGAGGTGGATTGAACTACTGCAAGAATACGACTTTGAGATCGAACATCGCAGCGGGAAATCTCATGGCAACGCAGATGCATTATCACGAAGACCTTGTCCTGAAGATTGCAAACATTGTACTAGGCAGGAGAGTAAGGAAGTGGTATCCGTGAGGATACTCAGGACAGACCACCTTAGCAACGAGTGGAAGGACAGCCTACTACATGCACAGCAGGAAGATCCGGACATCAAGCCGATTTTGGAATGGATGAAGGCCAGTGCTCCCAAGCCCAAGTGGAGCGACGTCTCAGCGATAAGTTCGACCACTAAAAGCTATTGGGCCCAATGGGACAGCTTGCTGCTTCAGGATGGAGTTCTGTGCCGTAAATGGGAAAATGTTCGGGGAGATAGCTGTCACTTGCAAATGGTTGTCCCTAAAGCTAAAGTACCGGATGTTCTACAGCTGTACCATAATGATTGTTCCGGAGGCCATCTGGGAGTTAAACGAACTCTACTGAAGACCCGAGAACGGTTTTATTGGGTCCACTGTCGAAACGATGTCGAGGACTGTTGTCGCAAATGTACAAGTTGTGCAACTGTAAAGGGACCTCAGACTCGTAGTAGAGGTGCATTGAAGTTGTACAATGTTGGTGCACCATGGGAGAGAATAGCCATTGACGTGGCGGGGCCGTTTCCGGAGAGTGAAAGCGGTAACAAGTATTTCATGGTTGTGATGGATTACTTCACTAAGTGGCCAGAAGTCTTCGCCATTCCAAATCAAGAAGCTTCAACAGTTGCTGATAAGCTAGTTCATGAAGTCTTCTGTCGTTTTGGTGTACCTTTAGAGATTCACAGCGATCAAGGAAGGAATTTTGAGTCTCAAATATTCCAGGAAACATGCCGAGTTATGGGTACTCATAAAACAAGAACGACTTCTTATCACCCGCAATCTGATGGAATGGTAGAACGATTTAATCAGACATTGGAGAGGTACCTAGCAAAAGTTGTAGACAATCGGCAATGAGATTGGGACAAGCACATACAACCGTTTTTGTTGTCATATCGAAGCGCTGTTCACGAAAGTACAGCAGTGACACCAGCTTTCGCAAACTTTGGAAGAGAATTATGGTTGCCTGCAGACCTGATCACCGGGATACCACCTGATGCTCCACGCAGTATAACCGATTATGGAAATGACTTGCGGAACAGAATGAATTACGTTTATGAGCACGTCAGACAATCGGGCCAGCAAATGTCTGAAAAGATGAAAACCCGATACGACCGCAAAATGAACAACAAAGGGTTCGACGAAGTTTCACTTGTATGGTTGCACAATCCAGTCCGCACCAAAGGGAAATCTCCTAAGCTTCAAGCTAAATGGGATGGTCCGTACCGGATTGTGACCAGGATCAACGATGTAACCTACCGGATACAGAAAGGCGCAAGAGGGACTTCTAAAATCGTCCATGTGGATCGCCTGGCGCGTTATTATGGGGCCGATAATGCTCGGGACGAGCAAGTCTTAGGAGGGGGCAGTGTTACGCGCCTAAGTCGACGGTACTAACGCCATCTAGTCTCGAACCGAAGAACTAAACTTCTTGAAGTTGAAACTCGAACTCTCGGTACCTCTCGCGTGTTTACTTGAATATTCTAGATATTTCGGTGCTAATTTATATTTAAAGGCGCTGCAAGATGCGATCGGGGAAGTATTGAAGTGAAGAAGCGAGACAAGCGAAGCTTCGGAGCGAAATAAAGTGAATCAGTGTGATTAATTTTTAGTGTTTTAAGTTTTAATTTGTGTAAAGAAAATTAAAGTGTTAATTTAGGTAATTCTATCGGCAATATTTATTGTCACGAACCTCAAGCTCGTAACAATATTTTCACTTTATAACGAGTCAACATATATTTGTTTAATATTAAAATCCCGTTATGTAATTTTTTTTTGATTAAGTTATTCTCTGACTTTACGAGATTTTACTGAACTTTCTTTCAAAATTTGTAATTAATATTTGAAGTTCTTTTTTTATAAAGGATAAGGACGACAAACGAGCACACAGTCCGTCTGACCGTAAGTAGTTGCTGTGTCACATAGACATCTACATCTTTCCTCGGTTACAAATCAAAATGCAGATGCGTTATCACCCGTGAGAACTAAGATGGAATGCATAGTTTCAAGTAAAAAGGGTCTCCGGTTCTTTACACTCACCGAACGAAACAGTGTAAAGCTGCTATTTTACGCTGGTAAAGTGAGAGCGTGGTCTTTCCCCGGTCGAAACGACCAATTCGTGCTACAACTACACTACTTATGTAGCTGCACATAGGTTTACCACGTAAATCTATAGCTTATTTCCAGATGATCTGAAATTTGGAAAACTTATTTTACTCCGATGATAATGATGCATGACCCGGATGTTGGCCATAGGAGATAAAAGGTTTTTTAAGAGTTTTGTTATATAATTGAGTTAATCTGCTGACTCTTAACCAATAATAATATACAGTTTTCGACTTTGGGTCCGAAGGGAAAGTCTTATTAAGACGATTTCGCTCTTTTTTCGAGTAATGTTTCGAAAATTGAGGATTTTTTCGAATATGCTCACAATATTAAGTCGATACCAAAAAATCTGAAATAACACTTTTTTAAAATCCTACATTTGTCCATCCATGTTGAGGTGGGATTTAAATATGACATTAATGACTCGAAATGTATAGCCGGAATCTATTAAGTGGATTAAGTAAAAAATACTATATTTCTCCTCTATCACCATCATCATCATTACAGCCTCTTACAGATCACAAGCCACGTACTAAACTACGAAGTTCTCCCTCTTATAGTTCAAAAAAGACAAACGAGCTCATATTGAAATAATACTAGTTTTAACGGAATTTATCGCGTATATTTAACTTTTTTACCCGACGTTTCGAGAGCTAAGAAAACAACATGCCCGTAGAATATGCAGTATTACTCAGACACTGCCTTACATCTGGCTACCTATTGTGGAAGGAGGAGTTCTACAAGCAAGTAGATGGTGTGGCGATGGGCTCACCTGTATCTCCCATTGTCGCCGACATATTCATGGAAGACTTTGAGGAGAAAGCCCTGCTTACTTCTCCCATAAATCCAAGATTCTACAAGCGGTACGTAGACGACACTTTCACAATTCTACCTTTAGATAAAGTAACTGCATTTTTAGACCATCTTAACTCTATAAATTCTAAAATTCAGTTCACAATGGAGTTAGAGGCAAACAATTCCTTAGCTTTTCTAGATGTGTTAGTAATTCGGAATCCTGATAACACCTTGAGCCATACTGTGTATAGAAAAAAGACCCATACAGATAGATATTTAAACGGTGATTCTCACCACCATCCTTCACAGTTAGCTACCGTGGGTAAATCTTTGTTTCAGAGAGCACGAGGGATCTGTGACAGTAAACACCTGGCTGCCGAGCTCCAACATGTCAAGCAAGTTTTGCATGACAACAAGCTTCGGGTCCCACGCCTACGTGCTGTACTGCCATATGTTAGAGGAGTCACTGACAAGATTGGCGACATCTTGAAGCGCGCTTCCATCAAAACATACTTCAAGCCGCCGAAGAAGATTGGTCAGTTTTTACCATCAGTCAAGTGTAACGTCCCTCTGCAAGATGCAGGAGTGTACAAGCTTGATTGTGAATGTGGTCTCTCCTACATAGGACAAACTAAAAGATCAATTAAAACCCGCGTCAAAGAACATATAGCTGATGTGAAGAATCGACGCTCCGGGAAGTCTGCAGTCTGTGAACATGTACAAGATCGCCCCCGTCACTACATCAGATTTGATAGACCACAAATCCTCGCTAAAGAACACCGATTCCTTCCAAGGATGATTCGCGAGGCTATTGAAATCAAAACACATCCTAATTTCAATAGAGAAGATGGCTGGGTGCTACCATCTGCTTGGGATCCTATAATAAATAAAATTAAATCCCAACCCAAGCATACAACTGCAAGACTCCATGATACCATAAGCTCATACTGTGTAGATCGGAACAAAAGTTAAAATTTTAATCTATGGTAACCGCGGTTAACTATGACAGCTGGACGTTGAACATCTCAGTCCTTCCCGTGACCATGGGTGCTGTAAAGCTCTCGAAACGTCGGGTAAAAAAGTTAAATATACGCGATAAATTCCGTTAAAACTAGTATTATTTCAATGTGTAGTGTTCGCGTAAATATAAGAAATCATTATGTAAACGAGCTCATAGTCCACCCAATGATAAGCGGATGCTGTTGCCTTTAGACGCTTATATCAACCATCCATTACAACGACAACGCATCTGCATTTGGATTCTTAATTGAGGATAAATGTAGATGGGTAAGGACCAAATTTTTATACCGTCGCACAACAAAATATCACACTGGAAAGTGTCACAATGGAACCTGACTGTCGCACAATAGATTTATTAAGCTGTGGTTACACTTAGAATAAAAATGTGATATTTCATTGTAATATCATGTGTGATATCACAATGTTACAAATATAGCTACATACAACTATAGTTACTGAATGGTATGTGACTATATTGCATCCAACAAATGAAAAAATAAAAATCTTATTTTTATTAATTATTTATTCAAAACGCCAAATAATAAAAACATTCAAACAAACAAAAATTACCCTCCTTTTAGAGCAGTCGCGTAAAAGCAAATAATACAGATAACTAAAGAAAACTCTTCTAAATCAAAACAAATATCCACTATTAAATTATAACAAATTAGTGAATAATTTCTTTAACTAAAAATCTTCTAAAACAAAAAAATCCTCAGAGAACCAAAGCTAAACATTTCTATTAATAAAAAATATCTATTAAGCAGTAGTTAAATCCCAAAAATTTCCAAGTAAATAGTGTAAAAAGATCATTGATACTAATAGAAAACTAATAATTATTTAATTTTTTAATCTTAAAAGAAAAATTATTTTGTATCGAATGTAGTATCCTCCAGAGAAATAAAATAAAAAAATTAAAAGTAAGTTTCATTAAAACTATCTAACAAATAATACTCTTTTGATTTTACAATCTTATTTTTTTAACAATTGAAATATTGGTTACAGTATCGAGATCAACTTTTTTTGGCTTTATAAATTTTAAATTAGGAGTTTTGACAGTCTTTAAAAACGAAACTGTATATAAAGTTGTACCATCTTTAATTTCAACACTCGTGACAAATCCTATGTAGTACTTCCATTTTCTCATAAAATATCTTACTAACACAGCGTTGTCCACTTCAATTTTTTCAGTGAAGTCACAAATTCCTGAGTATCCATCCTCTTGTTGATCAACTGTTTTCGAATCTTTGGCATTACAAGTGTCTATCTGATGCTCCATATTTTCTTTTAAGATGGAAGATCTTTTGGAGGGAGATAAAAGGTCTGTTTTGGATGTGGAAGGAACAGAATTTGTACTACTTTTGCATGGAAGCTTTTTGGAATATACGTAGAAATCTAGACAAATTTCATTAAGAGTTATTTTTCCATAAGATTTAAGATCCAAATTTTTACGGTTTTTTGGCGTAATTTTAACGTCTGCCAAAACCGCCACCTTTTTATTTTCTTTCATTTTTCCACAGTGTCCTATATATATACTCATCTTCAGTTCTTCTTTGTTTTTTCCATTATTTTTCACTATTTCCTTATCTCGTGTCTTTTTCTTCTGGTTTTTTTGTATTTTTGACTCTGATTCAGTTGGTATATTCTGTGCATTCTCTTCAGAGGACGATATAACAAAGCTTTCATTTTCATTCCGTTCAGATGTATCACTTTCTGCATATTAAATCTCCGTATCCGTATTTTCGGTAGATGAATCTTGATTCTTTCTTGAATTCTTGCATTTTTCCTATTTTTCCTTTTTTTAATTTTTTTTTCTATTTTTATTATTTTTATCAAATTGTGCATTTTAGTGTCAAAGCAGTCACAATTGCCTCACATGCAGAAGCAACTTAATGGTCTGTACTTTATTATATTTTCATATTCAGTTGCAGTGACTTGATGAACTTTCATTGTAGATGGTATAGGTGTTACCCTTTCAGACTCATTTTGAATCATCTCTATGTCACTTTCTGGTACGTAAAATGTTTTCACAGACGTAACGGTTTTCGATAAAATGTCAAATAAAGATTCAGCATCAACTATATCAACACCATATGCAACTCTTGCATCAAGGGTTCTCTTCACCACACCACCGACCCCGTCAGCTGCACCTTTACCATGTGATGTTTCAAAAAACGACCATGTTCCTTCGGTAAAGCCTTCTTCCTTAATTTTTTGACAAAAAAGGTAAAAGTTATTTTTTCGTTTATATTGTGTAGCAGGACCGTCAGACCAAAAGTGGATGTGGCTAATTTTGGGAAATTTAATTTTCACAAAATCTATGACGGGTTTCAAGTGGCCCCATATAGCTTCGGGGCCATGTTTGAGTGATGGAGAAACAGTACAAAAACAAATGGGTTTCTGATCTTTGACATACAACAAACCTGTATGTAAGAAGATTACTTGAGTTTTAGAAGCACCAAAGTGCATAGCCTGCACTTCTTCGGCCATTTTACAAACATAATTTTCTGAGAAGTCACAGTGAATGATAACTTCGTCATCTTCAATTCTACTTTTTGTATTAATTTTTTGTTTTCGTAGGCCACTGTACTACGATACCTGCGACGTGCTTTTTGACTATTATCTGTTACCGTAGGTGAAGGTGCTTTCTGTTTCTTCTTACGCTTTTCATCTCTCCACCGTCTTGCTTCTTTCTTTTCCGTTTCATCCATTTCCGAAATTTTCTTTTTGTTTTCTTTTGTTCTTTGCGCATTCTTTTTTTCATTTCTAGAAATTTTTCAGGATTTTCATTTTTTAATTTTTCGCGGTACTTGCGGCACCTTTCGGAGATCCAGAGAACCATAGGAGAAAAGAAACTAAGATTTTTTCGATTCCTGAAAAATTGAAATGGAAAAGTTGTTCAGTATTACGAGTACAAGTACAACTGCCGCGTAAGAGGTTATTACTGTTTTACAAATAACCCTGTATATCAAAATTGCTTTGCCTTTTGATCTAGATATAATTGTTTTCTATTTTTGCAAAAATTGAAACTTATTACTTACAATGCAACTATGTAAACTAATCTTTAGGAATCTCTGATGTGACACGTCGCACAATTTCGTGTCACACGTGTTACAACGGAACAAAATTTCTTTACGACTTAACCTACAAAATATTATAACTCTTAAAACTTACCACTTAAATGAGCTTCAATGAATTTTTATGGTGCTTTAGTTCTTTATAATTCCTTTGTGTAAACTCAAACTGCAAAATACTTCACAAAACACAAGTTACTTATAATAAAATTTTCGAAATATTAATGACAAAACGGTACGTTTGAGACGCAATGGTCGATTGTCATTGAATACAAAATGGCGGCTGGTATCTGAAAATATTGCCAGCATTTACTAATGTTGCGAGACTAAATAACAAAGATACTGCTAAAATACGCCGTTAGTTCCATAATAAAAGCGTCGCACAATTGGAAGATCACAACGGAACGAATATTAGGACACGTCTTTCATACACGATTAAACATAAAATTACTGCAAACAACGTTATACTTATGAACAGGATTAAAGGAAGTATAATGGAAAACAAATTAGTCTCATGTTTGGAACCCTAGTACTCTTTATAAAAAATCAACACTGCATTGTACTGCGAAAGTCAGCATTGTGACACTGTAATTTTGTATGAAAGACAAATATCACAACACGAGATCGGGACATTATTTAAGAAATCTAAACAGTAAATCCAAGACAATAATGTCTGAAGCAGTTTCAAGCAAGTTAATATTTAATTTTGTTTAAACGAACTAGAATTTAGGGTGTACAAGTTTTTTTAAATTGATCTAAAAAACGTAGGACATCATTTTTTTGCCGACTCGTAGAAGAATTTGGTCCTTACCCATATGTCCATGGGCCACAATATCCATTTACCATCAGGCAGAATGTGCATTCGCTTGTCACACTTTTTCTATTAAAAAAAAAATCTCTCGCACATGAGTCTCCGACAGCATTCAGTGCCTGTCACTGTGGCATGTCACAAAAAGGTAAGAGGGTGATTATTACCTGAACAAGCAATTTCCCTAAATTTCTTAATCGTAAGTCCAGAACCGTTAAGTAATTCTAACAAAAGATTTCGATCCCGGCTGCAGGCATCACGTCATCATTATGGGTATATTTTTCTATACAATAAATATTCCTCTTTAATTACAAAGCGCATATCCAATTTCACCATTACAACTAACAGTTAAAAAGTATCTCGTGCGGAGACGATCCTGGCTACAGCTTCATATAATGCTTATGATAAGTTTTCGTCTTTAAACGTACCATGCATACAAAATTTTCAGACAATGCCTAAAACTGTTAAGGGATTTTCTAGTGCAGCGACAATTCTTGTTTTTTCTTCCATGCAAGCGGAATTTTGATGTGATATCAGAAATAATATAACATAAACATAAACACTCACCAGTCACCGATACGGGTAGGCAGAGACTACAGGCTTCCATTTGTCACGATCCTGATACACCTCTCTCGCTTCCTCCACATCCATGTACCTACGCATACATGCTGGTACGTTACTTTACTACTTTGGTAAATAAACTTTCGCGTAGAACGTCCCTTTGCGAATCTGCCGTTCGTCTTCTGTAACATAAATTTGCTTTGTCACTCTTTCCTCATTCATTCTTTCTACGTGACCAAACCCCCGAAGCATTCTGTTCTTAGTTCTGGTCACATCATCATCTTGCAAACCACTCTCTTCTCCTATCATATATATACATATATATAATAATAATTATAATAATAATAATAATAATTTAATAATTTCTTAACTCATCACCGTCATCATTGTAATTCTTTCTTTTTTTCCTGCGTGCACACTTGGTCAAGGCCCGTGTGTCCGTTTTCTACCCCTCAATACAGAGGGAGAAATAAAAACAAATAAAATAATAATAATAATAATAATAATTTATTGTTTCTCACATAACTTTTACAAACAAATCATATTGAAGCTCCGTAGCCCGTGGTAGTTGAATACTGTGTTACAGGCTACAGCATCTTCCCCGTTTCAGTATATATATATATATATATATATATATATATATATATATATATATATATATTAATTGAGCAAGTGGATGAGTTTGTGTATTTGGGATGTGTATTTAGCAGGGATGGTAGATATGATAGGGATATAGAACGACGAGTAAATGCAGGGAATAGAGTGAATGGGGCACTACACTCTATTATGAAGAACCAGAATGTGTCAAAACAGGCACGTATGGTAATTCATAATGCTGTGTTAGTCCCTACTTTAATGTATGGTAGTGAAAGCTGGGTGTGGCAGAAGAAGCACGAAAGTAGAATAAATGCTGTAGAAATGCGGTCTTTAAGGAATATGCTAGGGTTGAATCTGAATGACAGGGTGAGAAATTGCGTGATAAGAGATAAATGTGGTATGCAAGATGATGTTGTGACCAGGATTAAGAAAGGAATGCTTCGGTGGTTTGGTCATGTGGAAAGAATGAATGAGGAAAGAGTGACAAAGCAAATTTATATGGCAGATGTGAACGGCCGAGTCGGGAAGGGACGCCCTAGGAAAAAGTTTATCGACCAAATTGGCGATATTTTGAAAATGGGCCACGTTAGAAGTACCCTTAACCGACGAGCATGTATGCGTAGATATATGGATGTAAAAGAGGCGAAAGAGGTATGTCAGGATCGTGCCAAATGGAAGTCCGTAGTCTCTGCCTACCCCTCTGGGTGACAGGCGTGAGTGTTTATTAAAAAAAAATATGTGTATATTTATATAATCTCTATAATTATTGCGTGCAAATCTTAGTTGTAATTTTGGTGCACCATGTTTAACGTTGTGTACACCAATTTGTCAAATTTCCCCTAAAATCCAAGTCAAATACCCCAATTCAAGGAGAATACTTCTACAGATTTCCTTACAAAAACCTCAATTTTATTTTAAGAAATAAAAAATTCAACTAATTTTATAAGATTATATTATTAATTAATATTTTTTAATTTTTTTTCACACTCCATATTTTTGTAACAAGCATTTCAATCCATTTTTAATTTCTTCCCTTGTAGCCATTAAAACATATTACTATTCAAATTAATATGAATTTATTTACATTACATTGAAATATTACATAAAATATTAAGATAATATAATGTGATAACTAAAACTGCAAACTAAAATTATTATACGGTCCTACTCCTCGCGGTATCGTGCCAAAAACGCAGGTTGCATTTCCTCGCTGATTACCTATAGTTAGCCTATAAGCAAGAAAAGAACAAGCTCTCTTATCAACAGCAGCAATGACCAGTCGCAGATAATTTCCTTTATGTACATCACCGCACGTGGAACATACAGGCCGCTAGTCTCTACAGTAAATGGCACAAATTTGTATTCATCTCTAAGGGACTCATTGAAATTAATATTTTGTAAAATTAGAATATTGCCTACATAAACCTATTACACGATTTTCCACCAATTTTGTGAAATAACTTGCATACTAATTTGCAAATGACAATGTCAACGTGTTGTATAGGATGTTTAAACAGTTTAATCATAATTTATTACGCGAACTACTCAATTTCTGTCGACATTATTTACGGAACGTTGGTGCAATTTGTGTTAATTTCTTGGTTCCCACATGAACTCATGCATTCATCAAAGTAGATTAAAACTCACGTTAATTTAAAAACACATTTTTTTTAATTTAATTAATAGTATGCTTTATGCCGAGTATTGATATTTCAAAATGCAAAATAAGGATTTTAAAAATATACTATAATTATAATCATACTTATTTATACTTTCACCAAAAATGTCAAATATTTTGAAAATGTTTATACGTGGTAGAGCCACGCCGCAGCTGTATGAAAATGGCAGAATAATGTTGCTGTGCTTCTTAAGGTAAGTGTAAATAACCGGATACTCCCTTTACTTGTAACAAGGCATTCCAACTTAGTTCTCAACGGTGACAGTGCATCTGCATATTGATTCTTAATCGCGGATAGATGTAGACGTCTATTATGAGTTACAGCAATTACCATCAGGTGGGCTGCTTGCTCATTTGTCATCCTTATTTGTATAAAAATGATTATGAACAATATATGCATCTCAGCCTAGTCTTGTTTCAATCTTGATTGCGTTAAATTTACACAATATCTACGAATGGATGTCAATTAAGATTCTAAATAAATCGTTTGGTACAGGACGCTCAAAGATTCTGAAACAACACGTGGTCCGTAATTAGAGCAAAAACTTTTTTGTATGAACGGTTATTTAAGTGTGTAGGAAGCAAATATTTTCAGCCTCATTTATAATATATATGTTCAGACTTTTTTATCAGATTCGTTCCTATCATTCTCCATTCATTGTTCATTTGCATTGAAATATTAAGCTACTGTATAACACGAGATCTAAACAAAAGTATTAAATGACTTGTTTGTACTGAGTTGTGAGACGGTGTGCACAGACTTTTGTCAGCACAAAAGTCAACACAGCTTATGTTTTTCCCACTAAGCGAAACAAAGTACTGACGTTCTTGTTGATGTAAATGTTACGGTTTATAGCCGAAGTGGAGACACTCCTAGGTTTAGCCAGCCACAACTTCAACAAACAGGTGCATCCAAATGCGTATGGTTTAAATAACTTAGGTGTATTCAATTTGTCGTAAAATTTAAATATAATATAAAATTTTGTATTGGTTGCGCGGAAACCCATTCGTATTTATTTTATTTTGACGGTAGGACTTGCCGAATCGTTATCCCTTTCCAAACGATATCATTCATACCCTCCTATCGACACATCGGGGTGGTGGGGTGGGAGGGGAAAGAAGATGATTCTAGAATATCACGTAATCATCGGAACCGAAGATATATAAGGCACGCGCGACCGACGCGCAGCCTCTTCCCGCCGCGCTCGTTGTTGGAACCACACCGCTAGTAGAAACCGCTTTAGCCTGGAAGCAGTCGAGCTCCAGGAAACCCGCCTCACCTCGTGTGAGATATAGTCGCGCACCGCCTCTCTCCGGAGTATTCCAGAAGAAGTTCCAGAAGTCGCAGCTATAGTGCTCAACAGAATAGAAGAAACCCCGGTGAGTCAATATTCCTAATAATACTGCCTGCTTGATATAATTGTTTTAACCCGCTCCAATTTTGTTTTCTCCTAATCAGGCAGGATTCCTTTCATCGATTTGGCAAAATAATAGTTCATTCAAGGGAAGAGCGAGTGCATTGTACCGCTTGCTATAGTAGTCGCTTTTACGTAAGCGTAGAAGCAATCGCATATACAGTCCACTTTAGTTAATAGCTCGCGTAATAGGCTTAAGGTTCAACCGAGGAACTAGACTTCGGTAGTTTTAGGCTCGTGGCTCCACCATTTTATGGTCACTTCGAGCAGGATTTGGACCGGTGTTTAGTGGTCGTCCAACCATTTTCTGGTCGAATTATTAAATTAATTATTTAGATTATGCACTCTAATTTATGGAATAGACTTAAATAGTGTTCGTTTAAATTTAAATTTTGATTAGGTACTCGCAAACAGAATTATTCATTTTATAGCGCTCGTATTTGGTTAAATTTAAAGCTTATTAAATAATTGAAACAGCGTAATCGCAACCATTTCGTACGCTTACCCGACAATTTTGATAAAAATATATTGAGTTTAGCGAACAACGCGTCACCTCGACTCGCTGTAACAGGTGTTCGATTTAATTACGTAATACGGCATACCGAGTGTCCATCCTTCATTGTTTGTGCGTTGTGAGATTAATTGTGATTAATATAACTTTATTATAATAATCAAAATGGCAGTCAGTGGAAATGAATTTAAAATTAAAACGCTTTATGCCAAGAGGGACATACTTTTTTCGCGTATGCAAAATATAAGTGATCATATAAAGAACATTAATGTAGAAGCAGTGCGGGAAACTTTTTTGAATGAAATTGAAACGGTAGATTCTTTGCGGACGGATTACGAAAGAATATTAGACCAAATTAATCATTTGGAATTACAAATCGACCCGAAATATATAGTGAACTACCAACCGCTGCTGGCATTCGAAGATATGTTGTGTCGCGTGAAAAGAACGGCGAAACTCCTACAATCTCAAAACGAAGCAAAGCCGGAAATACAGGTACGTCCACGTGACTCAATTAGGTTGCCGCCAATAGATATTCCGGTATTCAATGGTGATATTAAGACGTGGCCCTTCTTCTTCAGTAGTTTTCAAAACAATATACACAATAACCCATCGTTATCGGACGCTGAAAAATTATATTACTTAATTAGTAAACTTAGTGGCAGGGCACAGTCGATCTGCTCGGGTTTTACACCTACAGCAAACAATTACTTGTTAATATTCGAAACGCTTAAAACTAAATATGAAGATAGGAGAATATTAGCTTCCGAATATTTGAACCAGATATTCGATCTTAAACCTATATCATCCGCGAACATCAACGGCTTAGAGCAGTTTCTAGATAAATTTGTGGCATCGGTGGCTGCACTTAAGAATTTGAAATTTAATGACGTTATGGACGTGGTATTTCTCCATATTGCACTAAAGAAATTAGACCCCGACACCGTCCGTGCGTTTGAAATGGAGCATCGTAGCTCGGAGATGCCTTCCTTTTATTCATTAGCATCGTTCGTGCGAGATCAAATAAAGGTGATGCAGCGCTCTCCGAACGTTAAACAGGAGATTAAAAGGTGCGTCGATTGTAGACAGACTCAACCATCTAAAATAGCGGGGTCGTTAACTTACGTAACCGCTACGTCAACATCACTTCAGCATACTTGTATCGTATGTAAAGATAAACACGGTAATTTATATAATTGTGCAACTTTTCGTAAATATTCACCAAGCGAACGTTATAAATTAGTAAAGACAAACAACCTATGTTTGAACTGCTTAAGCGATAAGCATTTAATTGCAAAATACAATTCGAGTTCCGTATGTAGCAAGTGCGCCAGGAAACATCACATCCGTATGTAGCAAGTGCGCCAGGAAACATCACACGCTATTACATTTTGAAAATAGCAACATAGCGGCGTCAAGTAAAGCGGACAAGGAATTCACCCCTACTAAGGTCAACGATTCTAGCGGTCGACCTGGTGATGTCGCTCTGTGCTCATTGGCGAATATGGGAGCACAACCTCCTTCAACCGTTTTACTGGGTACGGCACGTATTTTGGTTAGGGATTCGCGTGAAAACGAACAAAGCGTCCGTGCACTGCTGGACAGCGGAGCCCAAAATAGCTTTATAACGCGACAATGTTGTCAGCGCTTAGGCTTAGCAATAAATAGGTCACTTTCATGTCCTGTAGTTAAAGGCATCGGAGGTACTAGTAAAGCTACCCAGGGATATATAAATTACAATTTTATTCTCGGATAGATCGTAATGTTAACTTTGATATAAATGCACTAGTAGTAGATAGGGTCACTGAACGGTTGCCAACCGTTTCGGTTGACACTTCGGCAATGATTGAATTTAAAAATTTGACTCTAGCAGACGACACTTACGCCGTTCCTGGAAACATAGACATGCTCATTGGAGCATCGCTTTTCCCTCATCTTTTGTTAAACAACAAGGTCAGGGGCAACTCCTCGCATACCGCGCCTTACGCACTGGAAACCGTATTGGGCTATGTTATCATTGGCTCCGCCCCCATAATAGATAGTATTTCGGCAACCTCTTATTGTGGTATGGCTGTCGAACCGCTCGAGTCGTTATTCCGCAAATTTTGGGAGATGGAGGAGGTGAACGTCCCACCCCTAGCTAGCTCAGATGACAGGTTATGCGAGGAAATTTACGTCCGCACGACCGTTCGTGATCGCGACAGTAGATATAGTGTAGCGCTACCCTTTAAAGGAGATGTTTTATCTCTCGGCGATTCGCGTCAAATGGCGAAAAAACGTTTCTACAGCTTGGAGCGTAGGATGCTCGCTTCACCCCAGTTAAAGGAAGCTTACGACGGCGTCATTAACGAATATATAAGAGAAGGTTACATATCACTTGTGGCTTCGAAATAAGATAACTACGAAGACACACCGTCGTATTTCATACCACATCACGGGGTCATTAGGGAGGACAAACTTACATCTAAGTTACGTGTAGTGCTCGACGCTAGTGCTAAAACTAGCACTCACCTGTCGCTTAACGATATCCTCTATAGTGGGCAAAATTTACAGGGCAGTATATTTAATATAATAGCCAATTTTCGTTTGTTTAGTATAGCACTATCCGCCGATATTCGCCAAATGTTTCTTTGCATAGGGGTCCGTGAATGCGACCGTAGATTCCAACGCATTTTATATCGTTTCAACCCAAAGAACCTCTAATGGTGTTTGAATTTAACCGCGTTTGTTTTGGTTTAAAGTCGAGCCCATTTCATGCGTTACGCACGGTGAGACAGCTTGCTCACGATGAAGGTCTCTCTTACCCTAAAGCTAAGAGGGCAATTGAGAGCGGATTATATATGGATGATTTTGTGTACTCGGTTGATAGCGTGGAGGAGGCAACCCTAACCACCGCCGAGGTTATAAAGCTCATGAAATCGGGTCAATTCGATCTTGTGAAGTGGACTAGCAATTCGCGTCCGGTTTTAGATACAATCCCACTATCACACCGTCTTTCGGCGATAAAGGAATTTGACGATTCTGATACGCACAAGGTGCTCGGTCTGTGTTGGTCACCAGAGTCCGACGTGTTTAGCCTTAAGGTAAATCCGCCCGTAGAGAAATGCACAAAGCGCACAATACTGTCATGCGTTGCTAGATTATGGGACGTCATGGGTTTCGTAGCTCCGGTGGTATTATACGCTAAGCTTTTGATTAAACAACTTTGGTTATTTGAATGCGACTGGGATGACTCGCCGCCTGACAGCATTGTTCGGTTGTGGCAGCGTTTTAGAGAGGAACTTCCTTTATTAAGAGAAATTAAAATACCGCGTCATATAAACGTCGATAGAAATAGCGTCATAACGGTCGTTGGGTTTGCAGACGCCAGCGAGAAGGCTTACGGGGGCGTTGTATATTTCCACGTCCAGAATAATGGTATAAATTCGATTAGCCTCATTAGTTCTAAGTCGAGAGTCTCCCCCCGTAAGGTTGTCTCTCTGGCGCGCTTAGAGCTTTGCGCAATATTAGTACTCACCAAGCTTATTACCGCAGTTATCAGCGCATGTAAGGATAGAGTTCACATAGAAAGGATATTTGCCTTTTCCGACTCCACCGTCGCCTTATGCTGGGTTCATTCTTTACCCCACCGTTGGAATATGTTTGTCGCGAACCGAGTGGCCAAGATACAAGACGAGTTAGAAACGCGGAACTTTTATCACGTGTCCGGTACGGAAAACCCCGCCGATTGTCTATCCCGTGGACTCACCCCGATGCAAATAATGGACCACCCGCTTTGGTTCCACGGACCTTCTTGGGTTCACTTGGATCCCTCGCAATGGTCAATAACCGATTTCGAACCTTCGTCAGGGTCACAACCGCCGGAAGAGAAGAGACACGCTCTAGTGGCGAATGTCTCGAGCGAGGTCTCTCCGATCATTGCCTTGGCGAACCGCTTGTCCTCTTGGTCGAAATTATTGCGTAGCGTAATTTACGTTTGTCGATTCGCGAAGCTTTTACCGCGACGTTCGTATGTCTTAGCGTCCGATTACAACTATGCCGAGTCGCTAGTATTACGTGAACTTCAACGTGCGCACTTCTCTGAAGAAATTACAAGATTACAATCGAGTAGATCTTGTAGTCGCGCCTTTCAACGCCTTAAGCCATTTTTACAGGATGGGATTGTAAGGGTAGGTGGACGCTTGTCCAACTCGCAATTGAGTTTCGACCAACGGCACCCTATAGTTTTACCGCGTAAAGACCATATCATGAACTTATTAGTCGATTACCATCATAAATTGAACTCGCACGCTGGCCCCGACTTGTTGATGTCGATTTTGCGTCAGAATTATTGGATTCTTTCGCACGTAGTTTAATACGCAATCGGGTGCACAGATGTATAGCTTGCTTTCGGGCACGCCCCAAGCCGTCATTTCCGGAAATGGCGGAACTTAGATCTTGTAGAGTAATACAATCGGTAAAGCCCTTCACGCACACCGGGTCTGATTTCGCTGGTCCGTTTAAGGTCACGCTCACTTGCGGGCGTGGTATAAGATCCACAAAGGCTTACGTCTGCATTTTCGTATGTCTAACTACTCGAGCGGTGCATATATAACTCGTTGGTGATCTAAGCACAGCAGGCTTTATGGGTGCATTTAAAAGATTTCTTTCCCGCCGTGGCCCTGTAAGTAAATTGTATTCGGACAACGGTACGAACTACGTCGGTGCAAAACGTATTTTATCAGAACTACATGAGCTCTTAGCTACCAAGTATTATAATTCGGAGTTCACTCACATTCTAGCCGAGAACCGCATTGAGTGGTCTCTAAACGTCCCAGCCGCGAGTCATTTTGGGGGCAATTGGGAGACTAATATTAAGAGTCTAAAGAGTCACTTATACCGAGTAATAGGAGATCAAATTTTGTCTTTCGAAGAGCTAAGTACGGTGCTCGCTCAAATTGAATGCGTAATGAATAGCCGCCCACTTTGTCGTACGTTGTCTAGTGACCCCTCGGAACCGCTGACTCTAACTCCAGCACATTTTTTTGAATTTAACGCTTTTAAAGTATTTGCCCGCCGCAGATATGGATGAGAACAGACTTAGCATTTCCGCACGCCACAAATTATTAGACCGGTTAGTGCAATCGTTTTGGAAACGATGGAGGATGGAATACTTGCATACTTTGCAGTCTCGGTAAAAATGGAACACAGCAACTGAGCCTTTAGCTGTAGGAACTGTAGTTGTGCTCACCAAAGAGAATACGCCGCCTCTCCACTGGCCGTTAGGAATTGTCGAAGAGGTCTTTCCCGGTTCCGACGGAGTAATTAGGATAGCCCGCGTTAAGACCACGGTTGGGTCTTACCTGCGTCCTGTTGTCCAATTTTGCCCCTTGCCTCTTGCATAATTTAAATTAGCTTTCTAGATTAAAAATTGTAGTTAAATTTAGGTAATCTTAGCGTTAGTTAGTTATTTGTTAGTTGATCTTAGCTCTAGTTGTTTTAGTTAATTTTGAAGGAAATCCTTCAAAGGCGGGGGAGATGGTTGCGCGGAAACTCATTCGTATTTATTTTATTTTGACGGTAGGACTTGCCGAATCGTTATCCCTTTCCAAACGATATCATTCATACCCTCCTATCGACACATCGGGGTGGTGGGGTGGGAGGGGAAAGAAAATGATTCTAGAATGTCACGTAATCATCGGAACCGAAGATATATAAGGCACGCGCGACCGACGCGCAGCCTCTTCCCGCCGCGCTCGTTGTTGGAACCACACCGCTAGTAGAAACTGCTTTAGCCTGGAAGCAGTCGAACTCCAGGAAACCCGCCTCACCTCGTGTGAGATAAAGTCGCGCACCGCCTCTCTCCGGATTGTTCCAGAAGAAGTTCCAGAAGTCGCAGCTATAGTGCTCAACAGAATAGAAGAAACCCCGGTGAGTCAATATTCCTAATAATACTGCCTGCTTGATATAATTGTTTTAACCCGCTCCAATTTTGTTTTCTCCTAATCATGCAGGATTCCTTTCATCGATTTGGCAAAATAATAGTTCATTCAAGGGAAGAGCGAGTGCATTGTACCGCTTGCTATAGTAGTCGCTTTTACGTAAGCGTAGAAGCAATCGCATATACAGTCCACTTTAGTTAATAGCTCGCGTAATAGGCTTAAGGTTCGACCGGGGAACTAGACTTCGGTAGCCTTAGGCTCGTGGCTCCACCAGTATAAAGCGCACACTAAAAGTTCTGCGCTCCTGACCACACATAAATAAACATTTATATGTCGTCAGTTTCCAATGTTATATTTTTCAAAACATTAGAAACTCTTATATGGCTTATAATTATTTTTGGCGAGAAGTCGTGTGTAAAATTTTTTTTATGTCACAAGTTGGGTTCGTTTTCCGTAACATATTACCGTATTATCGCCATTAAATATAAATATGACTATTGCTATTAATTTAAACAAAATAAAAAAAGAATTTTGAATAACTATTAATATTTCATAGCAGCTGTTGAAAAATAATCAAGTTTAAAAGTATTTAAAGTGATTTCTTCTCTTTGAAGTCAATCTATAGCACGATTAATGTGGCCAATACTTAAAAAGATCAGAGTAGGGGAAAAACAAACATTAACCTACATAACACTATGAATTGGACTATATTAATATCTACATTGTGTAATTATGATAAAAACCGACTACCAAAATCAACTTTTTTAAATCTTCATAACGTTTGTTCACTCTTGCGTAACTTTTCTTATTCTTTATATATAATATCTGCACTTTCTAATGACATAGATTTCATCTCTGTACAGTCTGGGGCACTGGTTCATACAATTAATGGCCCTCTACTTTAATTGTGTAAGGCTCAAGATAGAGCTATGGTCTGTTATTTGGGATTGACCTTTCATAAGCGGTGGTTTAACATTAACTCATAATAATGATCCGCAGGATTATGTCAGTTTCTCTTGTTTTCCTGCGAATATTTTAGTTACGACCTTTATCACAGAGAATCTCAGAGCATTTTAACGTGGTAAATCTACGCTATTATGGTTCGGCTCGACTGGGGCAGGAGGTTTAAAAAAATTCTTCTTATATTTTGACATGTTATGCATACTGCATAATCCCATGAGGCTAATCGCTTAATTTAGCTGACATGTCATAATGAACGATGTCAATCGAGTGTTCCAGTCTAAGGTGCAATAAGTCAGAGAGACAATTTAATACATAGCCGGTCGTACTTGCTAGTAACATTGAATAATGGTATTTGTAAACTGGGCCTTTATTGAAATTGTGACAGCAGTTTACGAGAGACATAGATGACGGAAAATGGGCATGTGTATGGAAAATATACAAGGCACAATAAAACAACTATTAATATCCAAATTAATAAACACACAATTATTTGAAACATAAATTTAATCATAATATATATTATATATAATATTTTCCAGGCTGAATTTCGGTCACGGTGGTCAGTTTGATACTGATTGACTTGTCGATTTGTCATCTGCGCAGTAGAGGATTATAGTACCCTAGTATATTATGCTCAAACACAAGAGCACTCTCTTTTCCCTCACTATCATAGTCTGATTGGACGATAAGACAAATCGGAGTGAGATTAGTAACGGGACTTGCTTTTCGAGCACGGGGCCTGCTACTGAGAATTTCTTGACTGAAAAACCCAACCAACTTTGGCTAGACCTACGAGGCAGTCAAAACTTTATACTTACCGGGGCACTAACATGTATTAACATTTGTACATTACTGAACCACGTTACAGCTATGATTTTATAGCTGCAGCACGAATGGATCGGTACATCTCGGATTGGACCATCGTCTCGCAGAATAACAGCGTAACCATCACATATTATATTCTAGCGATCTGCCCCGGCTTCGCACGGGTGATATTTGAATTCTATAACAACGCTACCTACCGGATACCTATGCCTTTATCCTTCGCGGTAGTGCAAGTAATATGTTGACGAAGTGCAATCTGGTGATGTAGCACATAAAATACAAAGAAATAAAAATTTATATTATATATTACAAGATGCATGATATGTAGATTTAAAAACTGTGGTTGAAAGATTGAGGGGCGCAGTGGTGGATACAAGGGTTTACCGGGGTTCTAACGTAGGAACGGATCATTATTTGGTTTTATGCCGAATTAATGGTCTATTCAGTCGTTGGCGCAATCGATCATCTGTGTCTACCACTGCGTTACAGCGTATTAGAACAGAAAGGTTACAAGATGAAGATGAGGAAAACAAGTTGAAATGTAGACTGAAAGAAAATATAAGTGGTTTGGATGAATTATGTATGAAGGAGTTAGACTGGAGAATGTATGGCAAAATGTAAAGAAAGATTTAGTGGATGCAGCTACCGAAGTATGTGGTGTTAGTAAGAGAAAGAATGAAAGGAAAAATAATACGTTATGGTTGGATGATGAGGTACGTATGGAAGTTGAAGCAAAGAAGAGAGCATGGCTAGATTTACTAGCAACAAAGGCTGGTAATTCTAGCGGTACGAATGATGATATTGAAAGAAAAAAGGCAGTCTTTAGATATCTTAATAAGAGAGTAAAAGAAGTAGTTGAAAGAAAAAAGCAATAAAGAACGGATAAGAATGATAGAAGAATATCGGATAATTTCCAGGCAAATATTAAAATGTTCTGGAAACTTGTAAGAACTGCCAGGGGACATTCAAAACAGCCTATGATGAATGCTATAAGAGACGAGAATGGCTATATTCTGAATGATGAAGTTTTGAGTTTAAAGAGATGGAAGGAATATTTTGAAAGTGTGTTTATGAGTGAGGAGACAACGTGTGTACTAAGTGAAGTAGAAGTTCCGAAAGAAGAGGAAAGAGGTAGCGAGATAACTATAGGTGAAATAATGAAAGCAATGAAAAGCATGAAAGCAGGTAAGGCTGCCGGATATGATAGAGTTTCACTCGAAATGCTGAGGGCTGGAGAGGAAGTGGTGGCAGGCCTGCTGCACACCTTGTTTAATTTATGTTGGGAACTGAAGCGGGTACCGGTGGACTGGTGCAAAGCCGTGATAGTCCCAGTATATAAAGGAAAAGGGTCGCAGCAGGACTGTAAAAACTACCGGGGCATCAGCCTTCTTAGCATTGTGGGAAAACTGTATGCTAAGGTACTGATTGAAAGGGTCATGAAAAAAACTGATGGAAAAATTTGGGATGTGCAAGCGGGATTTAGAAAGGGAATGGGATGTACAGACCAAGTCTTTTCCATGCGCATGATCGCGGAGAAGTTTTTGGCCAAAAACCAAAAGGTTTTTTGTGCGTTCATGGACTTGGAAAAGGCCTATGACAGAGTGAATAGGGATGTGCTATGGCAAACACTGAACTCATTTGGGTTGAGCGCTGACTTGATACAGGCATTGGAGTCCCTTTAATAGGGATTCTAGTGCTTGTGTTAGGATCAACGGGGTCTACTCGGACTAGCTTGACATCCGTAAAGGTGTCAGACAGGGCTGTGTGGCTTCCCCGTTGCTGTTCAACCTATTTATGGACAGTTGTTTGCAAAATTTGAAAGTTGAAGAATGCGGATTAAGAATGAGTGAGTTAACCGTCAAATGCCTTTTGTACGCCGATGATCAAGTTATTCTTGCGTCGTCGGCGGTCGAGTTGCAAATGATTGTTACATTAATGAACAGATCATTAAAAGAAAGGGGTATGAAAGTGAACGCAAGTAAGACGAAGGTTATGGTTTTTGAAAGAGAAGAAAGTAAAACGATTTGTGAAATAAGAATAGAAGGGGAGTTGATCGAGCAAGTAGATGAGTTTGTATATTTGGGCTGCGTATTTAGCAGGGATGGGAGATATGTTAAAGATATAGAACGACGAGTGAATGCGGGAAATAGAGTAAATGGTGCCCTACACTCTATTGTGAAGAGTCAAAATGTGTCGAAAAAGGCACGTATGGAAATTCACCATGCTGTGTTGGTCCCTACTTTAACGTATGGTAGTGAAAGTTGGGTGTGGCAGAAGAAGCACGAGAGTAGAATGAACGCAGTAGAAATGCGGCCGTTAAGGAGTATGTTAGGGCTGAATCTTAATGACAGGGTAAGAAATTGTGTAATAAGAGAAGAGTGTGGTTTGCAAGATGATGTTGTGACCAGGATTAAGGAAGGAATGCTTCGGTGGTTTGGTCATGTGGAAAGAATGAATGAGGAAAGAGTAACAAAGAAAATCTAGGCGAAAATTTATCGACCAAATTGGCGATTTATTGAGAACGGGCCAAATTAGGAGTACCCTTAACCGACGAGCATGTATGCGGAGGTGTATGGATGTGAAGGAGGCGAGAGAGGTGTGTCAGGATCGTGCCAAATGGAAGTCTGTGGTCTCTGCCTACCCCTCTGGGTGACAGGCGCGAGTGTTTATGTTATGTTATGTTACAAGATGACATAGAATTATTGATTCCGTTAGTAACGCAGTTAGAACTATTTTAAAGGCTTAGGCTTCTTAGAACACATCAGTATCACATGTGTAACATGGACATCAGAAGCCAGTATGTTGGAAGTTCTATGCAAAAGTAATACAAATTAAAGATTTTAAAATATCCCCATAATACTTAATACCACTTTTTCTTTATAAAAACGTTGAGAAACACACCACTTCTGTCAAGAAAGAACATAATACGTGTTTTACACGATTACATTGAGACTTCTAATTGGTGTAATTGTGCAATTAATATAGTTCCTAAAATTTTATCTAGCAGATGGCGGCTTTTAGCTATTTAATACACTTCGCAATTATGTGATACTATTTTCATTTTTAATGGTTTTAAAAAGGTAAAGATAAAAGAAAAATGTTATAGATAAAAGAAGAGGTAAAGACAAAAGAAAAATTGCTTTTGCCAACCCAACTGCCAAGCGTTGTAGCTATGGCATATATGACGCGTCTTTTAGGAAGGCCTATGTTTTGCAGTAGACATTTCATATGCTATTATATTATTATTTTAAAATCTCGAAAAATTATTCGATTTAAGATGTAGCCACTTTAAAATTGCTTTCGATTTATCTTTACAAACTTTAGGCTCCGGTATTCCGGGACGTTCGTTTTTTAAAACAAAATTTCCAGAACGGAAGTTATAGAACCAATAACCAAATGTTGAACACACGTTGCTTTATTAGTTCTATTTTTTTCGGTATATGGTCCATACACGTAGTTGATATTGCATACAGCTGTGCGACATTGGTACCATGTTTGAACTCATTCGAAAATAACACCAGTTTTCAATATTTCTTTGCTGCATGTAAAGGCATCTTAAGTGAAATGAAAAAACGGGGGAAAATAAATCTTAATAAAATAAATGAATAATAAGTTTTTAAAGACACATTTTTACATATACATTGATTACTTGGTTGGTGTTATACGTAGTAGAGCCATGCTGCAGCTATATTATGGTTGTAGCACGAATGGGTCTGCTCGACCTGGGAAGAACCACGCTCTCACAGAATACCAGCATAAAATAGCAGCTTAATACTATTGTGTTTCATATGGTGAGTGTAGAGATCCGGAGACGCTTTTTTACTGGAAACAAAGCATTCCATATAAGTCATCAGGGGTGAAAACGCATCAGCTTTTTGATTCTTAATCGAGGATAAATGTAGATGTCTATGGGCTACAGCATCCGCTTACCATCAGGTGGACTGTGTGCTCGTTTGTCATCCTAGTTTTATTTAAAAAATCTATAATTCTATTCTGAAAGTCTAATGCCATATATCAAACTTCAAACTAGCTGGTGTATATTATGGCACATTTATTTATTGAAATTGAAAAACCAAAACCCGAAATCATGTCGGAGTCTACAGTTTGGTCTAGGAAGGAAAATAGGTGTTTAGTCTGAGGAGCGGCCAAAGCTAACGCAAGATTTAGATTTTTCGTTCGTTTTACAGGGTACGAAATTGAATACCCTGTAGTTAGTTTTTTACGTTTGTGGCGCCCACGACAACACTAACACAGAAATAATTTTAAATAAATAAGTGCGACTCTAATGTTTTTTTTATCTCATACTCTCAGTGCTATCGTATGATATTTAAATAAGCAGAAGTTAAAACCGAATATTAAGACTAGAGTACATTACTCCTCAAAATATTCATATAATCGAAAAAATCATTCCTAATATATTTCGTCATTATATGACAGCCGTGCATTTTCATTACATTGAATAATGCATATTTAGTTACGATTTAAATATTGTAAATATGTTTTTGGTAATAGCTGCTACAGCATTTTTATATTAGCTCGTATGCTGGAGCAATAGGTCCTTTGTTCTGCGCCAATGCGTGTTGGTGGACTTCGCATGTCCTCGAAATATTGCATTCCTCTAACATTCTGGTTTCCTCGCGATGTTTTCCTTCGCCGCTGAGCACTTGGTGTATCAGTACCTAATTTAAATTGTAATGAACGATTCTATTTTGTGAGCTTTATGTTTGACATACATATCCATTTTTGAGTTTAATGTGTGTCAAGGGCCTTCACTGTTACATTTCAATATTTGTTTCATACGTGTTATATTTGTCAGGTCTGAAAATCAAAGTGCGGTTAAAACCAAGTTAAGCCGGCTACAATCAGTTGCACCTAACTGGGGTTGGTTAAATTTAGATGTATTCGAATTATTTGTGGCTGAATCTAGAGTGGCCGGTTGCTTTCGGGTAAGACTATTTTTTGATAATGAACTGACTGTAGCCACATTTACCTCAGTGACTGCAATTGAGGGTCAAACTTTTCAAATATCTTCATAGAGAGAACGTGTTACTCGTGAAATAAACAAGTTACTCGTATTAACGCCTATCGGTGCTGAAAAAAGCTGCTTCTCTCCTAAAAAGATTTTGAAGACGAGCAGTGCAATCTTGCGGAGAGAGTGAACTTTTAAAATAAAAGAAATCACCCTGAAATATTTATGCGTTTATTTTATTTATGTTACGGATGACGAACTCAACTTGTAATATTAAAAAAATATATAAGAACTATAAGTTTATAAAATAAATATAAGTTTTATATAAATATGAGTAATATAAGTTTCTAATGTATTGAAAAATACAACATTGGAAATTGACACATGAAATTAACTTATAAACTGTTATCCCTACACCAGTTATTTATACTAGAGAAAGTCAATATCTATTAGTAAGAACGTTATCTATAACTCAACTTTATTATAATAAAGCACCGTTAATTAAATCTTTTGAACACTTTTTTAAAGAGCACACTTCCATGCTGGCCTTACTCGTAATAACATTCACAATCGTAAATTAGGCGTAAGCGAAACTAGACAGATAGCTAGTACCATCACTGCACAGATTAAGCTCGCTACAGAGGCTGTTTCAATAAAAATAACACATGAATTTTAAAACCTTTATAAATGTTTGATTATCCAGTAACCACTATACTTTTAATATTTTAGTTTGAACGTCTTTCGAAGTTCTTAAGCATTTAATTAACATTTTTAATTTTTCACAAAATTAACGTGTTACTGTTACTTAGCAGAGTTCATAACATATTTTTTATATTTTGTTATTTTAAGATGTGAATATGTAAAAAAATGTAGTCTCCGATATGTATAATAATTTAGACCAAATACTGGCAAAATATTTACTATCCTACCGGTATACGAGCTTATTTTACCAATGTCTAACAAAAGTAGCGTTATGTTATTCAACGTTGTAACAGTAAATCTAATGAAAGAAATACATAATTATAGCAATAAATTTAATGTTAATTGTTAATATTATGAAGCCGATGCAATTAGGGTTTTGTGCTTGTGACGCGACTTACTTAAGATTAGAAAGTCGACGAACTCGTGTTTAATTAACACTTAAAATTGCAAGTAAACGTATAATTGGTACCGACACGTCGATACCTCGTCGTTTAGTTTCTAAATTAAAGATAGATTTCACGCAGTACATTTTATCATTGCCATGAACTGATAAGGTTTTCTTATCATTACGGTAACAAATTGACGATGATTCGTACCGCCATTACAAAATTAATAAGTAAGTAACCTGTTAGCGACGACAAAGTGAATTCGAACATTTAATATTAATTATTTATTATCAGTGAATTAAACTAAGTGTTAGCATTTAATCATAATTATTTCTTATCAGTGATTTAAAATTAGGTGATGGTATTAATCTTAACTGTTTCCTATTCATAAAATAAAGCTAAGTGTAAAGACTGATTAGTGCTGAAAAAACAGGAAAGTAAATTAAACACTTCTATTTTTATCTTAAAGTGACTTATATGAATCTATTTAATATTATTTAGGTCTGATTAGGACATTAGACGCAAGTATAAGCTTATTTTCTAGTAAGATTTCTTTTATCATAACTTTAAGAGCTATTTAACATATAAGTGATTAATATAATTCTTTTTCCTTTAAAGTACTTCAAAAGAAACATTAATATGTCAATTAATCGCTGTATAATGTTATTTCATTATGAGAAAGATTTAAATTTCATGAAAAAATATTGTATAGATTCTTAAGCATAATTCCTGAAAAAGTGTTGTACATTCCTACCTCTTGGCGGCGCCACTTGTATGTTCGGCAAAAAATATAGTCCTACTCCGGAGCTAAACCGTGAGGCGACCGCGAAACTATTTTTATTTTTTATAAATGTAAAATAAAGGTTTATTGAATGATTTATGTTTAGAATAATAGAAATAAGTTGTATCTATCGTTAGGAATAAATATAAATATTGTAAGGAATGTTTTACCACGTTTATTAAGGAAATTGTGAATCTCTCTTAGAAAAGGTTACTCTGCGCTCTGATTGGTCAATAGATTCACTAATGCCGTATGCGATTTTTTCTTAATTATGATTGGTTACAGCCGCTTATAAAAAAGGGGCGTTTTTCGTGGTAAATTATTCCAAATCCGGCAATGTAATAATAAGGAATCAAGAAATAAAACAAGAAGAAATTCTCAAGAAGTGTTATTTATTGCTCATCTAACTGCTACTGTATGCTCTCCAGTTAACATCCCGCCAGCAAACCCGCTCTATTTATCAACGCTCCCTTATACGAGCATTTACATAACCATTATTCCTCTACGAGATTAAATCCGTGATGATGATATTCGTGGAATAACTAAAGTATAATGGAAATGATCTGGCCATATTAAAGTTAGTATAATATAATAGTAATAAGTAATAGTAGTAATGAACTAGTGACGTAAGAAAATCTACTACTCTATATCATCCCGTGGGTGTCGTTAGAGGCGACACAGGGTAATGAAAAATAACCAGCGGAGTCTTCCAAATAACAACTTAAAATAATTGAAAATATACGTGCCCAGCGTGGCAAATATATCAAATGTCTTTTGAGAGGGTGTAATGAATGGAATAGACTAAAGTAATTGTAATGATAAAGATTACTTCCATTAATAAAACAACTACCGAAATATATACAGTTTAACAATAAAATCTCAATTATAATTACTCTATGTCTTTGTATGACATGTAAGCGGACATGTGCAACTGCGTCTACTGCAGCCGGCCTCGGTGATTAATGTAGCTAATATTCAGCACTCGAGAGGAATTATACTGTAACAACTTACTGTAGCATAAATCTAAATTGCATAATATGTAGACTGGACTGTACAATGAAGGCAGCCGATTACAATTACATAAGAAGACAGTCGATTCCAAGGAAATGGATAAGTCATTTTCATCAACGACCAGTAAAAGTCCACTGCTGGACATAGAGTTTGTCGAGATGATTGCCTTGATAAACATGATAATAAAGAAACCTGCGTTGCTTTCAACATAATGGATTCCCGCAAAGTAACGCCTGAATTATGTCAATAACAACTTTTTAAAAACATCAAATTTTTTAAAAAACCCCCGTAAAAAGAGGCACATCATCTTCAAGCGGCTGAAAAGATTTTCTTGAATCATAGCTAAGAATACTCTTAATGATGACTTCATTGATACTGCCGTAGTGACACTATACGTGGTAGAATCACGCTACAGCTATATCATGCTTAAGGCATATGAATATGGGTCAGCTCCACCGGGAAGGACCACGTTATTACAGAATACCAGCGTAAAAAGCAGCTTAAGGCCGAATACGAAGCAATTGACCTTGCTCTTTTCGCGGCAAACCGCGCGCTGTCTATTGAATGTCACGTGTGTTAGCCGTACGAGCGCACTAGCTCGGTATGCAGAGTAATGAATAACATAGAGAGAATTGGTAGTAAGGTAGTTCCTATAGATTATAAATTCTGGACTTTATTCGTTACAAACATACAAAACTAATAATCTTTCCTCTTTATAATCTTAATATATATAAATTACGTATCACGTTATTTGTCCGCGATGGACTTCTAAGCTACTTTACTGATTTTAATCAAATTTGCACACCCTGTGCAGTTTGGTACAACTTGAGAGATAGGATAGTTTTTTGCTCACAATTTTTTTTGCGTATTTAAAGATTTTTAATAGGTCATGACAAATTGTCGTCGAAAAGGGCAGAATAACGTCTGCTTGGCAAGCTAGTATTACTATAAATTATAAGTTCTGTAAATTAAAATTATTCTGTAAAGAAAAGTTATTGAATTAACATCGATTTTTTTTCTGAATTGGTGCATCGTACGTAAAAAAAAATTCACTTAACTGAAACTGTTCGATTTTGTGAGTCTTTCAAGATGTCGTAATGTAAATTGCATAAATAATAAAGAAAAAAACTAAAAAGTCCCTGTTTGTCTCATAGTGTATTAGGTACTGTGTTTGTAAATTCTCACAAGACTACTCTGACCGGTCAATCACTTCACACCCGTAGTATGTCGGTTTTTCTTAATTATGTACCTACCCCATACTTTCGGACAGTACATTGACTATGACATTATTTGCGGTTTCTGTGTTTGCACTACTCTGTACATTAGAGAAGAAGAGAGCTTATCACTCGCCTAGAATTGTATATATGATCAGTTCGGCTAATGTAAATTAGTAAAAATGCAGCTTAGACAGCCTCTAACAAAAAAGTACCTTACAAAAAATTTTACCTCAAAATGGAACTTACCACATTCGAGCAGCGTTCTTGCGATATACCTACTCTCTTTGGTTTACCACTTAGGTAATATTTATTCCTTTTCCTATCCATTTTCACATTTATAGTCGCTTAAACGCGTGTAAACCACTAAATTTACGATTTTCAATACAGACATTGAAGCGCCTGGTAATTTATGACGGCAAACTTTTAACTGGCAATGTACAATATTATTACTAGGCGTTAGTAATTAAAACGAATTATGTTAATAATTTTTTTTGTATCGTAAAAGGTCGAAAATGAAGACACCTTCTGAATCACAATGCAAATATTTTTACGTAAAAATAATTTTTCCTAAATTTATATACACAGAGTTTTGGAAGGGAAATTATATTTAGATATCATTTCTTAACATTTTTTAAATTGATATATTGACTTATTTTAAAACTTAAAAACGGCGGGCACCTTGTGAACAAATACGTTCTAACACTTTGAATTACTTCAGGTCAAAGTTCTAGTGAACAGAAATACTAATAAAATAGAAGAAATACTAATATGAAGTTTCGATAGTTCTCTTCTTAAAGTTAAAAGTAAAGTTGCAGCCTACGTCTACGTCCCACTGGGCTCAGGCCTCCCCTCATTTCTGAGAGGGTTTAGGGCAAGGAAGTGTCCGCCGCGCTGCCCAAATGCGTGTTGACGAACTTCACATGTCTTCAAAATATTTTTTTTCTTATTCCTCAGACATGCAGGTTTCCTCACGATGTTTTCCTTCACCGCCGAGCACGTGGTAAATCAGCACTTAAAATTGCAATTAACAATTTCATCGGTGCCGGCGAGGATCGAACCCGGGTTACTCGCGTTCTGTTATATTTACAGCGAGCGTTAACCACTGAGCTACCACGGCTCTGTTCTCTTCTTATTCGGCCTTAATTCTGCTGTGCTATGTAATCTATGCCTCGTAACGCGAAGCGTTATTAGGTAGTGTTTTACTACTTTACTTTACCCGTGAAGGTCAAGCAATTTTGTGCTATAGAAATACCTCTATTACAACCATTTTGTGCTTATACGATAATAGGAGTAGCCGTATGTCAACAAAACACTCTAACTTATCCACCTTATTTTTTGTAAATCTTTTTATATTGCAACTTTGAAAAAAAATTAAAAAAGTTATGTGGAAGTCTGGATGTTGATTTTGTAGGTGGTGACGATAACTCCTGAAAAAATTGACGTTTTGGGACCGTTTTTTTATTAGTTTCAGAATTACATCAACTGGTTCCCCTTTTCGTATAAATAGCGTACGCGTATTTTGTTAAAACATAATTTACAACTTTTATAAGTTTTATTGCTATTAAAAATTTAAAGGCGATTTCATATTTTTATCCCTTGACAAAAGACAGATATACCATACAGCCTATATCGATTATATACTTTGTGTAATCAATTTATTTTAACATACAAACTCCTCGCACAACTTTGTTTATAACTTTAATTTAATACTGTAAGTATACGAACGCAACTTATATTCGCTTATTTGTTGATATACAAGCAACTGCTCTTCGAATTCAGTTGAATATTTAATCAACTATGTAGCGATTTAATGCATCTCTTTATTTGAAAGTTTAACTGGTGGTTTGGCTCAATTTCTGCCTAAATTCCGTATAAGTACGTATCACCCTCGTACCTGGGTCTACCACCGAAGAGCAGTGCGTGTACCGCTGTGTTCCAGTCTGAAGGTTAAAATTACAGACTGTAAGATATTTCATCTTAGTCCACGGAGATGATAACGCATCTAGTGGCTTCCTTTTAGGGTTCCGTAGTCAACTAGGAACCCTTATAGTTTCGCCATGTCTGTCTGTCCGTCTGTCCGTCCTCGCTTAATCTCTGTGACCGTTAGCACTAGAAAGCTGAAATTTGGTACCAATATGTGTATCAATCACGCCGACAAAGTGCTAAAATAAAAATTGGAAAAAAATGTTTTATTAGGGTAGCCCCCCTATATGTAAAGTGGGAAGTGATTTTTTTTTAATTTCAACCCTTACGTGTGATATATTGTTGGAAAGGTATTTAAAAATTAATAGGGGTTTACTAAAATCATTTTTTGATAATGTCAACAATTTCGGAAATAATCGCTCCAAAAGTAAAAAACAATGTGTCCCCCCCCCCCCCTCTAACTTTTGAACCATAGGTTTAGAAAATATGAAAAAAATCTGAAATGTAGAACTTTATAAGGACTTTCTAGGAAAATCATTTTGAACTTCGATGGAAACAGTTTTTGTACAAAAAAGACAAAAAGTTGTACAAAACAATTTCTGGACTAAGTTTTAGTATAATCGTTTAAGCAAGCATTTTTTTTAACTTCGTTTACATATTTTATTATCCTGAACGTATCTTTTTTCAAACAAAAAAAGAATTATTAAAATCGGTTCTCGCAATCCAAAATTACCACCGAAAACTTCTGGCACGTCTATGTATTAATTAGTAACCCAATTCCCCGAGAGATGGCGCTGTAGGTACTTATTACATTGGGTCGGGTATTTATCGAATAGTTCGGTTGGTCTCTCCTTGGCATCGCCTACCGCGGAGCGTGCAATGTTGCACGCTCCATGTTCGCGCACGTACCCACTACCGGGAGCAGTTGCAGGAGCGCGGAGCGCTGCTGGAGCGCGAACATAATGGATTCCCACCTTTAAACTCATAAGTGGGAACACTTATTGTGACGGACGGGAAACTACGGAACCCTACACTGAGCGTGGCCCGACACGCTCTTGGCCGGTTTTTGAAGTTGGTTGCAGGTGTCCATGGACTACAGTAGTCATTTACCATCAGGTGGATTTTAAGTACGTTTGTAATATCAATTTTATTAAAAATCAAAAGCACATGTTATTTGTATAAAACAAAGTCTTTTATAAACAAGTAAGGATGACTAGAGAAAAGTGAAAAAGGAAAGTGTCAAATGAAGCGACGCGACGGAGGGAATCTGAAGCTGGAGGTGCCAGCAACAAATTACCGAAAACAAAACTATAATAAAAAACTATGGTTCTTAACTCGCCTGCTATATGGGAGGCCATTGAAGTCGCAATGCAATCAAAAGGTATCAAACGTATACATATAAACCTACATTTAACCTTGATTAGAAATCAATATAAATGTGTTGTCATCTTCGATCTCTAAGATGGAATTCCTCGGTACCCATTTTTTAATTCTTATCACTCAATATCTGATATACAGCAGCAACATACTATTATTTTACGCTCTTAAGCGAAGCCCTTCTTTAATTCGTCCTATTCATTCGTACTGCAGCTGTATTATAGCTGTAGTGTGGCTTTACCAGATCTTATAACCCTATATCATTCCCATTTTATTATTCAATAAACTGATATGTCTTAGAGATCGGTATTAGGATATGAACTGATGATCAGAATATTTGACTAATGGTTTGAAGGTTTGTTATCGGATCATAGTTGTGAATTCAATGTCTTAGAAAATTATGTGTGCATTCTGCAGTGAATTTTTCGGGCTGTTAAATAGAGTAGGAAAAAAGATGTGTGTGTGTGTGTGTCCAAAAGATGTGTGTGTGTCCAAAAGATGTGTGTGTGTCCAAAAGATGTGTGTGTGTGTGTGTCCAAAAGATGTGTGTGTGTCCAAAAGTTGAGCATGATAGACGGACAACCATTCTTTTTTGTTTGACATTGTGACTTGTATAAATAGAAAATTTTCCAAATCCTGAATAAAAGTGCAGTAATGTACAAAGGAGAGACCCGGGTTTGGGTCCATCGTTCCATGGATCAAATATGTACCAAAAGAATCGTATATTTTACTTGATTATTCCATTTAAATCTCAGCCTTACTGGCAAGCGCGCGATTTCTACTTTGTTTCATAGAATAACTGCATCGCGACGGCCTGCATCAGAGCGCATTTTTGTCCGTTACTTGCGCAGGGTAGGTTCATATGAGTATAATAATCTCGTAGAATAATATATTCTGTGAAGGTAATTTCTACTCCTTTATTACTACGTACTACTACCTACATTTCACATTCGAGCCGTGGTAGCTCAGATGGTTAGCGCTCGCTGTAAATTTTACAATACGCGAGCAAACCGGGTTCGATCCCCGCCGGCACCAATGAAATTGTTAATTGTAATTTTAAGTGCTGATTTACCACGTACTCGGCGGTGAAGGAAAACATCGTGAGGAAACCTGCATGTCTGGAAAATAAGAAAAAAAATATTTCGAAGACATGTGAAGTTCGCCAACACGCACTGGGGCAGCGCGGTGGACTATTCCTTGCCTTAAAACCCTCTCAGAAATGAGAGGAGGCCTGTGCCCAGCAGTGGGACGTATATAGGCTGTAACTTTACTTTTTACTTTACTACCTACATTTTATAAAAAAAAACGCCAAACAAGCATAACCTAAAATATATTCATTGCTCAACTGTACTTACTTTATATAAATGCTCTAATTACTTCCTAATTTTTAGCTCTGTTACGCCAGGCCCAAGTTTTATGGGGACTGGGTTTTCCCTTCACCTATAAGAAAACAAGTGTCTTACGATATGTTTTACAGTACTAGGTATCTAAAACATTTTTGGAATACATGCATATTCTTAAATTACTTTAGAGCTGCAGTAAAAGCTCGAAAGATACAATTTACGTCGGCCAAGAAGTGACTCTTGGCTTCGAGTATTAAAAGTAAAAGGGTAAATACATCAACGTTTCTCTCAAGTGATAATTTAGGATACAGAAAATCTAAGAACTTTTGTTTCTTTGGTTAATAACTGGTACGTTGTACTTTTCACGCTTTAAAATAAAAATGCTAGTTTTGTTATTTGGCAGCAGGAATGGGTTAAATGTTGTACGTACCTATATGCAGTCCCAGGCAGATAAAGGTTATATTACCTAAAAATAAACATAGGCCTGGCATAATTGATACAATCAGGCGTTACTTTGCGGAAATCCATTATAATAAAAATATTAATTACTTTGTAAAACTTTACTCTTGCCTGGAACAGTGGTGTTGGAAGTAGTGGTGCCGGGAGTAGTGGTGTTGGGAGTAGTGGTGCTGGGACTAGTGGTGACGAAGTTAGTGCATGCAATTGAGGGAGGGCGGGAGGTGCTCTTCAATCCAGGTAAGACCTGGCCTGGCAACCAAGTCCTTCCGTAAGGAATGCCACAAAACACGGTCCCGAGTGACCTGCATACATCGACTTCCCGCGTGTCTTACCAGGTCATTTCATCATTCCATCGGCACCACCACTTTAGAACCTTTCTTTCTAATCAGTTAAAGATCGGTGAATCCAGGAATATAAAGGTGAAATGATATTGTCGTTTTAAATAGTATATTGTGGTAGAACCAGGCTGCAGTTATATTAGTAGTATACATTTAGCACGAATGGGTCGGCTCGACCGGGGAATGACCATGCTCTCACAAAATACCAGCGTGAAATAGTAGCTTGATGCTGCCGCGTTTCGTTTGGTGAGTGTAGAGAACCGGAGACCCTTCTTACTGTAAACGAGGCATTCCATCTCGGTCCTCATGGGTGATAACGCATCTGCATTTTGATTAGTAATCGAGGATAGATGTAGATGTCTATGGGTCACAGCAACCATGTAGCATCAGGTGGACTGTGTGCTCGTTCGTCACCCTATGCTATCCCTATCCTTCTAAAAAAATCTAACATCTTAGCCGAATCTTATACTCTCCGAAATTCAGGATGCTTGCACGGGAATTACGTGCCTTAAATTCTTTCTCCCCAATATACTCGTATCATTGGACAACCCAGCGTTGGTTATCGAATAAAGTGAGAAACAAGCTCACTTTCCACCTGGTGGTAAGTTGATGCTGTGGCTCATAGACATCTATATCCACAATACAGTACTGTTTTAACATTTGAGTTTTATGACAAAATAAATTAAAATTTATAATAAAACTCGAGATCGAAACACGACAAAGTTAATCTTCTATATTACGTTAGTGTTAGATGATAATGTGGTCCTTTCCCAGTCTAGCCCACCAATTCGAGCTACATCCATAATATAGCTGCAACGTCGCTCTACGATTAATTCAAAATAACATCTTGTTTTTAAAAACAACCTAGGTTTTGTAACTTCCGAAAACCGAGGGAATATTTTAATATTTCAAAGAATGCCCAGGTCACTATAATCGAAAACAGTTTATTGTGTAGCTTAAATTCTTCTAAAAGATAGCAAGGGTTTTATAAAAGGAAAGATGCACTAAATCAAGCGGCGGCGGAAAATTGAAACCTTTGTGTTGAAAATTACTTTTACTAGGAACTTTAAGGCAGCAGAAAAAAAAATTATTTACGACTACTGGCTGCCATGCTTCACGTTTAATATTTTAGAAGAAATTTTGTAATATTTAGAGGAGCGTATTGTGTCAATTAATCTATACTTATAAATAAAATTAAAGTGTATGTCTGTAATATTGACATTACTGACTTCTAATAAGCTCAGTTAGTTATCTGCATGTTATTTAGACGTACACATTTATTAAGACAGAGTTAACAAACGGGTTTCCAACCGCACTTTTTTAGGTAAAATGAATGGTGAGGCAGATGCTGCATCCCATTTCCTGTTTTATTCCCTCTGTTCTTACGACACGTATGATATGGTGCAGAAGATTCTATTAAGATGCAAATAGATGATAATATTTTATAAAATGAACTTATTTTATAAAAATGATAGTTAGTAAGCAAATAGTGACAGCTTAAATAGATTAAAAATAAAAACATTTATTTTATTTTTTAATTTATAATATCCATTCTGAATTTATAATCAAAATTCAGATGAGAGTGAAGTGATCCTCGGAGATTTTTGTTATTCTAGCTTTCATACATATCTGCGGAGCTAGCTAAGAAGATTTTTTTAGAAAACTGCAAAATGATAGACTGTGACTTAAATGACTGAACGTTCAGATGTTGCAATTCTATTCTTTCTGGTTTTGGTTAACCCCGATGCGCTGTTGGCCTGGCAATACAGAACTATAGAACTGAATGGAAATGACACATCTGAACGATCATTCACATGACAATCACGTGAGTTGGCGTTGACTTTATTTATTTTTTAGTTTTATTTTAGAAAAACTCACTGGTTGCGAACTTGCCTTCCCAGATTCGCCGCTATGGTAAATATTCCCAGTGTGAGGAAATCTATGGAGAAGGGCCATGTTCAGCAGTGGACATTTGATATGCTTAAATTTTTTATGAAATTAAATTATTTGCGTTTTAGAGTGGACGACCTTAGTGTACCTAGAAATTCGTTTAAATAGTCACAAAAATTAATGCACTATTTCTCCATCAAATTTATGGGGAACTAACTATCCTGGAAGGAAAGACTATTTTAAGATTAAAATCGGTTTCTCAATAGGCGAAGATAATCTATAACCTACATAGCTTCAAGAATGTGTCAAATGTAGAATTTCCCTTTTTTGAAGTCGGCTAAAAAGAACCAAAACATAACGTTAGACCTATTCAATTAAAAAGTAAGTCTAACTTTACGTTTATTATGAGTTATTAACAATATTATCCATCGGGCTTATTTTCAAAGACTTCATAAATATAAATTGACGACATTCCCCATTTTTGCAGTAAGCTTAAATATAAATCAGATCTTGAATTTAATAAACCCTTTAATTTTAGCATTGCAGGCGCTTAATTATCTTTCAAGATAAACTTGTGAATTTTTAAAGGAGGAAGGGATTTTTTAAGGAATTTTTAAAGATTAAAGAAGAAATTTTTAAAGAAGGACAGGAAAGGATAAAAGGCACTACAAACGTAGTGCTTTTTATGTCGGAGAAAGCACAGCTAGCGAATTATACCTAATTACAGACTGTTTCTGACTGAAGTACAGATTGTTTCTACTCACTGACCTCTATATATACAAGTACGCTGGACTGGCTATACCATAGAAAATGACTGTGCCAATTTGAAGCGCCACTAAAGGATGTCTTTAAAAATAAAATTGACATAATATGTCAAAGTCTGTTGTCTCATTTATATTGTCTTATTTAATAAGTCCTTATTTTGAAACTAAAAAACGAAAGTATTTTATGTTTTTTCATTGTGTACGAGGGTGGATTGAAAAGTACTCGGCCTAACACAGATCCATTCAATTCTAAAAATCAAATCTACCCACATTATTTAGTTCAGTTCAGACTAGTTCATTGTGTGAAGTTCGAAACGTGTGCGATAATTAGTTGTGATTTTATAAATTTATTAACAAAGTAATCGGACATAATTTCCGCGAATGGAGCAAATCGAGCAGCGTGCCGTCATTAAGTACCTCCATAAGAAGGGGCTATCATCAAAAGCCATCCATGATGACATGGTCAGTACATTAGGCGATTGTGCTCTGTCATATTCATCCGTCAAAAAATGGATAGCAGAATTTAAGCGTGGTAGAGAGAGTGTGAAAGATGAACCCCGCTCTGGAAGGCCTTCGAGGTCAACTACTGACGAAAATATTAAAAAAGTACTTTATTTAATAATGGGAGACCGCAGATTAAAAATTAGAGAGATAGCCGAGATTATAGGCATCTCCTATGAACGAACTCAAAACGTCATTGTCAACGAGTTGGGTTTCCACAAGGTGTCTGCGAGGTGGGTTCCGCGACTGCTTTCAGTTGAACAAAAAAGGACGCGATTGACTATTTCACGCGACTGTTTGGAGTTATTTGAAAACGATGCAGATGATTTTTTGAATCGTTTTGTTACTATGGACGAAACATGGGTTCATTACTGTACACCGGAAACAAAACAACAATCAAAACTGTGGAAAAGACCCGGTTCACCACCCCCTAAAAAGGCTAGGTCGATTTTGTCGGCAAATAAGGTGATGGCTTCAGTATTCTGGGACTCGAAAGGTGTGATTATGATTGATTGTCTTGGAAGGGGTCAGACTATAAACTCTGATTACTACTGCACCTTACTACGTCGTTTACGAGAGGAAATAAAAGAAAAACGTCGAGGAATGCTCAGAAGAAAAGTCCATCAAGATAACGCCCGTGTTCACACGTCAGTACAGTCAATGGCTGAAATTCACAACTGTGGCTTTGAACTGTTACCGCATCCGCCGTATTCCCCTGATCTGGCAACATCAGACTTTTTTCTGTTCCCTAACCTAAAAAAGCACTTGGGAGGTCAAAGATTTTCGACAAACGACGAGGTCAAAGCAGCTGTAGACGCATATTTTGACTCTAAGGAAGAATTATTTTTTTTCAACGGTCTAAATGCTTGGAAGGGGAGGTGGCAAAAGTGTATTGAACTTGATGGTGATTATGTAGAAAAATAAAAATATAACTGATTTAGTATGTGTTTATTTTCTTGGTTAGGCCGAGTACTTTTCAATCCACCCTCGTATAATATTAGTTACATAATAAGAATTATTTTTACTAATAATGTGAGTGTGTGTAATCTGTAAAACTCGTTACCAAAAGGGAAGTGTTATAACATTTCACAAGTAAGTGAATTTGCAGCAAATATTAAACAAATTAAAACCATTTGATAATATAAGTACTTAAAAATTTGTTACTAATCTTAATATCATATATAACAAGATCTTCAGCTATTTATTACTGAGTTTTGATAAACAATAAAATTCAATAGGGTTGTCGAGTTCCTTGACTAAAATACTTATCGATGTTCTTTCCTACCCATATCTGTTAACAAACAAAGTCGCCAACGACAGTTGATTATCAAATGTTTATTAATTAACAGGTTTCCAATTGAACCTAGACTAAAAATATGGCTTAAAAGCATAAATACTGTGCATTGGCGTCCGAAACAAAATGATCATATTTGTTCCAAACATTTCAAAGACGACTGTTTTATTAGACATGAGAACTGCACCAAAAGTGAAAGTAAAAGTAAAAAAGTGCAGTATACCGACAATATTTTCTGGTAGGTAGTACCAGTAAGTATAAAAGTATTAGATTATTATTTCGAATGTTTTTTTTATTTCTTCTTTCCTCATTTTCCACCAAACTCAATGGCCATAGCCAAGTGTCGAAAGGTCACCTGATGATGTCGAGCCACGTTGTATGTGTTTTGGTGGGCTGCGGCTAGAGGAGATTCCTCTCCCTGTACCGCTGTAGTCGAGGTGGAGTCGTAAGGGAAGAAGAGTGTTGGTATGGCGATTGGCGATGCGCCACTCGACTATCTTTTGCGACTTTGGTGAGGCTGCACCACTTGATGCTTTCAAGTGCTCGTTCTTCCCTGGCTTCATTCACATATCGGGCTCGGGGAGTCCGTAGTGCAGGTGGAGTTAGAGGACGCGAAGGGCAGTGTGGCTTACTTCTGATGCGCCTTATCTGAGAATGAAAACGGGGTGGAGAAGTCAGCAACTAAGGAGGGGCCGCCATTAGGCGGCTGGCGACGGAGTGGCCGCGGATGTGCATGAAAGCATTTCCATGGGACTGCCAATTTGCGGCGGAGGTAGAACAACGGTACGGTAAAGTATTTCAGGGATATTACAGGGTGACGTAATATCCCTGAAATACTTTACCGATGCATTGGAAGACGTTTTCAAGCTACTGGACTGGAAAGGATATGGTATTAACGTCAATGGCGTGTACGTCACACACCTTCGATTTACCGACAATATAGTCCTTATGGCAGAATCGCTAGAGGACCCACGCACTTTGTTCAATGACCTCAATAGTGTCTCCCAACGGATAGGTCTTGAGATGAACATGGACAAAACAAAAGTCATGTGTAATGTCCATGTCACACCTATGCTGGTGGTTTTTGGGAGCACTTAGCTGAACTTGTTGACGAGTATTTTTACTTGGGAGTCCGACTAGGTATGTTCAACTTCGACCGACAGGTCAATTGACGGATTCAACTCGGCTGGGCAGCGTTCGGGAGATTACAACACATCTTCTCGTCAGGAATACCTCAAAACTAGATTGTACAACCAGTGCGTGTTGCCAGTTTTGACCTATGGATCTGAGACGAGGTCTTTCACTACTGGCCGTATGACGAAGCTTGAAGTCGCTCAATGAGCTATGAAGAGGGCTATGCTCAGGGGTTCAAACTTAGGAATGAGTATATCTGCAGCAGAACCAGAGTGACCGACATCGCCCAATGGATTAGTAAGCTGAAGTGGTAATTGACCTGCCATATAGCTCGAAGAACCGAATACCGATGGGGAAAAAAATTATCGAGTGGCAGCCTCGTACCAGCAGATGAAGTGTAGTACGTTCCCTCACTAGATGGAGTCAAAACCTGGTAAGACATGCAGGAAGTTGATGGATGCAGGTGGCTCAGGACCGTGCTTTGTGGCATAGCTTGGGGGAGGCCTATGTTCAGCAGTAGACTTGTGAAGGGTTTTAATGATAATTAATGATTATTGCATTATAATAATATGATACATAAATATAATGGATGTTACGGGTAGAGTCCATCTATCCATAGAGTCCATTCTATTTATTTAGGTATGGTAGGGTATAGAATTTTTATCGATATAATTTGGTACACTATCTTATCCCTATTATTAGTTCCGTGGACGTGCACTTTTGCTGTCAGCGCCAAAATGGCGGAAATCAAATCGCTTCATCATGTCACGTCTATAGCCAGTCCAGCGTACTAGTAATAGAGGTCAGTGTTTCTACTACAAATATTTTAATAAAATTAAAACACAGTATGTGATTATTTTTTCTTCAATTTAACGTGTGCTTTATAAAAACGTACACCGTTTTATGACAGAGATAAATATCGGATAAGAAAAAAAACACGTTCTATTTAGTAAAACATAGTAAGGTAAAATGTTCTAAGATGCTAGACGTTGCTAAATACAATATTTTTACATTATAAATCACTCAGTCCTATCACCCAGATGGGTAGGCAGAGACTACAGACTTCCATTTGGCACGAACCTGACACACCTGAGGAGGCTCTCACCATTTTCATTTACACTTTCAACACCAAAATTTCCCAATATCCTTTCATAACCAAGCCTCTTCACTCCAACCATTCCATTAAAATCTGCTAACATAACAACTTTTTCATTTCCCTTACAGTTCATTAACACTATCCCTATCATCTCCCAATAGTGCTCTAGGATATAAGTGGGCTTAGACATGTCTACACCAGACCATTACGCGCTATATATGCCAAGTGTAGTGGCATCCTTTCCCTTCCGTTTCATCTCATTTACACGTAACACGTTTATTCCTCTGTCATGCACCATATCGCATATTTCATCCATCTTATCATTCATTGGTCCACATACATTCAGCGTAGACAGACGAGCTTCCGCAATCCTCTTTTTGCCTCTCCGTAAGACATAACGTGAGGGATGTTGAACTATGTCGCCGCTTTTTTCCCGGAGATTTTTCGCACCACTGCCCCAATAAAGGGACGCTAGGAACTCGGGACCATTACTTTAATTTTTGCCCCATGGTGCAAAACTAGGGGGTGGTATATTTTGCAACGCTACCACACGGCGAGGCGCCGAGTCTGTTTTTTCAGCTTTGTCGCTAGTTTAGTACAACCCGGGAGATACTTGTAGGATGGGCCTAGGATTAGGTGGTCGAACCCTACGGACGCAAGCGTCATCTCCAATATAAAATAATTTATAGGTACTAATAGAATGTAAAATGTCTCATTCAATAAACAAAATCTACACAAGTGTCTAAAAAGTTTCTAATACGGCAAGGGAAAAATCTTGCAACCTCAACATATATGTAACTCGGTAAACGAAATCTACTTAGGTGCTTATAAAGTGCTTGTTATGGTATGGAAAAAATCTTGCAAACACAACATAGTGTTAGCTTGTCTAAGAAAAATTACAAAATCGAAATCAATTTTTGGGGTTAGATAAACTACAAACGTACAAAAGATGTAGGCTGGACTTTATAGCTTTAAAATTACAAGCCCTTGAATGAAAAGACAAATAATGTACAACTTTTTTAATTGCTTATCAACTTAGGAGAAACAAATTTTCTTCCGATAAAACAAAACTATAATACAAAATGAAACTTAGTGTTTCTTTAATAAGAAACAATCAATCTTGGGCATTATCTTTTAATGTTGCTATCCGAAATGGTATCCTGAACATTGCTGCCTTCATTTCAGGGATAGTTTTATTTATACATAGTTTTAAAAGATCCGAACATTTCTATTTGTGCCTTTCGTCTATTTGTGCAATGTACTCTTGAAGTTGGTGTTGTTTGAAGAGTTCTGGTGCATCGAAATTGAGCTTCCTTGTTACAACATCCTGGAGATGAAGAGATTTATTAAGAATCTTAGACAATCCTTTCTTGTACCTTTTTATTTTTAACTTCCCGCTATGAAAATCAACGATTTTCACAAAAAATGGGGAAGTTATTGTTTCCATCTCGGTTTTTGCAAATCGTATGTGTGTGTTTGCGGCATCTGAAAGGGCTTTGCTGAACTTAGATTTTCTGTGTAATATAGACCGTATCGTCACGGTATATTATGAGAAAACAAGTTTTCTTAAGTTTTTAAAAGTGGTTTTCTTGGAATTACTTCGACGCCCTTGTTTTGAAAAAAGTTAGAATATAATTAGCTCTTAAAAGTGTACGAGCTTGATTGTGAATGTGTTCTCTCACACATAGGGCAAACAAAAGGATTTATAAAATCCCGCGTAAAACAACATGCAGCTGAAGTTTATACCAGCGTAAAATAGCAGCTTAATACTGCTGTGTTTCGTATGGTGAGCGTAGAGAACTAGAGTAGTTCGTTCGTAGTAGTTATCAGGGTTGACAACGCATTTAAGTTTTGATTCTTAATTGAGGACGATAAATGTATATGTATGTGGTCCACAGCATTCACTTCCTATCAAGTGAACTGTGTGGTCGTTCGTCGCCCTTGTTCTTCAAGGAAGTCTTCAATCTGCGATCATATCCTGGAGCACCCCATCAGATTTGATATACTAAAAATCCTCGTGTCATAACATCGATTCCTGCCAAGGATGATACGTGAGCCTATTGAAATAAAAAAAATATCTTTATTTCAAAAGAGAAGGAGGCTGGGTACTATAAACTGCTTGGGATTCTGATTAAGCATATTGTATGCTTGGGATTAGTTTTAATGCACGACTTTAAAACACAGTAACTTCATTTTTAATAGATCGGACCAAAAGTAATATGTAATTAAAAAACTGAAGGTTTTCCTAGTAAACTCTGTCATCGGTACGTAAATAACCTCAGTCCCCCGTGATCATGGGTGCTGGAAAACACCCGAAACGTCATCAATCATCATCATTACAGCCCTTCACAAGTCCACTGCTGAACATAGGCCTCCCCCAAGTAATGCCACAAAACACGGTCCTGAGCCACCTGCATCCATCGACTTCCTGCATATCTTACCAGGTCGTCACTCCATCTAGTAGGGGGTTGCCCTACACTACGCCTACCGGTACGAGGCTGCCACTAGAGAACCTTTCTTCCCCATCGGTTATCGGTTCTTCGAGCTATATGGCCGGCCCATTGCCACTTCAGCTTACTAATCCGTTGGGCTATGTCGATCACTCTGGTTTTACTGCGGATATCCTCATTTCTGAGTCTATCACGCAGAGAAACTCCGAGCATAGCCCTCTCCATAGCTCGCTGAGCGACCTTGAGCGCCCTCATACGGCCAGCAGTGAACGTCTCAGATTCGTAAATCATCACTGGCAACACGCACTGGTTGTGCTTTAGTTTTCAGTGATTGAGGTATACCTGACGAGAAGATGTGTCGTAATTTCCCGAACGCTGCCCAGCCGAGATGAATCCGTCGATTGACCTCTCGGTCGAAGTTGGACTTACCTAGCCGGACTATTTGTCCCAGGTAAACGTACTCGTCAACAACTTCGAGCATAGTGTTCCCAACAACTACCGGCATAGGTGAGACATGGACATTAATGTTTAATGATGATGATCTTTGTTTTGCCCATGTTCATCCTAAGACCTATCCGTTGGGAGACACCATTGAGGTTATTGAGCATGACATATGCTTGTCTCAATCCTCAATAAGCTTATGAGATGGCGTGCAGTTTCTCTGCTTGATATAATCCTAAACTAAATCCTAAAGAATAGGAGCTACTGATATAGCCCAGCGTAACAGTAAACTAATAAGTGGCAATAACGAAAAAGAAATATTTCTGACTATCAGTTTCGTACTTATAAGCGCAGTGATGTTCGCCCCTCCTCTAAATGAAATAAAAACGCACAAAACATTTATCAAGTCAATGGAAGCAGGTGGTTCAGGATCCTGCTTTGTGGCAATCTATGGTTGTAGTTTTTGGGATGTAACGATGATGATTATGAAGATAACAATACGACATTACTAAGAAAGGGTTAACTAAAAACTATTTTAATCTTTACATATAAATCTGTCTGTAAAATTAAAATTACTGATTTCTATTTATTTTAACTCAGAAGATTATCGTAGTGGCTGAACTGAAATGAAATTTTACGAAGAGATAAAAAGAAATGCCATTACAATACTATGCTTTTTTATAGAAGAGGGGCAAAGTACCATACGGCTCACCTGATATTAAGTGCCCGCCCATGAACAAACGCAATACAAAGACGAACCAGTTTTTCGCCAATTCTGGCTATGGGCTCTGACTTAACCTTGGCAATGACTCTTTTGAAGGACCTGGAGGCGGAATTATACTTATTTTATAGAGCGCTGGTGTTTACATACCGGGACTTTGATGCGTCAGCCCAGGCTTGGTAGCACTCCAGCTTATAGCATGATGCTGTTTTACAGCAGCGACCAAATCATGGCTGAGATTTACCTTCGATGGACACCACAGAGGAAGGAATAAAAAGTTTCACACCCTGAAGTACCACATCAGCGACAGAATCAGCAACAACGTTGGGATCGTCCGGCGAGAAGCAAACCCGCCCCCAAGGGTTCCTACCCTTCATACCCTACTTTGCGGTCCTTCTTTGCATCCTTGCAAAGAAGGACCGCATCCTATCCCAATCGGGTGATCACTATAACAAAACACGGCGGCAGCCTGCAGAATGCAACTGCGATTTCTTGTGAGTGTGGTGCCACTCCGGACAAGACCATGTTCCGAGGAGCCTAAAGGAGTGTCGATGTAAATCTGATATCCGTCCGGATGAGCTGTTTTAAAACGAAAATGTCTATCTTCAATTTAAATTTCGCCATTTCTATCCTCGATTAAGATTTGTTATGATTACGAACAGATATCTTATCACCCTTGAGGACTATAATAATATGCCTCGTTACCAGTGAAAAAAGTTTCCAGTTCTTTACACTCGTCAAGCCAAGACGACCTATTCGTGTTGTAACTATAATACTTATAGTATTTTATAAACAGCGTAGAAATACCGTTGAAAATAATTCGGAATAATTATTTTTAGTTAATGTAGTTAGAAATTAAATTACTACAAATTTTGAACGACCGCATTGTGTTAAAATTGCACAAGGATGCCTTCAAAATAAAAACCCTAAATGTGTTCATTATTTAAACGTTATCATAAATCATATATTCCATCTCTTCTTCAAAGTGATTCTCGTTTCCATTCCTAAAACAACGACGTTGTGTCTGAACGGAACGGAAGAACGGAATCGGAGCTATAAACGAAATAAAAATATGAATCGTATCTGAGACACAACACTTCTTCTTCTTTAAAATATTTCCATATATAGTTTTTATTTAGTTGAGTAGTGTTACTAACAGCAAAAATTCGTGCCTTGAAATCCCAGTTCAATTATCGCCAACAGAAATGAAAATCATAACCGCATTTGAGCGCGTGCTCTGCGGTGAAATACCATAATATCTTGAAGAAACATTACATGTCTTGGAAATAAGTGAAAAAATTGAAACGCGTTAGGGAATCATACTCATTTTATTGGACGGTTTTCTGGAAATATACTTTCGACAATTGTAAGAATCTGAAAGTAAATGACGTTGTGCATTAGCGTGAGCTTTGTGGAAATGGAAGGTTGAAGAGCGTGGGAATTATCGGAAAATTTCTAATATTAAGGAAACGTGAAACGCATTTTCTTAACAGTAAATATTTGTAATAACAAGAAGGATTTGCAAAGAAATCACCTTGTATTTTTAATTATTTGATCAATGTAACTTACCTGTCAGTGTCCTTTGATCAAAATTATATTATCACACAAGTTGACGCCTCCTCTGTGTTTGTATACTAGGTAGTCATGAATTTACGGACCAAACGAATACGACCCAACCTATATGAACTCCCACTGGCAAAACTATACACCTCATCATTGTGAATTTATATACATTGGAATTAGGACAAAATAATTAAAATGCAAGCAAGCCCAAAGCATGGGTAATAGTATATAGCAGTAGCAGTAATAATATACAGCAGAGTATGGTTGTAAACAGAGGAGGCATCAACTTCCTATAATTTTGATCGAAGGACACTTAGAGGTAAGTTACTTTGATTAATAATTACATTCGTCGACGCCTTCTCTGTGTTTGTATATTATCTAGATGTTTAAAGATTTCATTGCTTTATTTTAATTATTTATTTTCATAAAACCTCCCGATACCATCCACACCGTCTGGATGCTTGGCGGTCTACTACTGTACGTTTCACTAGGAGTTTTTTCCGCGTACGACCTCTCTGTGGAATTGTTTACCACCGGCAATTTTTTCGGACAGATACGACCTAGGGACCTTCAAGAAAAGAGCTTACTCCTTTCTAAAAGGCCGGCAACGCACCTGCAATTCCCCTGGTGTTGCGGATGTTCATGGGCGGCGGTAGTCACTCAACATCAGGTGAACTGAATGCTCGTTTGCCCTTTACCTTTAAAAATAACAATTTACAACAAAACAAACAGTAAACATATATTAAAAACAATATAATTTCCCATTATGAATTACCCACACTTATTTTATATATTATTTTACATGCAAACGCTAATATTACTCTTAATTAATAATGGCCTATTATAAAAAAATGGAAAAGTGTTGGATGTAAGTTTGTTGTCTTTCTAACATTTTCAATATCAATATCACTTCTTCTACGACGAGAAGGGTATGAATGGCTGGTACTATATACAGTAAAATTTAATGTATTTTCTTGTTAAAATAATTTACCTTACTAGCTATTTGATTTATGGCGGGGATATTAAGCAGTTTTGAAAATAATAAACAACTAATTTACTAAATTTCATTCAGTTTTAGTGACATACATGTGATATTGTAAGGTAACTGATATAAGTGGCTAAGTTAATAACTTTGCACAAGCGAATTAAATATATATAAAATGAGACCACCATGTATCCGAATGTATCCGAAGTCAATGTATCCGAAATCATTTAAATACGAATTATTAAGGGCAACTCAAAAACCACAAGTCAGATCCTAATCAAATCTGCATGGAACCACACGAAAAGCACCAGCTTTCAAATAAAAAAAAAGAATCATCAATATCGGCGCACCCAGAGAAAAGCTGTGAGGCAACACACATAAAAAACATACAGTCGAACCGAACACCTCCTCTTTCTTGAAGTCGGTTAATAATACTCATATTTTCTCTTACTTATATGTTTGTTTTTTGATAAAATTCAGCTATGTTAACCAAATTGTGTTAGACTTCAGCTTTGATCGTATTTTTTCATCCTATAAACACCAGAAAAGAATCGACTAACTTCACAGTATGAGCCCAACTGATAATAAGAAGAACAATACGAGGGCGGCACTGAAAATTTCGGGAATCAAGAAAGTGACACAACATTACTATTTAAAAATGTATTTATTGCTTTTAGAAGTATTTTCCGCGAAATTTGACACATTTTTCCATACGATGGAACCAATCATTAAAGCAACCATTCCATTCGGAAGTTGGGGTCTCCAAAATGGCCGTTTTGTAGGCGTCCACAGCCTCTTCAGGTGATGAAAATCTCTGTCCACGCGGTTTATTCTTTATTTTAGGGAAAGTATAGAAATCATTAGGGTTTAGGTCGGGGCTGTACGGTGGATAGTCTAATGATTCTATGTTTTCTTGCTCTAAAAACTCTTTAGTTCTGTGTGCGGTGTGAGAACTCGCATTGTCGTGATGGAGGATGATGCGGCGGTTGAAGTTCTCTTTACGGAGTTCAGAAACGACCTGTGGCAAACAAATGCTAGCATACCATTCTACATTAATCGTTCTTTGTCCCTCAAGAGTAATAGTCGTAACATGGCCGGTTTTGGAGACAAACGTGGCCACCATTTTTTTTGCAACACACCGTGAATGAACAATTTTTGTTGGCTTTAACTCATTTTCGAACACCCAAACTCGTGACTGGTTTTTTGTTTCGGGTTCGTACGCATATATCCAGGATTCGTCACCTGCTACGATGTTGTATACAGCATTTGAAGATCCTGCGTGAAATCTTTCGAGATTTCTGACGCACCAAGTAACGCGAGCCGCTTTTTGCTCTTCACAAAGCGAATGCGGTATCCGTCGGGAAAACAACTTTTTTACACCTAACTGTTCATGCAAGATTATTTGTATTTGACTCATGCCAATGTCTAAAGTTGCCTGAATTTAGCGGTATGTCACATGTCGATCTTCCTCAATCAGCTTACGCACAGCATCAACGTTTTCTTGGGTAACTGCAGTTTTTGGACGACCTTGACGGGGATCATCACTGAGCTTGACACGTCCACGTTGAAATTCAGCAAACCAGTGATAAATTGTGGTTTTGGATGGGGCTTCATCTCCAAATGCAGAAATCATCCGGTCAACACACTGTTTTTGTGTTAAACCACTTCGCAAGTCATAATAAATCATCGCTCTTGAATTTTCTCGAATCGATTCCATTTTCTCAACGACTAAACAAGTTTACCTGTAAAACCTGTAAAACCTTGTGACAAGACCGAGAACCTTTTTTTAAATAAATAAATGGTATTCGATTTTTAAAACCAAGGAGTTTTCAAATAAAAAGATTTTAATATGACAGGAACAGTGGAAATATTCCATTCCCGATACTTTTAGTGCAGCCTAGTAAGTAAATTTCTTACTTTAACTATCACGATTTTAGACAAGAGACATATTGTATATACAAACAAGGGCTTTACGTATAATCTTATGCTTTACATAGATAAATACCTCCCTGAAAGCACTCGCACAGCCACAGCAAGGTAAGCTTAGATCAAAGGAGATGTTACATAAAAGTTGTTGAACAGGGTAATTTCTAATAAGTCGTTTATTTTTTCTTTTTAACAAGGATTTAGTAAAAGGTTTATGAAGTCTGGAAGGTATTCCTTCTTCCCTATTCCGTATTTTAAGATTGTAGAGAATAATGCATAAAACTTAAGGTTGACCCATGCACTTTATGCATTTATATTTTTTCTAATAGCAAATGCATCAACTTTAGTTTATCTATTAACTTTCGTTAAAAACACAGGAATTTGATTACCATTCTATTTAGTTATAACATTTTCTGAATTATTTGCATACGAGAAAATTAAATTGTGATGCTATTTATACGACCAAAAAGAAATACATATATTTTACAAGATTAATTTTACAAGCTATGTCACTAGATGTGGGTCTTACATGCCACTCATATAGTTTATGTACGATATAGCTGTATTGTTTTAAGAAATTTTAGCAGTGGGTATTATAACAAAACGTTATGATCCAAAGTAAAAATTAAAGTAGTACCCGCCAGTTATTAAAAAAAGATTGTGCTTTTAATTATATTAAAAAATGTTTAATATATTTTGTCTTTCTTAAGACCCATGTAGGTTTTTGACCAAAAAACAATATCACATTCACTAGGAACTGAAAGGATTTTCATTTTATAAGCACCGCCTGTAATTTGATTACTTGAAATCGGAATATGATTTTTCAGTGTTAATTTTGATTCAAAATTATTCTATTCATTCAGGAAAAATTACATAATGAATTTAAAATATTTTGTAAACATTTACGCATAAGAGATAGCTGAAAAAACAGATATTAATTTTTCTATTATATTAGCAAATTTCCTATATCATTGTAGTGGATTGTAATTGAATAATTCACATTTCATTCATGTGAAATATTTCTTTCATTTCAGATATTAAAATACTACAATTTTATAAGTTAAGACCATTAATTTAATTTAAAGCGACTGTAGCCTAATGGCAGGGCGCGGACCGCGAACTCAAAAAGGTCGTGAGTTCGAATCCGCCATTCGACCTCTGGCGTGAATCACTCGTAACACAAGCAATTTAAGCTTACCACGAGTGGTTAAGGGGAATATTTCAAATACTCATAGCATTGTTAATATTCTTTTAAAAATTATTTTTAGGGTATTGTTTTTTTTTCTTCTTTGGAGTTAACTTTATAATCAAATTAATAGTAATCCTAGAATTTTCCACTTTTTTCTTTTCTGAATCTCATCATCATTCAATACATCTTATTTTGGTAATTGCCAATAAGTAACAACAAAATTAAGACTAGTCTTGTTTTAATCAATTTTACAGCTGTTACATTGCATTACATACAATATTTTCTGACGTACAAAACTCAATATATGTGGGAAGACATGTTTGACTCACACTCTAATGGACTGGTGTCGACCCACTATGAGACAGTTTTTTTTCTGTATATAATATTTTAGGCAATTTGGAGTAAAATAAGGGCAAGTGAATTTGCTTTCCCCTTTGGCTGTGCTTACCTCTTTTTTTTCTCGATGGTTGGGCTCGGTGCCTGCCACATATTACTTGATTATATCTCCTCTGCTGGTACAGAGAAACTGCTGGAGGCCATTGCATGCCTAGTAAATTGTTACTGATAGAGACAGGTCTCCATAGTTTAAAGATGTCTGTATGTTAGGTTTATAAAAATCCTTTAATCTTTTAAAGACAAATTATGTACCAAATAAGAAGTCCCTTGGGTTTCCTTAAGAGCTTTCTTTGCAATCGTTGGTGAACTCTGACAACAATAATGCTGTTCTTAAAGGAACCTCTAAGTTGTATTAGCAGCCTTTATATTTACAGAATCATTATTTTCTTTATCAGTCTTCTTGATAAGACCTATACATACTATGTAGAAATTTGAAAGTATAGGGCTTATTTTTAGCATAACTGTCTATCTCTGATTTGGCATTTGTAAAAAAATATAATGGTTTACATTTAGGGAATTTGACAAGCAATTTTTCCTTTAATACTATATTGACTGATAAGTTTTTGGGGTTGAAATTGATGTGTGAAACAGAATCTTTATCTTCTCCATCATTTGAGCAAATCATTTGTCTCCTCTTTTGTCCCAAACTGAGTAATATCAGTTGTGAAAATAGCCTCATGTACACGCCAGAGGTACCGCGAGTGTAATAACCCTTGCATACATTTTTGTAGTAAAAAGAACGTATGAATATTCATGTAAAATAAAATCAAATGCCCATGTACCCTCTTGTACACTTGTACTTGTACCGCAAGCAGATATGTAAAGTATAGACTCTCGTTCTGTCTCAAACATAGATTTTACATTGCGTTTTTATTAGACTGTGAGCAGTAATATTATATACATTTAGATAGTAAATATAAACGTATGAATATTCTTATAAAACAGAATTCAATGCCTTGTGTATCTCTCGTGGTATTGCCAGGCAGATATGTAATGTGCAGATTCTCCTTCTATCTAATACATAGATTTTATATTGCATTTTTATTACGCTGTAAACAATGATATTATATACATTTTGGTAGTAAATATGAAAAAGATGTAGTACAGAACAGAATTTAGGCTGTAATTGTGCACCGAGGGAAGAATAAACGGGTTGACTTATGAGTTGTTAGAGTTTTATATAATCAACCTGTATTACTTATTTAAGAAAAGTATGGCGGTGCCTGTAATATGCTAATGAATCCAAGCGGTGCGCTTTTAAGGGTTAGTTAAAAGTAAGGACACACGGCCGTTACGGATGATGATCATTTTGATTCCTAAAATACATACGTTAATGAAATAATCGAAAAGCACAAAAATCAGTAAATAAAAATTTAAACGCCATGTAGTGGTGGCGCAAGAGAATCCACTACCCCGTATGATCCCGTTTCTGTCAAAGACGACAAAGGGAAACAGAACCAGGAGGTGGGCAGTCGCATTTTTCTAAGTGCAAAATAGAACAATAATAAAAAAAAACTGCGGTTGCCTATCAAGTAGCAATTATCGCAAATTTTCCCTATGCTACGTTCCTATGTTTGTGATGCCTATGTTCTTGACTTGTGATGGATTGTAGTGATGATAATATAGTGACCTGAGATTAACAAAGAAAAATTGACAAAGCAATGCGTACACTTCAAACGATGCCGAAACTATTCTCAACTTCTTAACACACACTCACGCACACATATTTCTTCTATCTTTTTTATCAGCCTGTACAAGTTCACTGCTGGACGCATACACATGCATCTTAAACCATGTTGATGATTGTAAATGATGTTAAATATATACGTGTACTCTGTGCATGTTCATACCATTAGTTGAACATGGTTTTGACTTGTTTTAGTGTTACTTGAAATACACACAGCACCACGTTTTTTCTTATTGTTCCTCTAAGGTAGTGTTAAATTAAATTAACAACGAACGAGAAATGAATATATTTCATTAAAAAAGTGACTGTGTGGTGTCGACGTAAGAGTTTATTTCTCATGATTAAATATAAGAAATCATTAAGTTTATTTCTCGTTTTGCTAGGTATAAATCCCCAGAACAGCAACAAGAAGTCAATTCCGTAGCCAGTACAATCAGATTTACTAACGTAGAAATAGACGTTTCACTACAAATATATTCCATCGTCATCTATTGGAAGTCATAACATCTTATCTCTTGATACACGATTGGTGGAAGTATTCATTTTCTGCTTACGAGTCCTTCTGGGTAGGTGCCACCCTATTTTTCCGCCAAATGCCAGTACTTTTACTGCTGTGTCTAAAGTGTATCGAGAGCTAGTATAATTAAAGGCAGTGAGGCATTCTATCTAAAACTTCAGAGGTAACAACGCAACGAACAACGCCTTTTTGTTTTAAGAAGGCTACGGAGATCTTTGCACCGCAGTACCCACATACCATCAGGTGAACTATAGATTCGTTCTTCACTTCAATTTTATTAAAAAAAACCTACGGCACGAATAAGGAGATGGATAGTTTTGGCTGTGAAATACTGTGTAAATAAGTTAAATAAAATATACTGAAATAAGCAGCACGATAAGTAACTTAATTATTCTTTTACTCTTAAATTGATATTTTACAACTAGTTTTTTTTTTTAATTTTTATACTAACATTTTTAACATTCCATCTCCATCTCTTGTAAAAATCTACAAAAATCCAATTGGTTAAGGCTATAGGATATAAACCTTCAACGGTACGTAAAAAAAGCTTAAACGTTTCACAGTAAATTATTGGTGCTAGGGAAACTAACGGCATGAAAAACAGTTGCATGAACAAAGGAGAACTTTTAGCGACTAGAACCGTTTTAAAATATATTACGCCAAGTTAAATGTACCAGATAGATCGCTTAAAGCACTAATGTGTTGTTATAAGACGTGGGACTTTTAGTTTTTCATTTTTTCATGTAATATTTATATAGCTGGGTAATGGTGGTGTATGAATACCTACTACCCAATATCGTTCCGTGAGCCGTGGTAGCTGAGGTACTAAGCGATCGCTGTAAATGTTGATGACAGCTCAATACCGAATATGATGTCTGATCCGTCTGCCGAGGATGTTTACATCAATTAACTTTCGATTAACCTTATCAATTACGAAAATTCGAAAGGGTACATTAAGCTATCTGTATATTAATATATTATAGCTATATATTATTATGGGTGACATATATATATATATATATATATATATATATATATATATATATATATATATATATATATATATATATATATATATATATATATATGCATATATGCATATATATGAAAATTCATCAGTATTAATGGTGAGTTTTTACTTGATGAGCTCTTAGAAGTTTCTCACCGCAGATCTACCCCGGTTACTTTAAAAATATCGGTAATTTCTCCTATGCCGTCTTCTGCTAATGTCAATTCGATTTTCGTTAGCACATTCTGCCCTAATTATGTAGAGAGTTCCTCTGTGATTTCTTCGTCGTCATTTAGCACCACGAATTCGCTTGCTACTTTGCACTCAAGCGATCGCACCGTGACTCCTAAAATGACTAGAAAACGACAGATGCGCCCAAAAGAATGGACAGACCTTAAACGCAAACGTCTTAAGGATTTAACTAAGAAATATGTAATGAAAAAGGGTTTAATTTCCTGCATTGTCATCCGATTGTAAGCTATGTTCGCAATTTCAAGTCTAGCTGATCAGGAATAGCTTGAAAATCGTGTACCTCGATTCCAACCAGAACGACAGACAGACAGACAAACAAGAAAGTGACATAATAGAAATCAAAGAAGGAGACATGGCGCATCAACGTCTCGACATTTAAACACCAGCGCTCTTAAAAAGAAGTATAAGGTCCAGGTCCTTCAAAAGAGTCATTGCCAAAGCAAGGTCTGAGCACATCGGCAGAATTGTCGGGAAGCTAATTCGCCTTCCTTCGGGAACCCTTGCATTCTGATCTCTCGCCTAGGCTGTTCAAGGAAATTTCTGTCAGTGATCTCTACCATCCCTGCACAGAGAGGACGGTTCACTGGCCCATGCCGCAAAGGAGAAAGCCGATCTGTTAGGCTCTCTCTTTGCGTCCAACTTGACGATTGATGACGGGGGCTACACACCGCCGACCATCCCGCGATATGAGTGCTCCATGGCGGAGTTCGCAAAGCACTCTTCTCACTGGACGTCAGTATGTCGAGTAGCCTGATGGAGTCCCTCCCATTGTGCTGAAGATGTGTGCTCCAGAGTTGGCACGCGTTTTAACGCGTCTTTTCCGGTACTCCGACTCCAAAGGCGTAGTCCCGAATTCTTCGAAGACAGCTTTGGTACACCCAATCCCTAAAAAGGGCGACCACTCAGACCCGTCCAACTACAGGCCTATCGCCATCACCTCCTTGTTTTCCAAAATAATGGAGTCTATTGTAAACTGCCAGCTCATGAGGTACCTTGAGGATCATCAGCTGATCAGTGCCCGCCAAAACGGTTTCCGTTGTGGTCGATTAGCTGGTGCTTTTCTGATCTAACTTACTCATAGATGGGCTAAAGAGTCCAAGGTGGAGGCATTTGCCGTTAGCTTAGACATAGCGAAGGCCTTCGATCGGGTCTGGCACAAAGCGTTTCTTTCGAAGCTCCCTTCCCATGGGCTTCCCGAGAAATTGTGCGATTGGATCACTAGCTTTCTTGCTAATCGGAGCATCAAGGTCGTTGTAGACGGTGCATACTCTGATTCTCTCACTCTGTCTGACGACAGCACTGGTGATGGCTTATACACCGTCCGTGCCAATATTACTCGGGAAATCGTCGCTGAGTCTTGTGTCTGAAGTCTTGAGTCTAGGTTTAACAAAGTCTCGGATTGGGGGCGACTAAATCTAGTCCAATTCAATCCCCAAAAGACACATGTTTGTGCGTTAAACGCTAAAAAGAACCCCTTTGTCGTGTCTCAGAATTCTCAGCGACAACATGTCGAATAGTGTGCAGTTTTGTGGTCACTTGGACGGGAAGGCCAAATTGGCTTCTAAAAAGCTTGGCGTGCTGAGCAGAGCGAGACAGTATTCCATGCCGGCACATCGCTAACAACTTTACAAAGCGCAATTTCGGTCTCACATGGAATACTGTTCTCATCTCTGGGCCGGGGCACCCCAGTGCCAGCTCCCTTCACTTGACCGCATCCAGCGTAAAGCGATTCGAATCGTCGATGACCGAGTGCTTTCTAATCGGCTCGATTCACTGGCGCTGCGTAGATATAATGCATCCCTTTGCGTTTTCTATCGTATCTACCATGGGAAGTGTTCTGAGGAATTGTTCGGATTTTTCGGAAAAGTTCCAGCCGCCAAATTTCACGAACGCACATCGCGTCAAATTTCCCGATATCATCCTCACCATCTGGATGCTTGCCGATCCACTACTGTACGTTTTACTAGGAGTTTTTTTCCTCGTAAAAGTTCTCTGTGGAATTGTTTACCACCGGCGACTTTTTCGGACCGGTACGACCTGCCGACTGTACGACGGCTGGCAACGCATCTGCAATTCCCCAGGTATTGCGGTTGTTCGTGGGCTGTGGTAGTCATTTACCAACAGGTGAGGCACATGCCCGTTTGCCCCCTCTTCTATAAAAGAAAAAACAAATAATAATAAAAACGTGATTAAAACTACTTGTATAACTTTATAAATTTATTTTTCATTGTAGGAAAAAATATTCGTTTCCTTTTTTATTTGGTTACTGGCTGACAGTGTGTTGCTAATGTGTTGACGCGCTGTTTACTTTCGTTATCTGTGTCGAGCACACGTCCTGTGACTGTGTAGGTGTTGCACACTAGGCATTAAATAAATATATGACTGGTGAGGTAATTTTTAGTTTTATTTTTTAGTTCGAACGCGCGATAGCGTAATTGTGTAAACGTATGCGTAGAATGCGTAGTTAACCGATGAAATGTTAGATTCACTGGGATAATAATTCACTCCAAATCGTTTTGAGTTTTGATAACACATCTAATAGAGATACTCCAATATTTATATTTTTTTATAATTATTCGTTTTAATATGCATTAATTTTCGTTTATTGGCATTCTTTATTGAACCAAGTCATGAATACATTTTCTGCCAATCCATAGGCAATACTAGATTTCGAAGGCGCTTACAAAAAAAATTCTACATGATTGTATATCTAATATCTCTGTATAAAATATGAAATGATAGGATACATAAATGTATGCAAAAGTACTACATGTACCTATATGGCTGCAACGAAAGAACAAACAAATAAATAAATCGTGTCTGCTTTTAGCGAGAGAACTGCCCGTCTCATAAATTCCGTGAAATGTAAAATATTCCTAATACTTTAAAAAAACTTGTACTTAGAGTTTCTGAAGTGAAAATACATCTATAAAATAAATCTATAATTCTTTATAGATGTATTTTCACTCATATGTTATTTTTAGGTTACTTGCTGATCTTCCTAGGAAAGAGGGTTTTTTTCCGAACCAGTGGTGAATAAAAAAATGACTTTCAATAAGTATTGTACAATAATCTATATTGAATAAAAATTATTCATTTAATTTAATATATATATGTATATGTATATATATATATATATATATATATATATATATATATATATATATATATATATATATATATATAATGTATAGTGTACTATATATATAGTATAGTTATATCTATACGTTTGAGTACGGATTAAAATAACATGTTATATATGTCGCATGGACTGCTATATATCACACCTAAAACACCTTTAGAGAATTTTCAAAGAATAGAAATAAAGAAATAAAAATATAGAAATAAAGATACTTTATAGATTTAGACAAAATACCAATGCAGCATGGTGAATGACAATGAAAACATATCGATCACCACAATAAAGTTATTGACCTCATTTAAGCGTTTGAAGTTTCACTGTCGTTCATCGTTTTATAGTCCCACGTGTTTATGGCATAATTATTAGACTCAATATTAATTGATTATTTTAGTTTCAAATAATTTAATTACATTAAAATATACAATATTTATTACAACTATAAAAAAACTAAAATCTAAACCCTCATACGGTCCTAACTCCCTACGGTATAGTGCAAGCTGCGTTTCTTCGCTAAATATACTAAGTCTTTGAGCGAGAAAAGAACAGCATCAATAAATTGCGGATACAGTTCATTTAGGAGCTTCACCGCACGTGGACCCCACGGACCGATAGTCTCTACAGCAAATAGCACAAATGTATATTCATGGCTCAGAGTTTTAATTATATATTTAGTTAATTGTGTAACAATTAACTCAAATTAAGTTTCAGTCGTATTCCATGCAGTTTATTGTGACCACACACTGACTAATAACCCTAAAGTTCCACTTCGGCTTATATCCTCAACCCATCTACCCAGATACAAGACGGATGTTCCATTTTCACAAGCAAGTAGGTAGGGTAATAACCTTAATATTGATCAAATAGCATTGTTGTATATAGTTTTATTTTATCAGAAACATGATTAGAACGTAATATGTGAGCAGTTAACTTTTACAACAACAATAACAACACAACAACAATTACAAATAACAACAATATTAATAGCTTAATTACTAAGTTTATTATTTTGGCGCCAGCCTTACTCAAGATCTAATCGTTCTCCATAAAATTCACAGTGGCTGAGCAGACCAGGTTCGATCACCACCGGTATGTACTTGGCGGTGAAGGAAAATATTGCAAGGAAACCTACTTGTCGGAGCGTGTCGGAGGAATAAAATCTTTCGAGACGAGACCATTTAGTCCACCAACGCGCAGAGAAGCAGCGCGGTAGACTAATTAATCCGTAACCCTCAGAGAAATTATATGTGCCCAGCAGTGGGATGTCTATAGACCGTTACTTTATAGCACCAGCCGTTTTTAGGTGGCACTTCATCGGGGACTGACTAAAAGTAGTAACTTATAAAAGTAGTGACGGCTCTATGGCTCAGTAACTGAGAATTGAGTTACTGAGGGCCGCGGGTTCGAATCCTGCGCGGAACAAGCATCTGTATGGCCTACAAGTAATAGTTTCGGATCTGGATGTTTTTCCTTGTGCAATTTATGTATGTGAGGTAGTTTGCCTCCACGATATAGGAGAAAAAAGAAACAAGTGCTACAACAACATATTATTTTTATTAGGAAAATAAAAGTTACATTAACGACGATGAATATAAATATATTTGAAAATCTGAACAAAATCTCTTAAGATTTTTAAGGTATTTGGCAATAAATGGCCACGCTGCAGCTGTATTAAGGTTGAAACTCGAATGGGTCGGATCGACCTGGTAGGTTATGTAACTTATGGATTAGAAAAAATTCTAATACGCTGCCTCAGAGAGAAAGCACACTTCTTTATCCGCCTAAAAACTCCTTTTCTACTCGTGGATCTTAGAGGATTAATCTTAATTTTTACACTAAGAAGGCGGAGTTACAATCGATGTACCAGACATCTTTCACCTTAGATACTACTGCCCGTCGTCAGTCAAAGTATTTAACGTTTGGCGTAATCGAGATAGCGTCATCGAAATATCAGATGAACTGACATTGGACGATAATATATTGAAGCTGTTTATCTTCCAAGAGAATAATATTATAGTCAACGTCTTTCTGTTGATATTTCCAATTCCATTTCCAGAAATCAAATATGATCCAACTTTTGCAATTTCTTACATAGCAAATTTAATTTAATAATTTTTCCATTCAAATTCACGACCGCATTTTTATATTTCTTCAGCGCAATATCATTTCAACGTTTCACGTTTGATTTTTCCTTGTTGTTTATGTTCTATCAGTTTGTTCGTTATATTTTTACCTTGTCACGATTGTTATTTCGTCGGTTTCCTTTCGTTTTAAAATGTTTTCTTTCGTAATTTTCGTCATCGTTATACATTTACGATAAAATATCAAGTTTTTTGTTTAGTTCATAATTAATTCTGAAATATAATGGAACGTTTATGATAATGAGACATGTTATTAGTAAAGATAAAAATAACTGTCAATAAATCAAATTGTTCTAATTTAAATCTTAATACCTTCTATTTTCACACTTTTTTACCTTCAGTGCGCAGTAATTGTTATTAAGATTTTCAATCAAAATCTATATCTGTATGTCCATTTTTATATTTTTAATTTCTCATATCACTGCAACATAAACAAAACGTTTAATTATTTTACAAAATTAAAATATTCTACTTAAATACCTTGCACAAAATTTTATCACACGTGACCATTATTTCTAATATAATTTCTTAATAAACTTGCAAATTAACATGAACAATAATTTTAGATTCCGCACTCGTAGCGCAATAATAAAATGTAACACAATTTAATGTATATTTCCAATGTTTATAATGACGTCTATAAACAAAGCAATGAATATAGACAAATAAAAAGATAAGAATCTTACGTAATAACATACGATAGTATGAATGAGCGGGGATAATGAATAATACATACTGTGTCGTCTCACACAGAATTGCAACGCGTAGCCCTCTCAATAACAATTCCTCTAACAACGACCGCCCGGTCTCTAGAGTTTTCATTATCCGTATCTTGATTTTTTTCAGAGCAACGACGTCCAGTTACTTGCAGGTCACTGCGTCCCTTATTGCAACACATATCCCTTCTAATGCAATGAGCATGGCGTCGTGGCGATGGAGATTTAGATTCACCTTGTCCCCAACGTCGGTCAAATTTTTCACAAAAATGTCCATGTTTGCGATGACCGCCATGTTTGTGATGACCGCCATGCTTCTTTGGTCCATGATGAATTCTTCCGCATCCTCTGTGATGTGGATGACTACGTCGTCCTATATCGCATGGTCCTGAACGAAAATCTAATCCGTGATCGTGAGCAAAATACCCGTGTTCATGGTTTGATCCGAAACAGGAGTGCTTGTGCGAGCCATGACGATCGATTCTGTGCTGATGCCAACGGAAATGAATCCTCGAACCATGTTTACTATATAGACCACAACGTCCCATTTTTCCGTGCATTATGATAACAATAAAGCGTCTACTCGAAAGGCGTAATACCACTGAGTGCTTAGTTCGGAGTACACACTTTATATACGAAATGTTTGCATAATATTGTGAAATTTTAATTATTCTGTTGCAATCTGAAATTCCTTGAAATATTTTCAATTTCAGGATAATCATTATTTTATAAAACTATACCAAATAATCAATGTATATATATATATATATATATATATATATATATATATATATATATATATATAACTTCTTAATAGTAAGTTCACAGAATTAGATATTTCAAAATATTGCGCAATCGTATACTGGGTCGGTTGATGTTTTACTACTCGTATTCTTGGAATGAAACTGTGATTATAAAATTCTTCAAAATTCATTTTGTATTCGTTTATAGAAAAGATATAAAAACTTATTATGAGATTTATCATTATGGGCTGGTTGGGCAGAACTTGTGTATGGACTAAATGTAATATACTTATTATTTTATGTAAGTGTTGGCTGAATGCTGAAGCCATGGGCAGATTGGTAGAAAGCTAGAAAGTGCGTTAAAGTATTAGGACCGACATTTGTATTTTTTAAACCGAGAGTTTAATAAATAGCACATAAATAGGAAAATCAAGCGAGTAAAAAGTCTAAACGTTGTTCAATGGATACAGCGGGCTACAAACACCCACATTTGTGTCCTCGATTAAGAAACAAAACACATTTATGTTCTCGTCCCAACCTACGAAACACACCAGCATTATAGGTACTACTATTTCACTTAGGTATTCCGAGCAATCGTGCTTCTTCCCCATTCGAACTGACTGACTGATGACGAACTGATTCAATAACAAGAAATTAACTTAATTGCAAAATATTGTGAAATCTTGTGATTCATAAGGTTTCATTATAGAAGATTAAAATCATTACGAAACCATTGTATTGTGGACGGTGGTAACCTAAAATAATCAATGAGCCCGTTTTGTTCCGTGACTCATATAAGCTTTGGAATATGCCAGAAAGGTGCTATAGCTCAGACGAAATAAAAACTCTATTTCGTCTGAGTGCTATAGTTTCCGATAGATGGCGGTATAACAATTCTGTTACGCCGAAAGCAAAACATGACGAATGGAGACGGGCAGCAGCTTACACCTTACAGTACTAAAGACAGCAGCGTCAAAGGTTGAGAGGCGTCTGGACTGGTACTGCAGTGATTCTCTACTCACCATGCGAAACACAGCGGAATTAATCTGCTATTTTACGCTAGTGTTTACTTTGTTGTTGTCACTTATTTACATAAAACGTAAGTGTCGTTGCTCACTGTATTTTTTTACTTTAAATTCCTTATTTTAAATCCCTACTTAGACTCAAGCATTCGTGTTTACAAATAAAAAATACCTGCAATTCAAGAATGAAGAGAACCTTGTAAATAAATAAATTGGCCAATGAAAGTAAACCCTGTGCTCGATTTAAGCAGGAGTTGAGATACGTAGTACTATTATTTATTCTGTGGCTATACTGGTGATTCATTCCAAAACATAGGACAGTATATGACGTTATACGTTTGCGCCATATTGGAAAAGTGTTGAGGATTATAATCCTAATGGAGATACCAGCAATTATTCTATAATTTTTTTGTATTTGAATAAATAATAACAAATTTTGGCATGCTTCATTCAGCGCACACAAAATTAAAAATTGTTTAATTATGGCCGGATATCCGACACAATAAGGCAGCGGCACGCCAGTATAATATGGTGTCAATTGATGACGTCATTTGTATTCGGCAGTATACTGGAAACGTTTCGGAACATACCCTATAAAGCGCACTGTAAATCGCTGAATGGAGAATAAAAATAATCCCAGTTCGCTTCGAACATGATATCGATACCCGTCACTCAAGGTTATGAGATTAATACCAACTGAGCCGTTCCAATTGTATATTGAACGACTCAACCACAGAATAAATAATAGCACTACGTAGTATAGCGTCGATTCACGACGTCATTTGCATTGAACAGTACACTGGGTTGTATTTCGTAACATACCCATAACCCATGATATCGTCCCGTGGGTGTCACAAGAGGTGATGGAGGGAAACTGAAACAGGAAATTGGCAACAGCATTTTACGGATAACTTGAACTGGAGTCTGTTTCACGGAAGAATTCTCGCGGAAATATGCTAACTAAATTGTAAAGTATGTATGGTATTTGACAGCAAAATTTAAAATTACGAATACACGTACGCCGACTAATTAGCCGAACTCAAAAAATGGGGATGTTACGCGATATTTTCGTCGATTGTGAAAATGTAAGTCAGGATCAGGAGTGTTCTCTTATAAACTTGAAAAAAATTCCATCTCTAAGGGTGGCAAAATAAAGAATAAATTTTTTACATTTAGACAACCTTGAGATTGTGATATGCCTTAGTCGCCTTAAAAAGGTTAAACATTTATATTGTTACTATTTCATGCTTTTATCTTATTTCTATGTACTTTTGATTAAAAGTTTAGTTTTTACCTAGGGTACTATGTATTTTATATTAACAAAAATATAAATTCTCTTGAAATTCATAATAATGTACAAAATTAATTATTATGCCTAGTTTCGACTCTACATAGGACATTGATATGGCGTGGCCTCTAAAATTGCGAAAAGTTGCTATAATCACTTTAATTAGAAAACATAGTAGAGTTACAGTAGATCTTATCTGTTAATGACATCAAATGTATCTGCCACTCGTCCATAATTGCAAATTTTTATTACCATCAATAAGTTATAGAAACGACACCCATACGTTATATCAATACATTTTACTTTAAATAAATAAATAAAAAAACTACGTGGTAGAGTCACTCTGCAGCTATACTATAGTTGTACCACAAATGGGTTGGCTCGACCGGGGCAGAACCACGCTCTCACAGAATTCCAGCGTAAAATAGCAGCGCAATGCTGCTGTGTTTCATATGGTGAGTGTAGAGAATCGGAGACCCTTTTACTGGAGTGGACATTCCATCTTAGTCCTCAGGGATGACTACGCATTTGCATTTTGATTCTTAATGGAGGATAAAAGTGGATGTCTATGGGCCACAGCATCCAAATACCATCAGGTGGACTGTGTGCCCATTTGTTACCCAATGCTATAAAAACGATTATATAAACGTATTAATGCAAATAGGAATAAAAATCCTATGAACTATTTTTGAAGATTAACAGCAATGCATGAAGTACTGTGCTCCCGTTTTAAGGGTTGAGAGCACGTTTGATTATAGGCTATGGTATTCTATCTTAGTCCTCAGGGTGACAACGCTAAAGTAACCGCCATGTTTTTGAATTTGATTGCAGGCTTTTATGGGCTGCAGTAACGACTTAACATCAAACCAACTGTTAGCTCGTTTGCCGCTTCAGTTTGAAAACCAGTAAAAAACACAAAGCTGGATGTTACACGTGGTTAAGTTTTTTCTTGATACATAGGTACTGTTAGTCAATCGGACTAAAGACTCGACACCTTGTTTGTCTAGGGTAAAGATGTCTTCTTTGTGCATTAAATATAATTTTATGCCTACTTTCACTCACAGCAGCGAGTATAACAAAACTTTTATTTACGTAATTTTTGAACAACTAATTTTGTGTAAAATAGTTTCACTCTTATACAGCGAATGTATTTTAGAATTCAGCAAGCAAGTGATGCGGTTTGCAATGATTTTGTTGATAACGAGCCTTAGTCAAAAAACAATTCAATAGAACAATCAAAAAGGAATTTAGACAAATCTCATATATTTAAAATACGTGGACGATAGTAAAATTCAAATGCTTATATAAAACGAAACGTTTCGATTTCGTTTCTTATACGTGGTAGAGCCATCCCGCAGTTATCTTAGTAATATATATGTAGCCATTCACTTGTGCAGAAGTGAATGGCAGAGTCGGTAAGGGACGTCCTAGGCGAAAATTTATCGACCAAATTGGCGATTTATTAAAAATGGGCCAAATTAGGAGTACCCTTAACTGACGAGCATGTATGCGTAGGTATATAGGTAGGTATATGGATGTGAAGGAGGCGAGAGAGGTGTGTCAGGATCGTGCCAAATGGAAGTCTGTAGTCTCTGCCTACCCCTCTGGGTGACAAGCGTGAGTGTTTATGTTTTTTTATGTTTATGTAGAGTAGCACGAACGGCTCGGCTCGACCGGGGAAGGACCACGCTCTCACAGAATCATCATCATTATTCATTATCCGTTGGGAGGCACTATTGAGGTCATTGAGCATAGTGCTTAAGTCCACCAGCGATTCTGCCATAAGGACTATATCGTCGGCAAATCGAAGGTGAGTGATGTACTCGCCATTGATGTTAATACCGTATCCTTTCCAGTCCAGTAGCTTGAAAACGTCTTCCAAAGCAGCGGTGAAGAGTTTCGGGGATATAACGTCACCCTGTCTTACACCTCTCTGCAGTTGGATAGGTTTCGAGCTCTGGTTCTGTACTCGGATAGCCATCGTAGCCCTACTGTACAAACACTTCAGAACTTCGATATACCGACAGTCAACTTGGCACCGCTGAAGGGACTGCAGCACCGCCCAAATTTCGACGGAATCAAAGGCTTTCTCATAGTCCACATACGCCAGGCAAAGTGGCAAATTGTACTCTTCAGTCTTCTGTACAATCTGCCGCAGGGTATGTATGTGGTCTATGGTACTGAAGCCTTTTCGGAAACCGGCTTGTTCGGGAGGCTGGAAGTCGTCGAGTCTGCGTGCGAGACGATTCGTAATGACTCTCGAAAACAGCACGTAGACGCGGCTCAGAAGGGAAATCGGTCTGTAGTTCTTCAAGAGAGCGGTGTCGCCTTTCTTAAAGAACAAGACCACCGCACTTCTGCTCCACGCCTCTGGAGTAGTGCCACCATGGAGGACGGAATTGAAGAGCCTCTGAAGGACTTCAGGTACCGGTGTTCCACCCGCTTTCAGAAGCTCCGCTGTAATTCCATCCTCGCCTGGGGCCCTGACATTTTTAAGGTGCTGGAGAGCCATTCTAATCTCGCTTAGACTGACGTCCGGGATATCATCGGAATAGTGTCGGATAAGACTTGCTCTTGGATCGTTACTCACACTTGCGTGTGGCTCCAACGATGATGTGTACAGCTGCCCATAGAACCTCTCAATCTCACTCAGAATCTCAGGTGTCCCGGAAACGATGCTGCCACACTCAGTCTTCAGCTTTGACAGTTGGCTCTTACGGGCAGACAGATCTCTGGCAAAGACTTTGGAGCCCTGGTTCCGCTCGATCGCTTCTTTAATACGAGCAGTATTAAAGTTGCGTAAGTCTCGCCGCATGCATTTGGAGATCTGTCTGTTTAGTTGCCTGTATGCTGTCAAATCTGTTGACGATTGCAGCCTCATCTCCCGTCTAACAGCCATGAGATTAAGAGTGTGATCGGAGAGTTTTTGTGTTCTTCTGCGGCGGGTCTTGCAGAACTTAGCTCCGACCGCATGGACAGTTTCCACGAGCTTGTCATTCATATCGTCCACTGCATTACAATCTTGTAGGCACTGAAAGCGGTTGTGTAACTCGAGCTGAAAGTTTTCGGGATTCTGGATTAGAGCACGAGGGGGACGGAGCGTTTACTTCATTAGACGAGACCTCTCCAACTTAACGTTTAGGTTCAGTGTGCCTCTAACCATTCGGTGATCGCTGCCAGTTTTCACCCTTGCGATCACTGAGACATCACTGAACAGTTGGCGTCTGGTCGTCATAATGAAGTCAATCTCATTTTTTGTCGAACCGTCGGGGCTCGACCAGGTCCACTTCCTGTGGGGCCGCTTCTGGAAGAAAGAGTTCATCATAAAGAGTCCCTCTTTCTCCATAAAGTCGGCCAGCTGCTGGCCCCTTCGGTTCCGTTGCCCTACTCCAAATTTCCCTAATTTCAGCTCACCGCTTTCTCTTGTGCCTAGTTTTGCGTTGAAGTCTCCCATCAACACCGTGTAGTGGGTTTTGGAGGAATGCATGGCTTTGGAAATATCCTCATACATTTCCTCCACCTCCTCATCGGGATGTGCCGCGGTTGGTGCGTAAACCTGTATGACCTTCAGCGAATACCGTTTGGTGATTCTGAGTATCAGGTACGCGACCCTCGTCGACACACTCCCAATCTTTACAACATTGTTGACGAGAGACTTGTGGACGATAAATCCGACACCTCCTTGGGACAGATGGTCGCCCTCCCGGTGATAGAACAAGTTGCCGGATTCGAGAATCACCGTGTCCTCCCCCTCTCTTCGGACCTCGGATAATCCTATAATACTCCAGCGCAACTTGTCTATCTCTTCTTCCAGCTCCAGGATCTTCTCGTCAGTCCTCAGTGTGCGTCTCACAGAATACCAGCGTCAAATAGTAGCTTAATGCTAAGTGTTTCGTATGGTGAGTGTAGAGAACCGGAGACCCTTTTTATTGGATACGAGGCATTCCATCTTAGTAATCCTCTAGACAACGCATCTGCATTTTGATTCGTAATCGAGGAAAGATGTAGATGTCTATGGGCCACAGCAATCACTTACTATCAGATGGACTGTGTGCTCGTTTGTCATCCTATCCTATAAAAAAAAGCGAACTGCGTTTAAAACATTAGTTTTTACAAGAAAATAGTGACAACGAGGTCATAGTTCAATTGATAGTTAGTGGATTTATTGCAGCCTTTGGAAAGTCCACTGCCGAATATAGGTTTCCCCGTAGATTTTTTTAGGGTAATATTTTCAGTTTATTTTTATTCATTTTTGATGAAGAAGACGCTACTGCCCTTGCGACACCTACTAACGTACCGTTACCGCTACTAACGTACCGTTACCGCCACTAACGTACCGTTACCGCTACTATTACAGGTATGAGGACACGAAGGGAAAAAATCAGGAGATGTGCAGCAGCGTCTTCCTAATAACGACTAAAAATAAAAAACAGCAGTTGCCAGCTAGCTTGCCAAACGTAGCAACCACGGCAAATATCCCCCCTACGAGGTAATCTATGGGGGAGGCCTATGTTCAGCAGTGGATTTTGAAAAGCTGTAACAGTAACTAGAGACAAAGAGCTGTTGTCTTGACCTTTCCTCTAGGTCCATACAACTCGACCGGTATAATCTTTAAGTATGCACATGCCAGTGCATTCACTGTACTAACAGTTGTAATTTGAGCCTCTTTATCCCCCTCGTCCCCTTGCGGCGAGGTATTTTCATTGGAGTATCGATGTAGCATTCGATGATGTGACATTCTACATCCCTCCACACCACATTTTTTCCCTCTGCACTCTAACCTCATACGGTTAGGTGACAAACATTGAAAACATACTTTCGCTTTTTTAACCGCTTCCCATTTCTCGCGATTATTCATGTCCTTAAACTTGTAACAACTCACTATAGAGTGCTCCTTGTTACATATAACACACTTATGTGTTACCCGACTTACTGGCTTATCCTGGGTTATCATAACCACTTGTCGGTTGTGCCCTTTATTATTTCGGCGTTCTAGACACTCGCTCGTATTACTTCGGCGCTTATAGCGCTCGCTCTTAGCACGGTTGCGTACACACCCATTTGCAGTGTGTACAGTTTACTTCCTGAACTCAGGACGCTTCCGTTTTTCAGGCACATTCTCATTGCTTAAGGACGTTCCAAATTGTTCACTCAATAAATTTAAAAACTTGGCCATCTTCTGTAACTCTGGCTCCAAAGGATGCTGAGCTCGATATTCAAACCATTTAAATTTAATCATAATTCCGAGTTTCTCTACTATGCGGCTTACTAACTCCGGTGAGTATAAATACTGTGGTTGGTTCAATGCTTGTATTGTGGCAACCACGTTGGTAATACGACTTACAAAAGAACCTATATTTCGGCAATCTTCTGTCAATCTTGGCATACGCTTTATATTCTCGATTTCGGCTAAAATGAGCATCTCAACCCTACCGAAACTTCTTTCGAGAGCGTTCATTATTTCTTCAGGTTCACACAAAGTAAACAACAACGACTTAACCGCTTCCTTAGCGGTGCCCTTTAATGCCCTCCTAAGGCGTGCGACATTCTGCACCCCCGAAAATTGGCTTCTCGTGTCTTCAAACACCGTTTTGAAAACTATCCATTCACCCGGGTCTCCATCGAACACCGGTAATTCCTGGAGGAAATGAAGCTGGGAAGACTTATCTTTTCCCGCTATCTTTATTGCACTCACAATCGCTTCGGTCAACTCTGACACCTCACTCGCGTGTGTTTTCTGTGCATTTCCTTGGTTGCGCTTGATCTCCGCCCCTTTGCGGCGTGATCCTTTACACGCTTATCAGTAATATCGGGTTGCGTTACACTAACTGGCGCGCTCATTATGGTCTGTTGAACCCAACTCCTTACGAAAGGTTCCACCTGAGTATTCCGCTCTTCATCATCCTCACTCGAGTCGATCTCCTCTTCTCGGTTGAGTCGTGCCAACTCCAATTGAGACTTGGCTAAGGCAGCAGCTGCCTGTGCTCGTTCGAGCTCTGAGCGTTCGAATTTAATCCGCGCCTCTAATTCGGCCTTCAGCCTCGCCGATCGCGATGACCTACTACCTCTCTGTGACCTTTTGTCACTAGTGTGCCCGATTACTGTCCTTGACGATGCCGCTTCTTCGGTCCTTTGACCTACTTTTTCGACTATCGTTTCACTCCTAGATATAACGGATTGTTGTGCGGTGCTGGCCTGCGTACCACTTGTGTCCGTCCTGTTGCTTGTCGTTGCCATGGACGCCCCTGAGGCCCACGTGCATGTGGACGTATCGGTGGTGGCTCCACTTGAAGGAGTTGCCCCACTCGAAGCAGTAGGTGTGGTCGCTCCAGATGATTCCGCCTCTTTAGCCTTTCTTGAGGGCCCTGTTCTTGTCTTGGTTCCTTCGCTTCTCCCTGTCTATTCTTGTGCCTTCTTCATCTTGCAGGAAGGTGATTGTTGGCCTACGGTCCCTAACTGTCCCTACGGTCCCTACAACCCCTTACCTACAACCCTTCTACACCCCAACCTAACCCCACTACCCATCCCCCCCCCTTTATCTCCTAACCCTACAACCTTACTACCACCCTAACAGCCCTATCAGCCCTATCAATCCTGAACGGGGCCTACCGAGGTGAGCCGTCCAGGGATGGAGTCGTGCAGGAATGGAATGGAGGAAAGGTTTAGGAACTGTCCCGTCAAGGAATATGATGAAACAGTCGAGCGGTAGTGCAAGCGCAGTCTCGCTCGAGAGAACTGCTCCACCCGAAGGTGTTGTGCCAGAGCCCGACCGTTTGGCACCGTTAGGTGGTCGGGATGTATGCTGCGCTTCGTCGCCCAGTCGCCGGTGACGCCTCGTCCAAGCGCCCTCCTCCGGCCGCGATGCAGTCAGGTGCCCACGAGCACCCTCGCCTGGCAGCAGCAGCGGTAGATGCTTCTTCTTTTTGCACCCTCTGATGACCGAACAGGAAATGCCCGACACGGTCGTCCGACAGGAAATGCCGGACACGATCGTCCGACAGGAAATGCCGAGCACGCTTGCCCGACAGGAAAAATGCCAAGCCCTGCTTAGCCACGATGAGCGCCTTCACAAGGCACCTGCGCCTGGCTGCGATACGTGCCCCATGCGAGCACACGCCCCAAGCCGCAATCCCGGTTTTCTTTCTTCCGGTAGTTCCAGGTCCAGTCCTACTGCGCTGATCCTGACCTGGTCTTCTGGCCTTTGGTCCTGTTGCTTCAGCTCAAACCTCCGGCTTCCTTCGGTTGCTGATCTTCACTCGGCTCCGAAGGTCTTCTTTTTCCATAACCAGCAGTCCACAGCTGGTTCCTTAATCCTGCTTCGAAGGACCACTTGAAAAAGAACCAGGCGAGCCACAGCTGGTTCCTTGATCCGGCTCGAAGGACCACTTGAAAAGGAACCAGGCAGTCCACAGCTGGTTCCTTGATCCTGCTTCGAAGGACCACTTGAAAAGGAACCAGGGTGCGCAAACGTTAAACTAAGCAACAGAAGGGGGGAATCGAGGCTTCTCTCGATCCGGCCTCCTATAACGCCTACGTTGGGTCCGGGAACAACGTATGTGATCTCCGCAACGGAGTAACACACAAGGGCGATAACCTCTTCCTTTTCAGAAAGTAGGTTCAGGCGGGGATTACGGGTCTTCCGAAGTCGTCCCGGTCCCAACGCCTTAATTCTTCGATGTGGACTGTATTATTTCGAGGGACGAATTCCTTGGGAATAAAATAGCAAATATCTTCAAACCGTTCCGTGAGAGAGTAATTACTTTTCCCTATCACTTCCCTACACTTTTTCTTTCTTCTTCTTATTGACTGCTGGTCTGATTCCCGAACGATTCCCGAAGGATTCCCGAACGAATTGCAAGAAAACTCGTTTACTGAGCTACTCCAGAGCTATACGCGAAAGTGAGCCGCGCCATTTGTGCGTTTGCGCAACTCAATTACATCAATGCTTGAAATTTAAAAATAGAACGTATCCGTGTTATATCTTTCTAAAAAGCAAATTTATTTAAAAATAGAACTCCATAAGCCAATTGTTTAATATTGTAGCAGCCAGAATAATCAGCCCTAAACGGGAATAAATAATATATACTCTGCTGCTACCATAACGCGGAAGGTGAAGATAAAAAACATTTATTTTTTAACTATCCCTGGCTACTGAGATACTACGGACTGCATATAGATAATTTGACGTTCTTATAAAGAAACAAGAAGCAGCCGCAAATATTATTCAGCGCCACATCGACTTCACACGCCGCTATCGTCACGTATCCGTCGACCAATGGGGAGCCGTTTCTTCAACACCGCAGCTCGCTTCTCCTTGCTGTTCCGGAGCTGTATCCCACGCCGCGGCCGCTCGCCGACTACGCGCGCGCACCGACCTGCATGTCTTATATAGCCCGATCCAGCGACGTAGCTTCGTGAACAACACACAAGTCTCACGCCGGGAAACGAAACGTACATAATAGTAATACATTTTGATTCATTTTCATTGGTCATAATGTAAGCAGTATAATTGGCTATGTACAATAAAAATAATTACCATTGGCAAATCAATTGTGAGCCAGTCATATAAATATAGGCAAAATGAAAATATATTCATTCCAGTCCACAGTCCATTCTATATTCGTACTCCAGTCGGACTTACATAAACAGTCGTTTCATTTCTCCACCTTGAAACCACTCGGAGTCTATTAATAGTGGACCGTTCATCTCCACTATTACAGTGGTGACCCCGTACGAACACCGAGAGGGAAGATCCCGTACGAGCACCAAGAAGGAACACCCGCGACGTACCACTATTACATACGCGTACGAGCACCGTGAAGGAAACCCGTGGCGAACACCGAGAAGGAAGACTTCAGTATTTATAAAATCAGTTAATCAAGCCGTCATTATGGAGCAAAAGGCGAACACATATACATCAATTGTCGAAGAAATTCGGAAGCTATCATACGACGTCGCTGCACTCAAAGCTTCCCAGCATCACACCAGTTACCAGCAACAGTACAACCAGCGCAATCAGCAACAACGAAGACCACTTTTTCGTCGCAACCGCTCTGCAAGTAGAAGTCGAATAAGCTCAACATCAAGATCCCCTTACTGCTACTATCATCGACGTTTCGGGTTCGAGGCAAGAAAATGCACAGAACCGTGTACATTCAAAAATGAAAATACGAAGGCGCTCGAACTAACTAATACGCTCAATGCGATGGGATCCAGCGTAACAGCAAAATCCTACCGTCTTTTCGTCACCGATAAAAAAAGCAAGCTTACTTTCCTTATCGACACCGGAGCAAATATCTCAGTGTTACCGCCGAAGCAAGGACAGATGTTGAAGCCACTGGATTTTCAACTCTATGCAGCAAACAATACGGTGATTCCTACATATGGAGAAAAAACAATGGAACTTGATTTAAATCTACGCCGACCATTCAAATGGAGATTTATCGTCGCTAAAGTCAGCAAACCAATCATCGGTGCTGATTTTCTTCAACATCACCAGTTGATCGTCGACATCAAAAATAGAAGAATCATAGACGGGAAAACCAATCTTGCATCTCAGTCTTTTGTCCAAGCAACCAATCAGCCTACAATAAGAAGCATAGATGTTCAACAACCGTATCACAAGATCCTCGAAGAATACCCTGGGATCACAAGAATAACTTCAATGAAATTAACACCGAAGAACGACGTTGAGCATTTCATCGAAACCAATGGACCACCACTTCATTGCCGTGCACGTCCAATTGCACCACACCTATACGAGCAAGTTCGAAAGGAATTCGAAAACATGATTGAGCAAGGAATATGCCGTCCAAGCAAAAGCCCTTGGTCATCACCACTTCACATTGTACCGAAGAAGAACGGAGAATTACGAGTTTGTGGAGATTACAGAAGACTGAATTCTATTACCACTCCTGACCGCTACCCAATACCGCGAGTCAGGGATTTCACTCATCAACTATCAGACAAGACTATATTCTCCACCATCGATCTCAACCGAGCTTACCAACAAATAAGAGTACGCGATGAAGACATAGAGAAGACAGCAATAATTACCCCAATGGGATTATTCGAATTCCCAAGAATGATCCCAGGATTAAAGAACGGAGGTCAAACTTTCCAAAGATTCATACACGAAGTACTTCATGGACTGGATTTCGTTTTCGCATTTATTGATGATCTCCTTGTTCCAAGCCCTGATAAAGAAACGCACGAAACCCATCTACGCACCGTGCTACAGCGATTAGAAGACAACGGAATCACAATCAACCCTTCGAAATGCATATTCGGACAGCAAGAAGTTCAATTTCTTGGTTTCACCGTCAGCAAGGAAGGAATCAAACCGCCTGCCGAAAAAGTCAGAGCAATCATCGATTATGCGAAACCTAAAACTATCGAAGAGCTAAGGCGTTTTCTTGGGATGATAAATTTTTACAGGGAACACATACCTAAAGCGGCTGAAATCCAAGCACCACTTCACGCATACCTTCACAACACGAAGAAAAAAGATAAAACGTCAATCGAATGGAACGATAAAGCCATGAAGGCATTTGAAGCTTGTAAAGTTGCGATCCAAAATGCAGCTTTACTCGCTCACCCATCACACGAAGCAACCCTTGCTATCTTCAGCGACGCATCCGATCTCTCAGCAGGAGCCGTTCTCCAACAATACAGCAATGGGAAATGGCAACCACTTGGCTATTTTTCGAAGAAGTTCTCCGATACTCAACGTAACTACAGTACATTCGACCGAGAGCTACTCGCTATTTACATGGCTATCAAGCACTTCAGAAAAACGTTCGAGGGTCGAAACCTGATCGTTTTTACCGACCACAAGCCATTAACATATGTACTTTCAAAGAAACCATCACTATCGGAAACACCACGAAGAGAAAGACAACTTATTTTCATTCATCTGATTAAACAAGCATATAAACAAAGCCTTGGCCGTTTGGTCCCCCTGGCAAGGTCTCCTATCTGGTTGGATTTTATTTATTCAGTCGTGAGCGTTTGTACTGAGCGGACGTGTCTCCTGTCATTCTAATTTTATCTGAAGTGACAACAATCAAAAGTAAATCTTTAAGTAATCAACGTAAAGACGATAACCTTGTGCATTCATTAAGGAACTTAAGCCTGTTATTATTTGTGTGAACAGTTTAGCAGTGTTTCTCAGTTAGTGAATCCCCACACCTCACCCCCTCGAGTAAAGGGCACGGGCTCTTAAATTTTTTGTCTCACTTGACGCTCGACATGGTTGGTGGTTGGTTGCGACACATAATGAGCCCGCAAAAATCTCCGCCTGCGACCAAAGTTGGTCTTGTTAGTTCCCAGCCCGATAATGCAAAATGCGATACCGAGGTTACACAGCAACGTAATATTACCCTCCAAAGATCAAAATCACCAAGGTTAAACGGATACTAGCTGAGGCATAGAGGGGAGTGCCTTGAAACTGAGGAGATACAGCGAAGGGGTTCTTTTTAACGGTAAACGCACAAACTTGTGTCTTTCTGGATTGAACTGAACTAGATTTAGTCGTTCCCAGAGATATTGTTCAACAAAGTCTCGACTTCAGACACAAATTTTTTCCGCTATTCGGCGACGTGTTTTCCGTGAAATATTGACACGGCCAGTGTATAAAACATCACCAGTGTTGTCGTCCGTATAGCAATGAATTTTATCGGTTCGCAACATATTATTGATATGCAGAAGAAACAGTGTTGGTGATAGTAGGCAGTATTGGGGAATACCAGGTTTAATGGACTTCATCATCATCATTATCACTACAGCCCTTCACAAGTCCACTGCTGAACATAGACCTCCCCCAAGTAATGCCACAAAGCACGGTCCTGAGCCACCTGCATCCATCGACTTCCTGCATATCTTACCAAGTCGTCACTCCATCTAGTGGGGGGTCGCCCTACACTACGCCTACCGGTACGAGGCTGCCACTCGAGAACCTTTCTTCCCCATCGGTTATCGGTTCTTCGAGCTATATGGCCGGCCCATTGCCACTTCAGCTTACTAATCCGTTGGGCTATGTCGGTCACTCTGGTTTTACTGCGGATATCCTCATTTCTGAGTCTATCAGGCAGAGAAACTCCGAGCATAGCCCTCTCCATAGCTCGCTGAGCGACCTTGAGCGTCCTCATACGGCCAGCAGTGAAGGACCACGTCTCTGATCCGTAAGTCATCACTGGCAGCACGCACTGGTTGTACAACTTAGTTTTCAGAGATTGAGGTATACCTGACGAGAAGATGTGTCGTAATTTCCCGAACGCTGCCCAGCCGAGTTGAATCTGTCGATTGACCTCTCGGTCGAAGTTGGACTTACCTAGTCAGACTATTTGTCCCAGGTAAACGTATTCGTCAACAACTTCGAGCATAGTGCTCCCAACAACTACCGGCATAGATGTGACATGGACATTAGACATGATCTTTGTTTTGTCCATGTTCATCTTAAGACCTACCCGTTGGGAGACACCATTGAGGTCATTGAGCGTAGTGCTTAGGTCCTCCAGCGATTCTGCCATAGGGACTATATCGTCGGCAAATCGAAGGTGAGTGATGACTCGCCATTGATGTTAATACCGTATCCTTTCCAGTCCAGTAGCTAAAACGTCTTCCAATGCAGCGGTGAAGAGTTTCGGGGATATAACGTCACCCTGTCTTACACCTCTCTGCAGTTGCATAGGTTTCGAACTCTGGTTCTGTACTCGGATAGCCATCGTAGCCCTACTGTACAAACACTTCAGCACTTCGATATACCGATAGTTAACTTGGCACCGCTGAAGGGACTGTAGCACCGCCCAAATTTCGACGGAATCAAAGGCTTTCTCATAGTCTACATACGCCAGGCAAAATGGCAGATTGTACTCTTCGGGCTTCTGTACAATATGCCGCAGGGTATGTATGAGGTTTATGGTACTGAAGCCTTTTCGGAAACCGGCTTGTTCGGGAGGCTGGAACTCGTCGAGTCTGCGTACGAGATGATTCGTAATGACTCTCGAAAACAGCACGTAGACGCGGCTCAGAAGGGAAATCGGTCTGTAGTTCTTCAAGAGAGCGTTGTCGCCTTTCTTAAAGAACAAGACCACCGCACTTCTGCTCCACGCCTCCGGAGTAATGCCACCATGGAGGACGGAATTGAAAAGCTTCTAAAGGACTTCAAGTACCGGTGTTCCACCCGCTTTCAGAAGCTCCGCTGTAATTCCATCCTCGCCTGGGGCCCTGCCGTTTTTAGGGTGCTGGAGAGCCATTCTAATCTCGCTCAGACAGACGTCCGGGATATCATCGGAATAGTGTCGGATAAGACTTGCTCTTGGATCGTTACTCACACTTGCGTGTGGCTCCAACGATCATGTGTACAGCTGCCCATAGAACCTCTCAATCTCACTCAAAATCTCAGGTGTCCCGGAAACGATGCTGCCACACTCAGTCTTCAGCTTTGACAGTTGGCTCTTTCTGGCAGACAGATCTCTGGCAAAGACTTTGGAGCCCTGGTTCCACTCAATCGCTTCTTTAATACGAGCAGTATTAAAGTTGCGTAAGTCTTGCCGCATACATTTGCAGATCTGTCTGTTCAGTTGCCTGTATGCTGTCAAATTTGTTGACGATTGCAGCCTCATCTCACGTCTTACAGCCATGAGATTAAGAGTGTGATCGGAAAGTTTTTATGTTCTTCTGCGGCGGCTCTTGCAGAAATTAGCTCCGACCGTATGGACAGTTTCCACGAGCTTGTCATTCATATCGTCCACTGCATTGCAATCTTCTAGGCACTGAAAGCAGTTATGTAACTCGAGCTGAAAGGTTTCGGGATTCTGGATTAGAGCACGACGGGGACGGAGCGTTGATTTCATTCGACGAGACCTCTCCAACTTAACTTTTAGGTTCAGTGTGCCTCTAACCATTCGGTGATCGCTGCTAATTTTCACCCTTGCGACCACTGAGACATCACTGAACAGTTGGCGTCTGGTCGTCATAATAAAGTCAATCTCGTTTTTTGTCGAACCGTCGGGGCTCGACCAGATCCACTTTCTGTGGGGCCGCTTCTGGAAGAAAGAGTTTATCATAAAAAGTCCCTCTTTCTCCATGAAGTCGGCCAGCTGCTGGCCCCTTGGGTTCCGTTGCCCTATTCCAAATTTCCCTACCTTCAGCTCACCGTTCTTTCTTGTGCCCAGTTTTGCGTTGGAGTCTCCCATCAACACCGTGTAGTGGGTTTTGGAGGAATGCATAGCTCTGGAAATATCCTCATACATTTCCTCCACCTCCTCATCGGGATGTTTCGACGTTGGCGTGTAAACCTGTACGACCTTCAGCGAAAACCGTTTGGTGATTCTGAGTATAAGGTACGCAACCCTCGTCGATACACTCCCAATCTTTAAAACGTTGTTAACGAGAGACTTGTGGACGATAAATCCAACACCTCCTTGGGACAGATGGTCCCAATCATCATCATCATCAGGTCCCAAGCCCTCCCGGTGATAGAACAAGTTGCCGGATTCGAGAATCACCGTGTCCTCCCCCTGTCTTCGGACCTCGGATAATCCTATAATATTACAGCGCAACTTGTCTATCTCTTCTTCCAGCTCCAGGATCTTCTCGACAGTCCTCAGGGTACGTGCGTTAAATGTTGCCAGGTCGAGTCATCGCAGGTGGCAACCGAACCTCCACTGGATGTTCTTAGCACCCCCTGCCCCGCCGTTACCATGGTCGCCACCGTAGCAAGGAATAACGGGGCCGCCGGGGACTGGGGGCCGTCTATTTATGTAATTCTTCATGGGGGGTATATTGCCATAGTTGCGAGCGGGTTGGCAACCGCAATTTTTTGTTGTACAGTTGCTGTTATCAGGATGATGCTGCTGCCCATCTCCTGTCTGTTTCCCTCTGTCGCCTTTTACGACACCCACGGGAAGATATGGGGTAGTGGATATCCTTAACCGCTAGTACACGGCGAATGGACTTGCACCATCTTAATCGGAGCATGCACTATCTACTACGACCTTGATTCTCCGATTTACAGGAAAATGAATGAATCCAATTGCACACTTCTTGGGGAAGCCCATAAGAAGGAAACTTCCAAAGAAGCGCTTTGTGCTAAACCGATCGAAGGTCTCCGCTATGTCCAAGGTAACGGCCAACGCCTTTCCCTTGGACTCTACTGCCTCCACCCATCTATGAACTAAGTAGACCTGAAGATCTCCAGCTGAGCGGCCTCGACGGAAACCGTACTGAACTGAACTAATCAGCTGGTGATCTTCAAGGTCCTAATGAGCCAGCAGTTAATCATTGTTTCCATTATTTTGGAAAACAAGGAGGTGAGAGCGATAGGCCTGTAATTGGACGGATCTGAGCTGTCGCTTTTTTTTAGGGATCGGGTGCACCAAAGCTGTATCCTAAAGATATCAATATTTAATTAGCAACCATCCGCTTAATTAAATACAATGATATGTCTAACCTGGATTGAAGAGCACTTCCCGCCCTCCCTCAATTACATGCATTAATCCCGTCACCACTAGTTCCAGCAACACTACTCCCAACACCACTACTCCCGGCACCACTACTCTCAACACCACTATTCCAGGAAAAACACACCATCGACGACTAAGCTGACCTTAGCGGTCAGCCGCCGTAGAGTCCACATCACCTGAAGATGCATCGTGTAGAGGCGAAACACGTGTCATATTATAGGAGTAAGGAGAACAATCTCTAATAGGAGAACAGTTGAAAAAGTGTCCATCTGTAAGCAGTAAATAACAGTTCAAAAACTATCCACAACAGCTACAGAGTAGCTACTGGGATGAAATGAACTTAGCAATTATCGATGGTTTGTAGTGTGCTGCTAAACTGCTCAGTAGCTCTAAAACCTAAAATAATTTTATTTAGTAAATATAACCTCAAAAAAGTAGTCTACCCCACTAATATTTTTCGGCACGTTTTTTAAAATTTAACCCGTAGCTGTAGTGGCGCCACCCTTATTTAACGGTTTTCTACGGATACTTTTTAATACACAGTCTGTACTCCTTACCTCCACACTCCATAACTGAAATTTGGTGCGACGCCTAAGCGCCATCTTTAGGACGCCGTCATGCAACTCAAGTAAACGTTTTGTACAAAATTCTAATAGATGGCGGTGTCAAAATAGTTAAGTGGCCATATAAAGAACGTGGTAGAATTGGAAGAATTATATTAATTGTGTTTTGTTTTGGTTTTCAATTATTGCAAATTTTACGATAAAACTATAAATAAAAATATAATAAACTAAAAAACTACTTCTCCTCAAATGTTATTAAAGCCTTTTCGGTAGTGATTTTTTAAATGTTTTCAAATGTTATAAGGTAATTAAGTAATTTGTAATTCTGGTTATGGCAACTTTTGACATTGCAAGCCAGTAGAAAAGTTTTGAATTTTTTCTGAGTTTCTGCTTTCTGTGTTTTGGTGTTAGTTTGAGTCATGAAGATTGTGTTAGTGAATTACTTTATTTTAACGACTTGGTATTACTTACGGACTCTGAATTTTTCTACTGTATTTATAAACTCGGCACCCAATACGGACTTTAGATTTTCTACTACTACCCACGACATTGGCATTCAATATTCATTACGGATTTTGGTTTTTCCTTTTTATACGACTGTTTCTACATTGGAATACGCAATGCCTACGAAATTGTGATATTTTGGCTGTAAGCTGAATATGGTAAGTATTTGCGTAAATGAATATACACATATCTTATTTTAAGATTACAATAGGAATATAACAAACCCATATTGTTTTTATTTTCAGTACCTACCTATGCATCGTTTTCCAAAACCTGGCTATTATAACGAAGCTAGATTTAATACGTGGTTGGCAGTATTGTCTGACGAAACGAAACTTGAGAGGAACTTCACATGAATTAAGAAATATCTACATATGTGACGGATTTTGAATAAACGTTTCGCACTGTTGGAAGAAGGCTTACTGCTAACATTTATCCCACTTTAAATTTATGTGAGTATATAGCAGTATATTGCTTGCTTTCTGGGTAAGTAGGTATGTAGTGCAGAAGTGTAATTTCTATGTAATGGTAACATAGGTGAACTCCATCCACTAGCTCCGTAGACAGAGAAACCTATAGACAAATTGACGCCTTCTTTCGCATTCGTACACGAAAAAGATAGATTTATGATTAGAATGGTCGAATGGTTAACATGTACTTGTGAGTGCTTTTCGGTATTTGCTTAATTTTCCTTATTTCCTTCATTTTCTGGTGGTGGATTCCTCTGTTGTAAGTAGATTACGTTTATAAGATATAGTTATTTCGAACAATAGACTCGATCATGGGTGACGAAACAGGGTCTCCCCGTGAGAAACCCCCTGACCCTCCTGATGTAGACATGTGCTTTGGATTAAGTGATAATAATGATTGTGATCGTGGTAAAAAAAGACATGCTGAGACTCGAACATATGATCCAATATTATATAAAAAGAATTCTGTAGTTGATTTAACAGCATCAATAAATACTATATATAAACAGCCCTGCCTAGAACAAAATCTTAGAATGTATGGGCCAAATGATCAAGGCCCTTTCATTGTTCACATCTCCCGGTCTTCGTCAGACCCTAGATTAGGGTTATCACTTCGACCTATTAAAATAGGTTTATGCTTGTCTAAAAATAATATAGAAAACATTAAAAAAGGAGGAGTCAAAAGTGTTGGTAGAAATCGCATCTCTATTGAATTCTGCTCAGCAGATGAGGCTAACAAATTCCTTAATAATTCAATGCTCGCAAAAGAAAAATTGATTGCAACTATTCCATCTTATAATGTTTCTCGAATGGGTGTCATTCGCGGTGTCCCTGTGGATTGGTCAATGGAAGAACTTGCAGAAGCTATTGAGCTTCCCCCTGGTTGTGGTAAAATCTTAAAAGCTCGCCGTCTTCAGGGAAAAACTTTTACTGAAGGGTCATCATCCTCAATATGGGTTCCTACTCAATCTATTGTTTTGACATTTGAAGGCCAGATACTCCCCAAATACGTATATGCATTCTACACATCCCTTACTGTTGAAACTTATCAACTCCCCACCATCCAGTGCAATCAGTGTTGTCGATTTGGCCACGTAGCTGATCAATGCCGCTCTAAACCACGCTGCTTCCATTGTGCCCAAGAACATACTGGAGCAAGTTGTTCTGTTCCTGAAAGCGAAGCCACTTGTCTGTTATGCTCCAAAAATCACTTTGCTAATAACAAAAATTGTCCAGAACACCATAGGCAGAAATCTATCAAAGTTATGATGTCAATCAGATCAGAACAAAATGTATCCTATATAGAAGCGTCAGCCAAAATCCCATCTATTCGTTTGAACAATCTTCAAAAATCATATTCTGAAGTGGCCTCTACTCAGCCTTCACCTACTTCTCCTACCTCCTCCAACCTCCCCATCATGTCACAGGCATATAGAAAAACCGTTTTCCGATCTCCCCGCCCCATCCCTAGAATCCCCAAGGGATATGACCAGCAAGCCCATCAAAGAATAGTTGCAGACTGCCCATCCTCTACTCCAAATGGATGTGCATTATCCAATACACTCAATCAAATATCTCCAAATGAAAATCTTGTTGAATGCCTAATTTCTCTCCTCAATAATTTAATTTTGAAAATGTCAGACTCACTACCGAACAACGTTGCAGAATTTTTTTTTAATCTCGCTAGTTTAATAGACAATATAAATGACTCAAACAAAAGACCTCCATCTGCTACAGTGGAACTTTAGAAGCTTGCACCCTAAAAAATCAGAACTCATCTTCCTAATAAATAATCATTCAATCTCGGTTGCTTCTATTTCTGAAACATGGTTCCTTCCTGGCTCCAAATTTCGCTTGCAAGGCTTTACCTGCCTCCGTGAAGATAGAAATGATGGTTATGGTGGTTGTTGCTTACTCATAAAAAAATCGCTACCTTTTTCTTAAAATACACTCCCTCCTCATAGCCAAAATATCAATGCTGTAGCTGCAAAAATTGCAGGAATCAACATTATTTCAATATATATCCCTCATCCAAATACTCACTTAATTCAAGAACTATCCTCTCTCTTTTCTTTGTTACCTCCCCCTTTTATTATTACCGGTGATTTTAATTCACATCATGTATCTTGGGGGTCACATTTTTGTGATGTACATTCTTCAGAACTTATTCAAATTTTTGAAGATATCAATGCTTGCATCATCAACAATGGTTCCCCTACTCATAGAGTATATCCAGGACTAGACCCTAGGTCTGCTGTTGACCTAACAGCTTGCTCTTCTAGTCTAGCCCCTCAGCTTTCTTGGAAAACTCTCAATCAATCATATGGAAGTGATCACTTTCCCATTCTTATTACAAAACCATATGCGGTTATTCCTTTTCCATCCACTATGCCCCTCCTTAAATATAAGCTCCAAAATGCAGATTGGACTAATTTCACTAAATTCTTAGATTCTAAATTTACCCAAATGCAGGTTGACTCCTCAACCAACCCAATAACTTCTTACTCTTTATTGGTACAATATATAACTGAAGCAGCTGACTTATTTATCCCAATCAAAAAACCCTACAGTAAGAACCTTGCCTCCCCTCCATGGTGGGATGCTGAGTGCACCACTATGATTAAAAGGAGAAAAGCTGCAGAAAAACTTTACAACCACTGTATGACAACCGATAATTTTATATTATTTCAAAAATCCTCTGCTCAAACAAGGAGACTTCTTTCCAAAAAGAAAAAAAGTGGTTGGAAAAAATTTTGTGAATCCATGTCCCCTAATACACCAGTAACAATAGTTTGGAAAAATATAAAAAAAAATCGTGGATCTCTTCCTTCTGATAGCAACATTTCTGATAACTCTCTATCGTGGTTAGAAGTCTTCTCTGATATGCTAGCTCCTCCTTTTGTTCCTAATGAAAATGCAATATGTCCACCGATTCCAGTCCCGTCTAGCATCAACAATAATGAGATAATCTTTTCATTGTCTGAACTACAGTCTGTGTTATCTGGCTTAAAATCCTCTGCTCCAGGAGAAGATGGCATACCCTATGCATGTTTATGTAAATTAAGTCTTAAGGGAAAATTAATTCTTCTCCAAATTCTGAACAATATCTACATATCTTCTAATATTCCTCGGTCTTGGTCAAACCAAATTGTTATACCTATCCTTAAACCCGGAAAAGATCCCAAAGAAGCCTCTTCATACCGCCCAATTGCTCTTTCATCTACTTTTTGTAAAATTTTAGAACATTTAATTAAAAACAGACTTGAATGGTTTTGGAACATAATAACATCCTTGCAAAAAGTCAATTTGGTTTTCGAAAAGGGAAAAGCACATTAGATAGTTTGAGTATCCTAACTACAGATATTAGGTTGGCTTTTTCTAAAAATGAATACTTGGTGTGTTGTTTCCTGGATATATCATCTGCCTATGACAGTGTTCTCCTTCCGGTGCTCAGGCAGAAAATGCTCCATCTAAACATCCCTGCGAAGACTGTTCACTTCATTTACAATCTATTCATGGGACCTATTCATGGGACGATCTATCAAAATTCGCAATAAAGGAATGTTCGAATCGCCCAGAACAATTTGGAAGGGTCTACCAGAGGGTTCAGTTTTAAGCCCTATTCTTTACAATATTTACACATATGACCGTCCTGAGGAGGATAGCCAGGAAGCAGGGGATCGTCTTACCTGGGCTACTGCCGGAGAACCCAAAGAGGATCCCCCAATGTCGCCCAAAGGCCGTCACCATACAGGAGGACGGGTGGGCTACCATCACCAGAGGGAAGGGTAGGCAATCAGCCCCCCCCCACCCCCTCCTGTGGTACCATCAGAAACGGTTGGTCCCACAGATCAAAGGGCTACCACCGGGGCGACTCTCCGACCTCCTGCCAACGACGCCACCGAGAGGCAACCCTCCAAGAGGAAGAGGCGGAGGAACAGGAGTAAGAGAACAGAGCAGCCTCCTCCTCAGGCTGTGACCTCTACCCCTACTACCGCAGGACCAATAGCCTCGCAGGCGCAGGTTGCTGCAAAAACATCAGCACCAGCCACGACAAGTAGAGCGCCAGAAAGGGCCCTACCGGAAAGCAGAGCCCGCTCCACGCATAGAGCGCGCTCTGTGCAAAGGAAGACCGATACCAATGCCCCGAGACCAGTGCCTTCACAAAAGCGTAGTGCAGAACGCACACCACCAACTTCCGACTTCGAGACGGCCGATGCTATTCACAGATTAGTAGGCATAGCCATCGAAGTCGGAACACAAGTCCTGGCCGATATTAGGGCCGGGACAGATCCCGTTACCGCCGTTATGAAGGCGCTGGCAACCTTACTGGCAAGGCATTATGGAGGATAACCTGCGCCTGCTATACTGGAACCCGGACGGGATTCGTCAAAGGATCCACGAACTCCGCACTCTCACCCAGCAACAGGACATCCAGGTGATTTTGCTGGGTGAAACTAAATTAAGACCTTCAACGCATCTTAAGCTGCCTAACTATCATATATACAGGAGAGACGAGGTCGATCCTCAAGGGGTCGCTTACAGAGGGACAGCGATCCTGGTGAGGAGAGACATCGTCCACCAGGAGCTGGACCTGCCAGACTTCCAGACGATGCGTTCAATCGGCATAAAAATGGAGGCGGCGGGCGAGGAACTTAAGATCTTTGCAGCATACCGCCCGCCAGGGACTCCATTTTACTCCTCAGACATCCGGACGGTAATGGAAGGTACAACACCCACCATCATCGCCGGGGACCTGAACGCCAAACACCCGGCGTGGGGGTCCAGAGTGATCACCCCGCCGGGTCGAGAACTTTATGAAGATGCAGAACACCATGACTACGACGTTCTAGGTCCCGAGGAACCGACGCATATCCCTAGCGACCCTAGGAGGCGTCCGGATGTATTAGACATCGTGCTCACTAAGAACGTCAACTACCCAGTAGTGGTAGAAGTGCTGTATGACCTGAACACGCAGCACCTCCCGATTCTGATAACCCTTGGCACTAAGGCAGTGACCTCACCGCCCAGAGCTGTCAAGACTAAGATTGACTGGAGGCTCTACCACCAACACCTGCAGGAGAGACCTCCAGTCCATACACCAATTAACTCAGCGGACGACGTAGAGGCCGCTGCAACCAGACTAACCACGTGTATCCAGGAGGCCCTCAACGCGGCCTCTACGATTGTCCCTCTCACGGGTAGAAAAGAAGAGCTGCCGCTAAGACTACGCGTGCAGCTCAATCATAAAAGAGCGCTGAGAAAGCTCTGGGCGCGTACTCGCTGCCCTAGAGTAAAACGGAGACTCAACACCTTGTCAGACGAACTGTCGGTTGCAATACAGGCCCACAGAGGAGAGGCCTGGGAGCGGCGCATATGGAAGGCGGACGAACAACATGCGTCGCTCTACACATTGAACCGACAGCTAACGAAAACACGACCACCTGTTTGCCCGCTGACTAACAACGCGGGCATTCAATGTTACGATGCCAAGGGCAGAGCGGATATCTTAGCTGAGCACTTCGAGGAGCAGTTTATGCCGAACCCAGCAAGTGCGGAGTTCCTGGAATCCCATACAAGGAAAGAGAGCCGCGTGCAGGAGCTCCTGTCGTCGCCCGCGCCACCGCTTGCAGGAGAGTGGTTCATCTCCCCCGCAGAACTGCGGAGGACAGTAACCCGCCTGCAACCGAGGAAAGCGCCGGGGCACGACGGGATTACTAATGCTGCACTACGACAACTGCCCAATAGAGTCCTTGTAGAGATAGGTCGGCTCTACAACGGAATATTGCGGACATCCCACTTCCCGGAGGACTGGAAGAAAGGCAAAGTTATCGTCTTGCCGAAACCCGGGAAGGACAGGCGTAGAGCAGCCAATTACAGGCCGATCACGCTACTACCGCATATAGCTAAACTGTGCGAAAGATTACTGTTAAGACGTCTCCGCCCGTGCATCCAACTTCGGGCGGAGCAACATGGATTCAGGAGGGGTCACTCAACAGCAACACAGCTGACCAGAGTGCTGCACCTGCTTGCGGCCGAACACAACCGAGGCCGCATATCGTTGGGCGTCTTTCTCGACATTGAGAAGGCGTTCGACCGGGTGTGGCACACAGGACTACTCTACAAGCTAGATGTACAAACAAGTATCCCTCCTGCTATATTGCGGCTAGTGGCGTCTTTCCTGGAAGGCAGGAAGTTCTACGTCTGTGTAGAGGACGCCGTGTCCGCAATAAAAACCATAACAGCTGGTGTGCCACAGGGCAGCTGTCTATCTCCAGCCCTGTACGCGGCGTACACAAATGACATTCCTACCCTGGCAGGACACTTGCACGAATGGGAGGACGACGTCGAACTAGCGCTTTTTGCGGACGACAGCGCATACTTCACGTCGTCCAGAAGAGCCCACATTGCAGCTGCCAGGATGCAACGTCTGCTGGACCTGCTGCCACCATGGCTGGATGAGTGGAGGATGGCCGTCAATGTTAGCAAGACGACCGCTCTACTCACTCGCCGCTATAGAAATTTACCACCACCGCTAACCCTCAGAGGCCAGGAGATCGCATATGAGAAGGCCGTGACCTACCTTGGCTGTCGGATTGACAGGATGTTGCATATGACAGCGCACGTCGACTCTGCTATACGCAAAGCTCGATGTGCGCGGGCAATGCTCCGCCCTGTCCTGACATCCAAGTTACCGACAAAGTCGAAGTTAACCATTTACAAAACTTACATAAGACCCCTGCTAACATACGCTGCTCCGGCCTGGTATGCACTCCTGAGCGATCGTCAGAAGCGGCGACTTCAGGCCCAGCAGAGTTTGTCATTACGAACTATAGTCGGTGCGGGTCGCTACGTCCGCAATGACGTCATAGCGGCCAACCTTAAGATGGAGAGCCTGCATGAATTCGTGGTCCGGCTGGCGCGCGGTATGTTTGACCGCGCCGACAACGGGCCACATGAACACCTTAACGGCTTTGCGCCGTTGCATGCAAGGCCGCCGGGCGGGCGACCTTATCCAAGAGAACTCCTCCTTATATAGATTAGGGAGTTGAGTAAATCCCACAATGCCGCAGAAAGGCCAACTCGGACATAGTAATTTGTGTTTAAACACAAATTACAGATAACCATCATTTATTACGAATTAACCGACCGCGACCAAAGTCGCTTAAACAACGCCTGTAACACCTAGGTGCCCAGGACCGGCACACTGTAGTGTGCCGTGAGGAACATCCGGGTAAAGGGGTACACCCCGAGGCCCGAGACCTGCATGGCTATATGCCTGCAGAAGACAACAACGAACATATGACCTGGAACATTCAATTTCGTCTTTTTGTGACATATTACAATATGCAGATGATCTTGCTATCTATGTAACGGCTCCTGATATTCTAACTGCCTCCCATCATCTTAACAGAGGCCTATATTATCTTAATCAATGGCTTACTGACCATGGTCTCTCTCTTTCACCTTCTAAAAGCAAAATAATAACATTTAGTAGAAAACGTGTTATCCCTACTATTGATATCTCATATAATGGTGAATCTATTCCAGTTGTTAACAAAGTAAAATTTTTAGGTATTTACTTAGATTGTCACATGACCGGTACTGCTCACTTTCATTACATCAGTGACAAATGTGAAAAAGGCGTTAACATTCTTAGATCTCTCTCTGGCGTATGGTGGGGTTCTCACCCCATGTGTCAAAAAATCCTATACAATGCCATCATCCATAGTCACTTCAACTATGGTTCTTTTCTCCTGGAGCCCTGCAACAAATCGGCCCTTAGTAGGCTTGAAGCTATCCAAACAAGATGTTTACGTATTATCACAGGCGCAATGAAATCAACTCCTATAAATGCCTTACAAGTAGAATGTGTTGATCCCCCTCTCTCTTTACGAAGACAGTTTCTAGCTGATAGATTTATCTCAAAAACTCTACAACTAACATCTCACCCCTTACACCGTAAACTAGAATCCTTGCTACTATTAGTTGTAAACAACTCCTATTGGTCTAATAAAAGCTGGCCCCCTATTCTTAAATCTCTTAATAGATTAAAAAATATTGAGTATCCTTGTGTTACATCCCCAATTCTACCCTATTTTGAAACCAGCTATGATGCTATATTACTAAATCCTAAAATCACTCTGAATTTAAACATTAATAAAAATTCTCCAACTGCAAACAGAACTTTCTATAACCTAGTGGCAAAAAAATGGACTGATTGGCTATATATTTTTACTGATGCTTCCAAATTGTCTACATTCAAATGTGTCGGTTCTGCAGTCTGGATTCCCAAATATAAAATTGTCCTTAACTATAGATGCCCTCCTCAGGCTTCTGTTTTTACAGGGGAAGCTGTAGCCATATATGAGGCTATATCCTACATTTTTTCCCATAAAATTCCTAAATCAGTTATATTTACTGATTCAAAAAGCTGCCTAATGTCATTACAGAGCAATATATCTAAAATGAAATCCATCTCCCCATTGATACTGAAAATTAAAGAACTCATACTAAATTGTAATAAGAGTGGGCTTGAGGTAGAGATTGTATGGATTCCTAGTCATTGTGGCATAGAAGGAAATGAACAGGCTGACTCCTGGGCCAAAGGAGCGGTAGATACTGGCTGCCCTTCTCATTTAATGAATTACTCTCATGATTTAATATCATTAGCTCAAATTGAATTAAAGAATTCTTGGGACAGAGATTGGAGATCATTCCCTCTGTGAATGTGGTCTGGATGAAGGTTCCCCAGACCACATTTTCTTCAGTTGTCAAAATCACCCAATTTCTTTATATGACATCCTCCCCAAAACAATCCCTCGTCCAGTTAATATCAATTCCCTCTTAACTATCCCCGATTCCATATATGTCAATACAATCTCAAAATATATTCGAATGTATAATATATTATTATATTATATATACGATATTAAAGTATAATTATCGTGTACTAAATTTAGCTTAACCTAATTCTATATTCCCTGCCCAGGCTAATACCCTCCTATAACTAGATTTTTACTCTATATTGTGTGGTCCACAATTCATATATTTAGTTGCTTTGTTTTTATCCACATTCTCACCTAATAACCACTAACTCCTTTTCCACCGGAAAGCCTCAAGACAAGGTGTGTCAGATCGAAGACCGGACATTGGCAGAATTATTGTGACATTATCACAATGCCAAGGGCCATATATAAAATTAAAAAAAAAAAGATAGATTTATGCATACGTCTTGCATAGAAATGAGATAGAGCGGTGTGATTGTTTGTCCCTTTCTCCGTGCCAGGTTTTTTGTTTAGCAAACTCTACATTTTGCTAAACAACTTTGACAACATACCGATTTAAGTTAGTTTAAGTGAGAAAAAAGTGTTTTGTGAGCTTAATATTGGTGAATCTTGTTCAGTTCAGTTCTTAGAACAATAAATTTTTTTATCTAAATGTGTTTAAAAGTCATAAAGATTATTCTATAACCTAAAAATTCGTTATCGTTCTTTCTCACTCGAGGCCACGCCGATCATTAGTCTATAGGTTTCTCTGTCTACGACTAGCTCTGTATTATAAAAAACTGTTGGCAATCTGCCACCCGCAAAAAAACTCATAGGTATAACATCTCCGAATAGAAACTCAAGAATAACTTGGAAACTTGAACTCAAACCCCACATTAGATGAATATTTGTTAGACATTAGATTTTTTTAGGACAGAAAAGCAATTTGTCATGCTACTGAAGGTTTTTTTTTTTTTCATTTAAAACTTGTTATTAGTTGAGTACACTTACACATGCCTGTCATGCACTGAGACTGCCTGGTCCTGGTTATGTGCAGTGTGATTATACTACTTGATTAGATTATACTATTACTTGATTATATATTATATTATTATTATAAGGGGGTATCCCTTATCCCCAGCTACATAATATTTTCCACTCAATATGGCGATGTGTTTTCTTCTAATGCTCAAGGGCATATACTTTAATGTAATTGCTACTGTGTGGCACTATTCTGATCTTTAATGTTTCAATTAATGAGTATTTAACCCAAAATTGCATGACTCAATCTTTTTTTATATAGGATAAGGGTGACAAACGAGTATGCAGTCCACCTGATGGTATGTGGATGATCTGGCCCATAGACATCTACATTTGATTAAAAATCAAAATGCAGCTACGTTGTCACCCCTGAGGACTGAGATGGAATACCTCGATCCCAGTAAAACAGGTCTCCGGTTCTCTACACTCACCATACGAAACACAGCAGCATTAAGCTGCTATTTTACAGTGGCTTTCTGTGCGAGCATGGTTCTTCCCCGGTCCAGCCGACCCATTCATGCTGCAACCATAATATAGCTGCAGCGTGGCTCTACCATGTAAAAAAATGAATTTTATGTACACTTGTTATTGATATACATATCAGAAAGTATACAAATATGTATGTTTTCGTAATTATGTCATATATGTGTATTGTAAGTGTAGCTGTTAAATAAAATAATAAAAAATTTTATGAATAAAAGCATTTATCGATTAATAATTTGGCATCTTTTACTCAAGCATAATGATACACTATATTTTTTCAGAAACTTTATCAAAGGCGGATTCATATCAAATACATTCAAAAGCTCAACAACAAAGAGGTAAGTAAAAATCGTATCAAGTAATATGTATTATTTAGTAAGCATGTCTGCTGAATATAAAATGGCTGTATTGTTAAATATTATCTTATAATAACATAAAATAAATTGGATTAGAACATATTGCGTTTGTTGAAGCGAGTTACACCTCAGTGTCTAGTTCTTTTTCTGTTTTTGATGCTTATATACAGTGACCTATTACTAAAGGGAACGGGTCCGAACTAGTGTCCCAGCTAAAAAAGTTTCAAAATGCAAAAATAAGTTTTGTCGAGCAACTTAATACATGTCCAAAATGCCATCCATAAAAAAACTATATACTTTATATTGTTAAAACATTAAAAAAAACTATTTATATTTATTTTCCATAAGAACTACTAATATTTAATCATTTAAAAGTATAGATATGAATATAGTATTTAATTTAAATTCATATTAATTGTAAAACAAATAACCATACCAATAATTTTCACTAGAATCTTCATAAGGTGAAAATAGTGCAACCTCTAGTCAAAATCAATAGGCTGATAAATTGTCACAAGTAAAATTGAGTAGTTTTATAACAACAATATGGTTTGAACTAGGATGTTATAGTTTTTTTTATATTTCTACATTTTTCGTGAATTTTGTTCTGTTCGTTTAGTAGTAGGTTAATGCTTAAACTTGATTTAATAGTTTTTATTTCAATAAACTACAATTTATTAAAATAATGTCCTAATTTAAAATAGTCAACTATAACAGACACCTGAACTAGAATAAACCTGTATCCCAAGTGTATGTTAGCACATTAAGAAATATTATCCATTTCTTATATAAAATGAATAACATACTAACTGATAAGAGTTATTTCGGTAAAATATATTATCATTAATTAACTTTAAAAAATCAGCAACTTTTCCGTATTAATATATGACAAATTTTGTAACCATGTTTGAATTACATTTTTACAATCTGCCATTTTTAATGGTACATCCATTATCCATACAAATTTGCATTGACTTTATTGTACAGAAAAGACTAAGGGAATATAAAAAAAATCTATCGCATTCCGGTAGGTAAAACAATACTATTATCCCATACTCATGTATAAATAAAGTGAAATAGCTGGATTAACTGATTTATTATAGCAAATTATTAACTATTGAAATGAGAAACATGGAATTTGCATAGTAAAAGCTGCATATAACCTTTTTAGCATAAACTCCCACTAGAAAGGATTTTTTAATGGAATAGGGAGTATGACTGTGCCTAAGAGTCTCATCATTTTTTAAAGCAAGAAGTGTAGTTTGATTTGACGAAGGCTTTTGTTTAGAAATACTGAACATGGTAGAGCCATGCTGCAGTTGTATTAATGGTTGAAGCACGAATTTGTCAGCTCAATCAGTGTATGACCACGCTCTTACAATAATAGCGTGAAATAGCAGCTCAATGCTGCTGTGTTTCGTATAGTGACTGAGAACTGGGGACTTTTTTACTGTAAACAAGGCATTTCATCTTAGTCCTCAGGGGTGACAACGCATCTGCATTTTTATTCTAAATTGCAGATAAATGTAGATATTTATGTACCACAGCATCTTCTTCCCATCACGTGGACTGTGTGCTTGTTTTTCACCCTTTTTCTATAAAAAATCTACTACTGTCTGCGCTAAGCCACGGGCAATAGTTAGTATATCTTATAAAAGGCAATTGAATAACTGACAGTTTTTTGTATACTTTTAACAGAAAAATATTTTTTATTCTGTTTGCTTTCAGCTGGAAGTAAGAAGAAAGTCTTTTACATAGAGAAGATTAAAAATTTTAAAACTTACCAACAATTAAAAATAGGCTGTTGAAATTACAAAATAAGTGCAACGATGTTAAAAAGCCCTGCCGTGTAGCAGAGATGGTAAGCAGAAATGAAAGCTTAATAAACATAATTGATAAGCTGCCAAAAACAATATCGACTTTTATGAAATTTCAATTGAAATTTCTACAAAACCAAAAGGCAGAAAGTTTACTCTAAAAGAGTAAAATTTTGCATTATCAATATTAAAACAAAATTCTAGGGTTTATAACTTTTTAACCAACATTTTGGTACTAGTTTGGGGGATACTAGGATTTTCTCCTATATTATGAAGGCAGTTTACAAACATAAATTGCACAAGAAAAAACATCCAGACCCGGAACAATTATTTGTAGGCCGTAGGTTTGTTCCGTGCCGGACTCGAACCCGCGGCCCCCAGCGCAGCCACTCATTGCTAAGCCACTGCGCCACGAACATAAAATTTACGAAATAACATAAAATGTAACATTAGAATATTATAAATATAAAATGTTATCTTATTTAATTAATATAGTTGTTATTTATTTGAGAACTGTTGGAAATACTCTTGAATTAAAATAATAAGATATCCATTTTTTATATTTAAAAACTGTATTCATAAGGTTAATGTAAGATGAAAATGCAGTTTGTATGAAAAATATAAAAATATAAGACGTACAATCCATATTAAACGACAAAGAAGCGTGAAGTTAGGACAATAGTTCTTTATATTACGTAGGCATCCAAAAAGAAAATATTTTGAAAATGAAAATTAAAACCCTAAGAGGATGAAAAAGGGTGGGACAGTTTCTATGAAACTTTATTTTCTAGGGAGGGTGGAGGGTATTCAAAGTTGTATGAAGAACAAAATATGAATGTTTTCTTAGACTTTGAAAAATAGTGCAATTTAAAGCCCTTAGTGTGAAATAGGGTGTACAGTTTGTACACACTTTTCACTTTATGGAGCCATTTTATATGTATATGTTAAAGTTACAGGCTATATAAGATTTATTGCTGGGCACAGGCCTCCCCTCATTTCTGATAGGGTTTTGGGGCTAGGAGGTGTACCCGTGCTGCCGCAATGCATGTTGGCAAACTTCATATGTGTGTTATACATGGTAGAGCCATGCTGCAGTAATATTATTAGTATAATTGTAGCACGAATAGGTCGGCTCGACCAGTTGTTGCTCATTAATTTTAGTGGGAATTTCATAATTGTCATTGCTGCTATGTGGCCTAGACTTTTATAAATCTAATTCTTCAAAGAAAACATCTCTTGCTATAAAAAAATGATTATTTCCAACATTAAATAATTTATATCCATCTGGGTTATACCCTACTAACATAGATTTAAAGCATTTTTCATCAAATTTACCTTTCATTGTTTTGTCGTGCACATTAGCAATTAAGCCAAATATTTTTAAATTATAAATTTTTGGCTTTTAACCATGCCAAATCTCATACGGTGTTTTATTAATAAACGCTTTTGTGAGTAATATATTAATTAAACATCTACAAATGTTATAACACCTTCACCCCAAAATATCTTGTCTGAATTTGCTTTTAAAACCAATGTCTTAATCGTGGCATTTGGTCCTGCTAGACTTGGGATACAGTTTAACAAATCATAAAACTGATCTGAGTTCATGCCTAACCAACAGTGAAACAAATATTTAGGCAAAATTAAAATATTTGAGAAATCTATATGGTAATAGGCAGTTTGCTGCATTATTCTCATAATTGGGTCGAATTGACTATCGGTAAAATCTTTTAGCTGGGAAGTTAATATGATCCAGGTGGTGACGACAGATTCGTGCTGCTGGTGGTACATAGAATTTATTAATATGTAATAACAGATCCTTTATAGATGAGGATACTAGTGAACATTCTGTTTCAAAACAATTAACAAATATACTGTGATTGGATGTGCTAGCAGCATGCTTATACACAGAACACCTAATTTTTGAATTTGATGTAACATGAGTAGTGTGTAGGTTTTGTTGTGGAAGGGGTTGCGGCTCAGGAATATTGAGATCGCTACTTGATACAACATCAGGCAAAATAGCTTCTGACAGACTAGGGCGATTGGAGTCGTGCTGATCACAACGTTGCACCTCTCTTGTAGCTGATCTCTAGCAAGCAGCACATACTCTTTCCAATCTTGAGATCTAAAAATAACATAATTAAACATGTAATATGAAAAATTTCACAATAGGATATAAACTTGATAAAAGTGTGTACTGTAATGTGATGTAAATATTAGGAATACATTTTTTTATAAGATAGGGTGACAAATGAGCACAAAGTTCACCTGATGTTAATTAGTATTTGCTGTGGCCCGTAGACATCTACATCTATTCTCGATTACAAATCAAAATGCAGATGCATTGTCACCCCGAAGGAGGGAATGCCTTATTCCCAGTAAAAAGGGTCTCTAGTTCTTTAGACTCACTATACGAAACACAGCAGCATTAAGCTGTTATTTCACGATGGTATTCTGTGACAACATGGTACTTACCCAGTCGAGCCAAGCTATTCATGCTACAAATATACTACTAATATAGTTGCAGCATGGCTCTCCTCCACGTATGATAATGATCAGGCAGTAATTTTGTTAAAATAGATAATATTATCTAATATCCACATTATTTATTTGTGAAACTTTAACTTATTGGAACTCAATATTATAAACACATCTAATAAAGAAAATAAGAACATTAATAAGAATTTGTTTTTTTTTTTATATTGCAACATAAATAAAAATATTACCAGATGCATCGGAACATTTCCAACTAAAATGTTTCTCTCTTGTCGATCGTGTCTTATGGGATATGTTCTAGTTGCATGTAGAATAGAATTGACACAAGTAAAACATATACTTCTATGACCAAAAGCAGGCAATCCTTCACTAATTGTGTTTGCTTGATCTTGAAGCAGTGTCAAACACTATGTACAAAGCACACATTCTGAAGACAACTGCAATAAAACCCATGAATTAAAAAGTGTTTTTAACCTTTTTGACTTTATCTGCCGGGCTAGCATGAGCAGGGGATAAAAATTTTATCCACCGATTATATCCACTGACAAGGGATAAAATTTTCTTATCCCTATGTCAAAGCTTTGTCCACCCTGCTAGCATGGGCCTATGGTGGATATAATATCGACAGTAGATAAACTTATCCCCGCGCATAGATAATATACGATAGCAAAGATGTTTTATAAAACATCTTTGTACAATAGTATAAAGCTATAAACTATACTAGCTATAAACGTCTTTTAAGATTAAGTAGATTTACATTAACTTATATTTTCTTTTACCTTTTGTTTATTATATTGCTAAACTGTTAATAATTTTTGTTAAACAATATGTCATTTATAATATTTGTTATATTTATTTTAAGCGTATTTCTGCCTTGTTTATATTTTTTCTATTATTCTAATTCTTTCTTTATTTTATTTTGTATAATATTTAAGTTAAGTATACATTGCTTGTATCAAATCGCAGGTATTACTTCACTTGTGATAGCATTTATTAAAAAAATATGTGTCTAGAATTAAGCCAATTGCGAAACTGGACAATACAGACCCTTTGGAGGTGGTGTAACCTCCTGAGGAAATTAAAAAAAAAATTATCCCCGCAATTACTGCCATTATAAGAAAATTACAAAATACATCAAAATTGATGTCTACTCTAAGTCACAAAGATTTAATTTTAATTGTAAATGATGAAGCATGAAGAATAAAAATGTAATGATTTCAAACAAAACAAGGAATAAATAATTTTATAATCATGAGTATTGTGTTATTTGTATTCCTAATATTATGTATTCCTAATATTAGTCTTTAAACTTGTATTTACCTACACAAGAGGTTAATTAAAGTATATTGCTCCACACATTCTAATGATGGCTCCAATAATTTAGGTCAAGTATTTGCTGATTATTTGTTGTTTGAACAACAGCCATGCCATGGTCTTGAATCGTACCTCTCTAGTAGGTAACTACCATCTGCTAAGAGACTGAAAGATGTAAACTACCTACCTAGAAAAAATATTAAGATAAGTTACATAAGCCACATGTATTGATTGCAAATATACGATGTTTTTGGACAAGGTGGTTGTAATAGGCGCTTACTTCAATATGCACTGGTAGTCCATCCACAGAATTAATAGGCTTTAAAGCCTCATAGAGTTCTTTACACAAATACAAAACAATCTTTGAGCATCCGAAACCGGCGTAGAAATTCGTTGTCGGAGAATTCCAATAGATTAAGTATTCTGATCACGTATCGATCGCTGGTGTAATTTCCTTTCTTGTTTTTCAATTTCTGACACGAAAATGTAGTTGCAATAGGCTCGAGACATCTTTTTCATATTAAAATGGTTTGAAGATAAACTTAAACCTACATCCGCAAAAGAGGATAAAATTGTCTCTTTCAAATGTCAAAAAGGGATAATTTTTTCTCTTTCCCTTGGCCTCATGCTACGGACGGGGAGATATATGTCTACTCGTTATGTCAAACGGGGATATACTATAGAGATAAGATAATTTTATCTCTTGTCAGTGGATATAATCGGGGGATATAATTTTTGTCTCTTGCCCATGCTCGCAGGGTGGATAAAATTAAGCAAGGGATAAAAATTGTATCCTCTCCCCGGGGATATATTGTCCCCCGCCCATGCTAGCCCGGCTGTCTTCTGTTACATATTCACAGAAGTTACATCTATATGTAATCAAGAGTAAAGCCTTTTTGGCCTCAAACAGGTTCGTTTTTTGTTGTTCATTTGTTATTGCTTGTGCTGTCTAAAATAAATATTTCTTTCATTCTATAAAATCACTGACCTCTACGATAATAGAGATCTGACATTCTTAGGTATATATTCAAAGAGTAAAATAAAATCTGCTTACCTGAGTAGGAGTTATACCATGACTGTAACAAGTTAATCATTGTCAAGACCAAGTAGATGCTAGTTTCAATGAATGTGTAGGTGCATGTATGTTTCTGGGTATTAAAAATGAACAATTGATACATCATTTGTTTTGCCGGGTGACTGACGGTCTCAATCGGTCGACTCCACGACTCGACATATTTGCACAATTAAATACACAGAAAAAAAGTTCACAAAATACTGACAAGTTCTACTTCTCAACACAGATTTCAGTAACTAACTAATCTCAACTCAAAAACACAGACAGTTGTGTTTGTTAGAAAATTATCAGATATCAGATTCAGATGCACTATAAACGTCATTTATAGGATTTTTTTATTTAACTGGCTTTACGGCTCTGGTGTCTAGCGCTTCTGAACCTATCATTTCTTTCGGAATTTTCATTTTTATTTATTTTTTCCCCACAATATGCTGATGCGTAACATTGCGAAGTTTTTGGGAGATTTTGATGACAGCTGAACCCAGCGGCTAGTTGATGACGACAGCCACTCAAATTCATAAGGCGCCCAAGCGATCAAAATAACTTGAGGTTTATATCAACATAAAAGTACTTGTTTCGTCGTTTTCTCTAATAGTTCACCCGCGCAGACACTTAATTCACAAAATCGCATCACTTTTACGGATATAAATCCACTTCAAACCATTATTGAAGCTACAAAATAGGAGCATTTACATAGAACATGGAGCAGTTGAGCTGTTGTTAAAATCTCCCAAGAACTTCGCAATGTGACGCATCAGCGTATTGTGAAGAAAAAATATATAAATATGAAGATTCCGAAAGATATTATATGCTTAGAAGGGCTGGAACCCAGAGCCGTAAAACCAATTAAATAAAAAATACAATATCCACACTTTTAAACTCAAAAAATTAATTCCCTGTTCAAAAATCAAATCACTGGACGCGTAATGCCGTTAAAAATTATGACACTAATTACTATTAAAATTTAGTCCTGATGCGCGAGACTTTTGACTCATTCTCCTTTAAGCGTTGTAAAAGAGAGGACCATGAAGGGAGCCTTGAGGAACATCAGAGGGAACCGTTATAAAATCTGACCTAGTACTACAGCCTAAGAGCGGTTAGTCAAGTAAGATCTAATTCATCTCAGTGAGTCCCCATGTATGCCGAGAGATTGAAGCTTCTGGAGAAGTATGACATGATCTACACGGTCAAATCCTTGTACTTGACCTCCATCTTCCATTTCACTAAGAACGTAATTAATAAAAAACATGTAAGATTGGAAATAGAATAACGTATTTTCAGAAAACCATGTTGCGTACTCGAAATGCGTCTGATTAATGTAACATAACTCTTATTAAAAATAAGTCTCAAATATTTTACGTATTGTACTGAAAGTAGAAATTGGACAGCTATTGACAATTTCAGTTTTGGAGCCTTTTTTATGCACCGGTATTATATATGCCTTTCTCCAAAGTGTGGGAAAAACGCACTCTCTAAGAGAAAGCTTAAAATTCAACGTAATGGGTGCGTGGTTGGGTAAACTGAGGCTCTCGGCACAGAACGACAGAAAAACTGGAGGCACTTTATTATCACCCGCTCCCTTATGGGTGTCCAAGACTCTCAGGCAAGTAAATATAAATTCTGAAGAAACATCAATTCAAGATATATCATCACTCCAGTACGAAGAGTATGACAGCAGTGTGAACTAGAATCTATCGAAGAAGAAACAATAAATAGTTAGATCTACCTTTTTTGGCTTGACAAATTTCCGGAAATTCTTAGGCGAATTCTTAATTTTTTTCAGTATTGCGAATAAAATCCTCACAGCACTTTTTTGTGTTCTATGTAGTCTGTCTCAGTGATGCTTAAGCTCTTCAAAGTCACAAGGGTTGTTAAATTTTTTCCATTTTTATGTACTCTAAATTTTTCGCGAATTATTTTTATAAGAGCTCGGCTGTAGTAGCACAAGTGTTTTACTTTGTTAGTGGTACGAATAAAGTAAAACACTTAGGGAGTTTTTCATAAAAAATCTCAACGTCTTGGTTAGTAATTGATCCCAATCCACTCTATTTAGAAAAAGATATTTTTATAGTGACATAATTATATTTACGGAAATTATATTTAGGGTGAAAATGTTCTTTAAATGGTTTGACAAAAATGTCTTGTATATCTATGGTAAAAGGTAGGTGCAAGCTGTCAACTTTAGACAAAGGGTCAGAGTGCTTGATTTCCAAGTATAAGTTTGAGAAACACAGATCTAGAATATAGTTACAACGATTTTAAAAAAAAAATTATATTAATTCATTCCTAAAAAATATAAGTCCTCTGACAAAATTTGTTTGAATATCAGCTCGGCCAAAATGTATTGTCGACCATTCTGTGGAGCTCCATTTTAAACATTCCATTTTAAAAAGGTTAAAATCGCCACCTATATGATAATGGTCAGAGGGTGCTAGCTGAAAAAAAACGTTCAAAGTTGTTACGGAATTCATAAATCCAATCCGGTAATATGAGTATGTTATCATTTGGTGGTATATAAACTAAAATAATGTTCAAGTTACAATTCGAATCGAAAATACGTGCCGTTAGACTCACATATAGTGATTCAAATCCTTTACAAATCCAATCATTACGACGCGTGGTGCATAGCTCACTCCAAGTACATATTGTTACGCCGCACTCAAATCAGCGCACTAGCGCCATCTAGTGTCAGGAACGAGAGCGAGGGGAGCTTTGCAGTAAATGACATCACAAATCTTTCGACCGACAGCGCCACCCGAAGAACTAAGTTTCTGGAAAATCTACACTCGAATACTCGTTGCCTGGCGCGCATTTACCTGAATGTTCGGGACGCTTCTTTGCTAATTAACTACGATCAATTGACTGACGACATGAAAATAATCGACTTTGGTGAAGTATATAATACCCAAGATCCTCATGTAGCAGCAGAATTAATGATAAGTCTTATCAAACAGGCGGTCGAAAAAAACACTAAAGTCGTGAAAGTAGCAAACCGTAAAAAAATCGTTAAGCCATGGATAACTCCTGGCCTTTTACGCTGTATTCGACACAGAGATAACTTACACAAAATATCAAAAAAGTCGCCAGATAACGAAGTCTTAAAAATATCTTTTACTAGGTACAGAAACTATTGTAATAAGTTGTTAAAAAAAATTAAAATGGAATGTGAAAAAAATGAATTAAAAAAAGCTAATAACAATCCTAAGCAACTCTGGGGAGCAATAAACAACATAACAAACAGAGCGAAAAAGAAAGAGAATTCATCCCATCACTTATTAACTCTATCATCTTCTCCGGAGCTATCTGTTAATTTAGTTAATGATTTTTTCGCTAACGTAGGTAAAAATCTTGCGGAAAAGATATTGGGTGGACTGACAGAGACAACAAAAAAAGCTTTTAACAACAACTCGCAGTCCATGGTATTGTTAGCAACGGATGAGGACGAGGTTGCAAGGTTAATTATATCTCTCCGTAACGACTGTGCTGTGGGTTGGGATGGAATATCCTCTTATCTCCTTAAAATGCATATTAATGTAGTTGTCCCACCCCTGACATATATCTGCAATCTTGCCCTCACAACCGGAAAATTCCCCAAAGCTTTTAAAAAGTCGATTATACACCCGATTTATAAGGGTGGGGACAGAGATCGTGCCGATAACTATAGACCTATAGCCGTGCTCTCTGCCTTGTCCAAAATACTTGAACGCATAATGAACAACAGGCTCGTAAACTATTTGGAAAAAAATAACTTACTATCGCCCTCACAATATGGTTTTAGGTCAGGCAAATCTACGTCCGATGCGATTCATGACCTCACAAATTATATTGTTACAAACTTGGACAATGGGCAGAAAGTTCTCGGCATTTTTCTAGATCTTTCCAAAGCTTTCGACACGGTTTCTGTACCCATACTTTTACGTAGGATGGAGAGTATGGAAATTAGAGGTACTCAACTGCGACTTTTTGAAGAATACTTGAGTGGACGTACTCAGCGCGTTCAGGTGGATAAGTTCGTCAGTGCCGAATGCACAACTACCTATGGAACGCCCCAGGGCAGCGTGCTTTCTCCAACCTTATTTCTTATATATATTAACGAACTGGGTATGCTCACACTTCCTAAAGGGCGAATCATAAGTTTTGCAGATGATACTGTCCTCCTTTTTAGTGCAAGTACATGGCAAGAAGTCTATGCGTACGCCCAATTAGGCTACAACACTGTCTCAAATTGGCTTCGAAATAACGTTCTGACACTGAACATAGATAAAACATGTTATGTCCCGTTTAGATTAAAAAACAAAACATTAACCACATCATCTCTACCACATACCATCGTAAGTCACTCGTGTTCCTATCCACTCAATAATGCAGACACCTGCACACAACTACGTCAAGCTGACAGAGTAAAATATCTAGGAGTTATTATCGATAGCACACTACGTTTTCATGAACACATTAATACACTTAATAGCAGGTTGCGTAAATTAATATATGTATTTAAAACTCTGAGAAACGCGGCAGATGATAAACTAAAGAAATCCGTATATTTTGCCTTGGCCCAATCTCTATTAACATATGGTATTACGTCCTGGGGCGGTGCTCCAAAATCAATAATGCTCCAATTGGAGAGAACGCAGAGAGCCATCTTAAAAGTCTCTTTTTCGCTGCCGTATCACTATCCTACAGAGCTCCTATATAAAGAGTTGAAAATATTAACTGTGCGGCAACTTTTTATACAAAGAACCTTACTGAAACAACATGCTCTATTAAAATACAATCCCTCACTCTTCCGAGGGAAAAGGCGTTTTAACCCCGTGGACCGCACTCATATAACTCTATCCACCAAACTATCTAAACGTTTCTTTTGTCACCTCGGAGGTTTTCTATACAATAAAATCAATAAAATTATCCCTATATTTAACGTCAATAAGACTACATGCAAAAATAAAATAACTATCTGGCTACAAGAATTAATTTTTTTTTTTTTTTTTATAGAAGAGGGGGCAAACGAGCATGCGGCTCACCTGATGTTAAGTGACTACCGCCGCCCATGATCAACCGCAACACCAGGAGACTTGCGGGTGCGTTGCCGGCCCTTTAGAAAGGAGTAAGCTCTTTTCTTGAAGGTCCCCAGGTCGTATCGGTCCGGAAAAATCGCCGGTGATAAACTATTCCACAGAGAGGTTGTACGTGGAAGAAAACTCCTTGTGAAACGTACAGTGGTGGACCGCCAAGCATCCAGATGGTGTGGATGGTATCGGGACGTTTGCCGTGTCGTGCGTTCACGAAATTTGGCGGCTGGGATTAATCCGAACAATTCCTCAGAGCACTCCCCGTGATAGATGCGATAAAATACGCAAAGAGATGCAACATCTCTTCGCAACGCCAGTGAATCGAGCCGATCGGAAAGCACTCGGTCGTCGACGATTCGAGCCGCTCTGCGCTGGATGCGGTCAAGTGGAAGGAGCTGGTACTGGGGAGCCCCAGCCCAGAGATGGGAACAGTATTCCATGTGCGGCCGAACCTGCGCCTTGTAAAGTTGCAGGCGGTGTGCCGGCATGAAATACTGTCCCGCTCTGCTGAGCACGCCAAGCTTTTTAGAGGCCAATTTGGCCTTCCCTTCCAAGTGACCACGAAACTGCACGTCACTCGATATGTCGACGCCGAGGATTCCGATACTGGCTGAGGCAACAAGGGGAGTGCCTTGAAACTGAGGGGATACGACAAAGGGGTTCTTTTTAGCGGTTAACGCGCAAACTTGTGTCTTCTGGGGGTTAAACTGGACTAGATTTAGTCGTCCCCAATCCGAGACTCTGTACAGCAAAGACTCGACTTCAGACACAAGTTTGTCCCGGCACTCGGAGACGTTTTCCCGAGAAAAATTATGATAACACTGAAAAGCTACTCACTAATCCTAACTAATTACTATCCGTACTATCTCACACACACACACACACACACACACACACGCGCACGCGCACGCGCACGCGCACGCGCACGCGCACGCGCACGCGCACGCGCACGCGCACGCGCACGCGCACGCGCACGCACACGCACACGCACACGCACCCGCACCCGCACCCGCACCCGCACCCGCACCCGCACCCGCACCCGCACCCGCACCCGCACCCGCACCCGCACCCGCACCCGCACCCGCACCCGCACCCGCACACGCACACGCACACGCACACGCACACGCACACGCACACGCACACGCACACGCGCACGCGCACGCGCACGCGCACGCGCACGCGCACGCGCACGCGCACGCGCACGCGCACGCGCACGCGCACGCGCACGCGCACGCGCACACACACACACACACACACACACACACACACACACACACACACACACACACACACACACACACACACACACACACACACACACACACACACACACACACACACACACACACACACACACACACACACACACACACACACACACACACACACACACACACACACACACACACACACACACACACACACACACACACACACACACACACACACACACACACACACACACACACACACACACACACACACACACACACACACACACACACACACACACACACACACACACACACACACACACACACACACACACACACACACACACACACACACACACACACACACACACACACACACACACACACACACACACACACACACACACACACACACACACACACACACACACACACACACACACACACACACACACACACACACACACACACACACACACACACACACACACACACACACACACACACACACACACACACACACACACACACACACACACACACACACACACACACACACACACACACACACACACACACACACACACACACACACACACACACACACACACACACACACACACACACACACACACACACACACACACACACACACACACACACACACACACACACACACACACACACACACACACACACACACACACACACACACACACACACACACACACACACACACACACACACACACACACACACACACACACACACACACACACACACACACACACACACACACACACACACACACACACACACACACACACACACACACACACACACACACACACACACACACACACACACACACACACACACACACACACACACACACACACACACACACACACACACACACACACACACACACACACACACACACACACACACACACACACACACACACACACACACACACACACACACACACACACACACACACACACACACACACACACACACACACACACACACACACACACACACACACACACACACACACACACACACACACACACACACACACACACACACACACACACACACACACACACACACACACACACACACACACACACACACACACACACACACACACACACACACACACACACACACACACACACACACACACACACACACACACACACACACACACACACACACACACACACACACACACACACACACACACACACACACACACACACACACACACACACACACACACACACACACACACACACACACACACACACACACACACACACACACACACACACACACACACACACACACACACACACACACACACACACACACACACACACACACACACACACACACACACACACACACACACACACACACACACACACACACACACACACACACACACACACACACACACACACACACACACACACACACACACACACACACACACACACACACACACACACACACACACACACACACACACACACACACACACACACACACACACACACACACACACACACACACACACACACACACACACACACACACACACACACACACACACACACACACACACACACACACACACACACACACACACACACACACACACACACACACACACACACACACACACACACACACACACACACACACACACACACACACACACACACACACACACACACACACACACACACACACACACACACACACACACACACACACACACACACACACACACACACACACACACACACACACACACACACACACACACACACACACACACACACACAGACTAATACTAGCACCAGATTTCAATATATATTAAATACTAGTTAAGTAAAAGAAGGTACATTATGTAAATTACAAATATGGTACATGTACATGGTGAAAGTATTGTAATAACAACCATAGGGCGGAGACCTGGTGGCCTGAAATACAGGCGTAAAGCCTAGCTTAGGCACCAGTCTCCCACAGTATAACATTAAGGTGTAATATTCTAATATTATGTACAAATTCTGTAATATTGTGGTGAGAAAATAAATCATTTATTATTATTAATTATATAAATAGGCGCTGCAAGATGCGATCGAGGCAGAGAGTTGAACTCGGCGACACAAGCGAAGCTTCGGAGCGAAATTAAGTGAATTAGTGTGTTTAATTATTAGTGTTTTTAATTTAATTTGTATAAAGTAAATTAAAGTGTTAATTTAGGTAATTCTATCGGCAATTTTTATTGTCACGAACCTCAAGCTCGTAACAATATCATTACCCCGCCACCTGACGTTTTTTAACTTCCCGGTAAAAAAATGAAAATTTTCGAAAATAGGGAGGTTATTGGTTTCACCTTGATTTTCGAAAATCGAGTTTTCATCAGATCTCGACGTTTTTAGATCCCAGGCAACTATTCTGACTGATTTCACGTGGACGTCCGGATGTATGTGTGTGTGTGTGTGCACACGTGCGTGTAAGTATGTAAACGTTTCATAACTTTTGAACGTCTTGATCGATTGAGATGTGGTTTGTGACATTCTTAAGAACTCAATGTGGAATAGATTTGGTGATAACATGAACTGATTCGGACGAGTAGATTTTGAGAAATCTCAAAAATAAAATTTTGGAAAAACTGTTTTTTTTTTTGAATAACTTTTGATCAGCTTTACCGATCGATTTCAAAAACTAATCAGCTCTTAACCTCAAAAAATGTAAATGGAAAATAAAAATCGGTTCATTTGTTCGTGAAATATAGAAGGAGAAAGAATTTCAAAAAAAAATATTTTTTTAACATAACTTCGAGATTTCGCAACATAACTTGGTGAAATTTGGAGCGCTTTGCATTTGAAATTAGCGGAAAGTTCCAAGGATGGCCTGCAGGGTCAACCAATTTTTACTGTTGTTGCTAAGTCACGGTCACAACGAAAAACTTCGCTATCAAAAATATCACTCGGCAGCCAAGTTTCTGATAACAATATTATAATATAATCACTCGATAGAATATTACTGTATAAATCCAAACATTTCTTACGGAGGCCACGTACATTTTGATAAAAAATATTTGACTTAGTAATTATTCATAGTTAAGTTTTTTCATTCAAACTCTCCTGCAGACAACTTTAAATAAGTAGCCTTACTTGTTCAAAGTCATTGCAGGAGTTTATGAATAAAAGTAGCTAATTCTTCTTATAATTTATTTTAGAATTCAACCATGTCCTTAAGTTAAAGTAGTTTAAACAAAGATAAAACTGATTTAGTCATCCCTCTTCTAACGAGGAAGTATTACCAACTTAATGAATTAAGTTCTTCGAGCTAAATCTGATACGAATTTACATATTACTTAACGTGGCCCGTGGTGCATGAAAACTTTCCATTTTAATTGGAATTTTCCCGCTATTCCTGAAACTTTTAGCGCAGTGCGGGATCAATTTCCAATTCAGAATATTCTAGTCGCGTTCACGAATATGCTTAGTGACGCGATTTCTTTTAATTTAGTTATATCGATATACATTAATAGTATAGGTACATTATATTATATTTTTTTTATTTTGAACAAAATTTTACAAAGTAATAATTAATATATAGTATTTATTAGCAACTTTTCCATCCCTTTACATTTTTTATTTTTATAATCTTTATACGAATAAATGTCTGTTTTTAAAAAACGTACTGTTTTTTAGTTGTAAATTACCTGTACTGTTACTAAAATATACTTTTATTTACGTCGGCACACAGTATCAATGGTAGTTCTTAGATTTACTTCCTATCCGCCGTTCTTAGCGCTGGGGACTACCGTGCAATGTAATGGAGATAAATCTTAGAAGCATAGAAATTTCTCTTAGAATTTTGAAATTAACAAATAAGGATTTTAAAGAAAGTAATAAGGCTAATATTAATTTAGGAATGTTAGAACATATGTAGGTTTTTATTTCACTAATGTTGAGTGCATGGTAGTAGCTAGAGAACATCTCTGCTGAATTGCCGTTCCAAGGTCGAAGTGTGTGCAAAGTGACTCTAAAGGCTAAGTTGACTAAGGTGGAATACCTCGTTTGCAGTTTTTACATTCACCACAAGAAGCACAGCCACATTAAGCTGCTAATTTAAGCTGATACTTTGTTAGAACGTGTTCTTCATCGGTTCAGCCGATCCATTCCTGCTCATATAGATACAATTTGGCTATATCACGTGAATGAAATTGAATGAATGAATTCTCCATTGAAATTCTCCGTTGTTAATCCTATGTATAAAAAGGGAGATAGGCAAGACCTTGGAAACTACCGACCAATAACTCTTATTCCTGTGCTCTCAAAAGTTTTCGAAAAAATAATGCATGAAAAACTATATTGTTTTCTTAGCACCTTTAACATTCTAAAACCAGAACAATTCGGTTTTCGAAGAAACTGTTCCACAACATTAGCATGTTATGAACTGATGAAAATTATAACTGAAAGCTTAACGACGAACGAACTCCACTTTTAACTATATTTCTTGATATGAGCATAGCTTTTGACTTCGTATCACACAGGCTTCTACTAGATAAATTAGAAAGGTATGGAATAAGAGGAACAGCCCAAAACTGGATTGAGAGTTATCTTAAAAATCGTAAGCAGTGTGTAGAAGTTACAAAAGTCATAAAGAACACAAAGATATCAAAACGCTCTCAATATCTTACAAACAGTTTTGGTGTTCCACAAGGCAGTGTACTGGGACCTTTGCTGTTCTTGATATACATTAACGATCTTCCTGACTTTACTACAAGCAAATGCATTTTATTCGTTGATGACACTACTCTTATAGTTAAAGGTAATAACAGATATGCACTTGAAATCGCAGCTAATGGTGCTCAAAATGAGGTCATACAGTGGATAAATATAAATAATTTAGATATAAATATAAATAAGAGGAAATTTTTGAATATAAAACCCTCAAAAACATTTCAAATGACATTAAACTCATTAACTCTCTCTCAACTCGATAATTGTAGAAGTCGTTTCCACGACATTTCCAGGAATAATATTTGATAAATTTTGTAGTTGGAAGCCTCATATAGAAAGCCTATGTACTAAAATAGATCGTTTCGTTTTTACATTGCGTAGACTAAGAAATATTGTATCAGAAAGAGCTGCACTGATGGCATATCATGGATATATCTCATCCATACTACGATATGGTGTTCTACTCTGGGGGTATTCGGATAAAGCATTTAAAGCACAAAAACGCTGCATAAGAGCTCTTTGTGGTGTAGGTCCTTTAGTGAGTTGCAAACCTTTGTTCAAAACTAAAAAGATCCTGCCTTTGCCTTCATTATACATATTTGAAATGTGCAAGTTTGCTCATAAGCATCCACATTTATTTCAACGTAAGTGTGATGTGAGTGAAAGTAAGGGTAGATACAAGAATAGGTTATATGCACCAGCAAATCGTCTAAAAGTTACAAAAAGAAATGCTTCTGCAATGTCGATTAGAATTTATAATAAATTACCTGATAATTTAAAGCGTAAAAGTTTATTATCATTTAAGAAATCTGTTTGGCATTGTTGCTCCCTAAATGTTATTATTCTGTAGAAGAGTTCTTAAACGACAACGACCTACATACGAGTAATAATGAATGATAATTTTAGAATATGATTAATTACGTAATTACAAGATTCTAATATTTAAAAAAAATAATGTTTATGATATTATTTTATATAAAATTTGACTTATGTATCTAATTAATTAATAAATTTGATGTAAAAATAGAAAGATATTAATGACAATTGGATATGTAATATTGTATAATTATTGACGTAAAAATAATAATTAATATATGAAATTGACCTATAATAATAATCTTACTTGATATAATAATACTTATATTTTTTCTGACACTGTGGCATAATAAATTAATTATCAAATCAAGTAAATAATGTTAAATAATTTTATATTTTGTTAAATTAATATATATTGTTAAATTCGATAAGTATTGTTGTTTAGGTTACTTAACCATTAATATTTGCACACCACTAAGGTAGAATATGTAGAACGAATTATACTCAAACACCATTGTACAACCATATTCTTGCAAATAAAGATTATTATTATTATAATGTAAGTCTAATATTTATGTCTGTGAATCTTTGTCAGATATTTTAACTGAAACTTAAACTAAGCTTAAGATGTAACCGACACTAGCCTATGGATTCGATTAATTACTTTTGTAGCCAGAACTTATTTAAAAACCAACATTACGTTCCTATGGAAAGACACAAAGAACTAAATGTAACTAAACGATGAGTACGTCCATCTATTACATGTTAAAAAGTAGATGATTATTTACAAGATTCTTACCTTTTAAATAATGCATGACTGTATGATATAACTAGCCTTAAATGAAAATATGCTTTTGGTCTCTAGTACATATTCATATTTTATAATGTTAATTTTAATATTTGGAATAAAAATAGTCAACTATTTTTTATAGAATAAAGATGACAAACAAGCAAACAGTCCACATGGTGGTTGCGTTGCCACCCCTGAAGACTAAGGTGGAATACCCCATTTCAGGTAAATAGGGCCTCCGGTTCTCTACACTCGATTTACGAAACACAGCAACATTGAGCTGCTTTTTACGCTAGTATTCTTTAAGAGCGTAGTCCTACTCCGGTCGAGCAAACCCATTCGTGCTACAACCATAATATAGCTGCAGCATGGCTTTACCACGTAAACGTCTACTAGTGCGTTTCCTGTCACTTGTTCTTACAAGGTCTCAAGCAGAAGTACTTGTTACTGTTAGGTTTTAGGGGACTCATTTTCTGTCCCAAGAGTCTGTCTGATTATACCACCTACTAACCTATTTCTACCTACTAATGGCAGTGCGAGTACTGCTGTGTTCTATTCTGAAGATTAAACAGATTTAGTATAATAACTGGCTGTGAGGCACTCTTCTAAGTTCATCTAAGTTCTTGGAAGTGAAAACGTATCTGTAGCCTACTTTAAGTTAATTGCAGGTGTTCGTGGACTGTCAGTTAATGTTTATTTCAATTTTATATAAAAAGGCAATGGCATAGTTATCTCGTCTTTCAAAATGTGCTTTGTATGGACCAATTTTTAACAGATAAATTTTAATTTGAATAGATGACGTTACTAAGGAGGAAAAACCCAATAACCAACAATCAATTGTTTCGAATGCCTCGGGACTGAGTGAACTGAATAGTTGATGGTGGTTATGAGAGTTGAAAGGGTGACAATAATGTGTCATTTATAACTTTTGCATGATTTATTTAAAATTCAAACAGAAATTTCAGCAGATTATAACCAATTAATTTCTTGTGTTTCCAAATAACTCCGCAGCTCTTCTAGCGCCCACTACAATTCCAGCCCATGTTTCTTTTGCTACCTGTTCTATATATTCAGGATCTAACTGGAATCCTCCTGTACCTTCTTCAATACCTGGCACTCTTAAATTGAATGTCAATGGTATTCCTAACATGTGAGCATAGTCAATCCCAGTACCTGATGTTTTGATTCCGGTGACTAAGGCAGAATTTCCAACGATGTATCTAGGAAAATCGGGTAAGGAATTTGCATAGATCGTATCCGCAATAGACACTCCTACACTTTGCAGAGCAAAAGCGTGGTTGGAGAGGGAGCCATCATGTCCCCAGGGAAAAAGGATTAAACTACCATAACTGTGCAAACTGATATCAAGGACTACACGAGAAATAAATTCGCCGAGACTATCGTTTAGAAGAAACGTCTCTTTTTCGGATAAGGGTTCGCTACCGGCATAGTTATCGGCACAAGGTGTGTTACTTGTACCTATGGTATTCCAGAAGAAGTCAAAGTTTCTGTTAACATTAACGCCAGGGCAAACAATACTTAATAAATGTTGATCAGTAGAGCGTGTCTTAATCCAAAAACGATCCTGAAAATATAAAGTTCGATTATTACAATGAAAAGTTCGGTTATTATTTTGTCGGTATGTAAATACCAGCGCTTTTAAAGAGAAATATAATTCCGCCTCCAGGTCCTTCAAAAGTGTCATTGTCAAGGCAAAGTCAGAGCATATCGGCAGAATTGGCGACTAATTAAACTAGTTCATTTTACTTCGGGAACACGTGCAATCTGGTCTCTCGCCAAGGCTGTCCAAGGGAACTTCTGTCAGCCATCTCTCCCATCTCCGCATAGGGACGACGACTCACTGGCTCATGTCGCAAAGGACAAAGCCGATCTCCTGGAATCTCCGAATAGGGGCGACTAAATCTAATCTAGTCCATTTTAATCCTCAGAAGACACAAGTTTGCGCGTTTACCGCTAAAATGATCCCCTTTGTCGTATCTCCTCAGTTTCAAGACACTTACCCTTATTGCTGCAGCCGGTATCGGAATCTTCGGCGTCGAAATATATATATATCCATACCATCTGAATGACTGGCTGTCCACCACTGTGCGATTTACAAGAAGTTTTCTTCCTCGCACAACTTCCTCGTGGAATCAACTACCGCTAGCAAATTCCAGACTGATACGACTTAGGGACCTTCAAGAAAAGAGCCTATTCCTTTTTAAAAGGCCGGCAACGCATCTGCAATTCCCCTGGCGTTGCAGTTATTCATGGGTGGCGGTAATCACTAACCATCAGGTGAGCCATATGCTCTTTTGCCCCCTCACCTCTATAAAAAAATAACGCGTAGTTGCAGCGACAGGTATCTATTACCTCACTACGCGCATCATTACACGGGTGCCGTAAGGGGTGACGAAGTAAATGAAACAAGACACGGGCAGCAGCATTTTTTTAATAACAACTCAAAATAATAAAAAGACTGCGGATGAGAGCTCCGTCACGACTTACCACCAGGTGAGATTGTTGTCAAGCACTGGCTTATAATATGTTAAGAAAATCAAAATAAGGCAATCTACGGAGAAAGGCTATGTTTAGCGGATATTAGATAGGTTGTAATGATAATGACGATTATTAATCGACAGTCAAATAATCGACTTAAAATATTATATTTCAAAATATAATATTAATAACTTGAATAATTAATCAGTACTATTACAATGCTATTAAAACTAATATTCTGTTAACCACTCCAAGTTAACTTGAAATGCTAATGTTAAGAGGGTTCAGCGATAGTTTCGACAACTATCGCTTTCGAAATAAGGATTTCTTAGTTCGCAATCCGTACCCTTTACCATTAAGGCTGGTCGTAATACCAGCTGTTATATAAACTTACATATGGAAAGTGCTGAAATAAAAGAGAATCCACAACCCCATTTCATACATAGGTATCGTAATAGGCGACTGTCGAATATGTCATTTACCATGGAGAGTGCTCAAGGAATTGTTCAAATTGAATCCAGCCACCAAATTACATGAACGCACATCGTAACTAAGCTCACGATACCATCTGGATGCTTTTCGACCAACCACTATGCGTTTTACTGGAAGTTTTCTTTCTCACACGAATTCTCTGTGGAATCGTTTATCACTGGTGATTTTTCCGGACCGATACGACTTAAAGACCTTCAATAACTTCTTACTCCTTTCTAAAGAGCCGGCAACGCACTTGGAATTTCCCCAGTGTTGCAGATGTTTATGGACGGCGGTAGTCACTTACCATCATGCAAATGCTCGTTTGCTACCTCTGTCCTAGAAAAAAGTGTCAAAATTACGAGATTTCTGGTATGTCGGTCGTTAATCCACCTGCCAAGCTCATGCTCTGAGACTTATAATGTATAAATAAATGCTCAATAGACTTAAATCACTTGTTTTGAGGTAGCGCAAGTGTAGGGCGCTCTACTACATTTCTATGTGCGTGAAGTGCGCGAATAACCCGATTCCAGTATAGCACCCCAAAAATTGTTAATTGCAGTTTCAGTTGCTGATTGAGTCAATGATCGGTGGCAAAGGGAAACATCCTTAAGAATCCTGCATTGGACGAAAGTAAGAAAGGTTTATTTCGGATATATAGTTGTAAAATTTGATGACAGAAACAGGCACGGTACCCACCCGTTCGGACTCCTAGGCGAGAAAGGAATCCTGCCACCTAGATTTAAGTTTCATAAAATTACTTTTACTTACATTTGTAAAGGAGTATTTATATCCGTCGGGGTTGGCTACAGGTATTAGAATCCAGTCATAATCGTGTAGCATATCAGACTGAGTCAGGTTGTGAAGTGCATATAATACTATAGAAGGAGTGATCCAATCCCGACCGAAGAAACCGGCATCAATGAGAATGATTGTCTTATTTTTATCTTCAAAGTTTGTCGTTGAGATTTTTAAATATTTTAATGGGCGACCTTCGAATGAGTTTCCAGGGGATATTATAGTTACAAGGTCAGGATATTGTTCAGCAATATAATCAATATAGTCATAGATCTGTAACATGAAATAAAGTTGTTATGTTATATACGCTTTTTTTAGCTTTACCTGCATGTATCTAAGTATGTATGAATGTTATGGAATTTTTTAATTTTTCATGCACTTCTATACGTCTAAATATATGAAATTTTACGGACGTTTTAATATCCGAATACAATATAATGATTTCAAGTGTCTGGAGACCATGACCTACTGGGATCGTCATAGCTCGTGATCAATACTTATTGATTAATTTTCTTCAACCGTAACGACCTCAAAACAAAAAGTAGTTTATGTGTAGTCTCAGGTTTAAGAGAAAATATGTTTCACGAGAAAAGTCCCAACTGCGGTCCCAAGGAAAAATGCGTACTTAAAAGCAATTTAAGGAATCGAAAGCAAATGTCAAATTTTTCAAAGACTGTGACGCCGCGGCTATGGGACTTTTTTCATAGGATAGGGCATCGATCACTAATAAAGAATAGTGATCGATGGGATAGGGTGACAAATGAGCACACAGTCCACCTGATGGTAGGTGGTTGCTGTGACCCATAGACATCTACATCTATCCTAGGTTACGAATCAAAATGCAGATACACTGTCACCCGTGAGGATTTAGATGGATTCCCTCGTTTCCGGTAAAAAGGGTCTTCGATTCTACACTCACCATACGAAACACAGCAGCATTAAGCTGCTATAGTACGCTGGTATTCTGTAAGAGCGTGGTACTTCCGGTCGAGCCGACCCATTCGTGCTACAACTATACTAGGTACTAATATAACTGCATCGTGGCTCTTACACGTATAAAAACTTACTAGACTAGATTTGACTCACTTCTTTAGTAAGAGAATATTACGGTTTTAGTGAAGTTTTTTTCATAATCTGTCAATATCGTTTTATTATATCTTCGTCGCGAAAAACGGCAAGCAGATTAATATTACAGTAATAATTTGGAACAGTTTCGAAAAAACCCTCTATTTTAAGAGTATGGTATATTAACACCATTCATTTTAATTACCAGAAAAAGGTTACGGGTATTCTTTATTCGTGATATAATATGTGAAATTAGAAATTAATTTTGACAAAATTTTTGCTTATATTGGAAAAAGTCGACTAAATGTACACAATGTAAAAGAAATGTTTTATTATTACCGGATTAATTGCAGTAGTGAAATACAATTCCACGTATCACCATCATTGAAATTTACTCTGCGCACTCTGTTCACCAATTGAGAAAATTTTGATATTAAAAATTCTGAACTTGTTGAGTAACATTAATTTTTTTATTTCCTCTATTTTATTAACTAAAATAATTTTACTTAAATCCCCACAAAATTTTCTGACAATTTAAAAATAGTGTATAATTTATATTTTTTAAAGTACACGTAGTAATAAAGCACGCCACATTAGTTAATAGATACCACACCTCCTCAAGTTCCAGATAGTTATCCAAAGGAATTGTTCCGTTTTTCATTCCGCTGCTTTCGCGACGTCTTTTTTCCATCAACTCATCGTCGATATCCAGTTGCCTGCAAAAAATTATTAAAAATATATAAATAATAACTTATTTAAAACATTAAAAGCTTTTCATTTCTTGCATTATTGCATAACCATGTAGTAGCGGTGTAAGAATGCTCACTACCCCATATCGTCCCGTGGATGTCGTAACAGGCGACAGATGGAAACTAAGACTGAGGAGATAGGTAACAAAATCATCCTGCTAATAGCTGAATAAAAGAACCTGCGGCTGCCAAACCGCCTGCCAAGCGTGGCAACTATAGCGAAATCCCCCCATGAGGTTATCTTTGAGGGAGGCCTATGTTCAGCAGTGGACTTTTATAGGCTGTAATAGATTTCCTTGAATAATACACGGTTATCTTATTCCTAGTGGAAGTGTTATTTGATTAGTTAACTAAGATTGATTGTTAGTATTTTTAGGCAAGAACTACAAATTGGGTAAAGGCCGCCTTGAAAGATGCTGTCTATATGTAGTGCCATTTAGACCCAACTTGGGGCAGTATTGTTTTAATCTCGTCTTTACACCATATCAGAGGTCTCCCTCTGCTCTTTTTCCTTGTGGGTCACTGCACCTTTTACGGTCCATATCTGCTACGTAAGCCTCGCTACGTGATCTGCTCATTTAAATGTTCTATTAAAACTGTATTTGTTCCATGTTTGCTGCACTCTTCTTTCTATTTCCATGTTGTTGTTATTTCTGTAAAAATAAATGTTTTCCCCGAGTAGAAGTATTTATCTTCAGTCGTGTATTTGAGCTAACTGCAAGAAATCGATCATGAACTGCATTTGTGAGTTTGTTTCTGAAAGTATGGCTTTGTTGCCCACGAACCTCAGATTACTTGAAAACGCGTCTTGTGTACAGAGTCTCTGTTTGCTCCAGTCAAATCGAGGCTTTTAGTATGTGTATAAAGATTTTTGTGGATAGTGGGTCGCTCTGTCTTACTTCTTCTCTATTACAATTATATAACATGAACAAATAGAAACATAACGTGTATCCTAAACTAGATTTTCTTCGGTACTACGGCTGCTTGTCATCCAAATAACAAAAATTATTGTGACCTCTTTTATAAATTATGTTTAAGACATATCCATAGGATTAATAAGCAATAGTGACAATGGACCGGCTACATAAATCGAAGAACCGACAACCGATGGAGAAGAGAAAGGTTCTCAAGTATCAGCCTTGTATTGGTAAGTTAAAAAAGAATTTCAGTGGCTCCTTTTTAGGATTCCGTAGTCAACTAGGAACTCTTATAGTTTCGCCATGTCTGTCTGTCCGTCTGTCCGTCCTCGCTTAATCTATGTGACCGTTAGCACTAGAAAGCTGAAATTTGGTACCAATATGTGTATCAATCACGCCGACAAAGTGGTACAATAAAAATTGGAAAAAAATGTTTTATTAGGGTAGCCTCCCTATATGTAAAGTGGGAAGTGATTTTTTTTTAATTTCAACCCTAACGTGTGATATATTGTTGGAAAGGTATTTAAAAATGAATAGGGGTTTACTCAAATCGTTTTTTGATAATGTCAATAATTTCGGAAATAATCGCTCCAAAAGTAAAAAAAACAATGTGTCCCCCCCCCCCCCCCCCGTTGTGTGAAAAGTAGAACTTTATAAGGACTTTCTAGGAAAATCATTTTGAACTTGGGTGGAAACAACAGTACCCACTACCGGGAGCAGTTGCAGGAGCGCGGAGCGCTGCTGGAGCGCGAACATAATGGATGCCCACCTTTAAACTCATAAGTGGGAACACTTATTGGCCGGTTTTTTAACTTACCGATACTTCGTCTTCGAGAACAAAAGTATAATTAAAGGTTTAGCGGCATTTCATCTTATTTCTTAGGGGTGACAACTCGTGAGTAGTCTTCTTTGTTTTGAATTAGTTGCAGTTGTCCACGAGCTAATGTAGCCACTTACCCATTAAATGGACTGTAAACTTGTTTATTGACCTAACACTTATTAGGAAAAATAGTCTACCATTATTATTATTACAATACGAATATATAAATAAATGATGTCAGTGGTAGAGCTATGCTGCAGCCACATTACGGTTTCAGCATGAATGGACTGGTAGGGGAAGGACTACCCTCTTACTTATACTTGCTTCAGCTGCTACGTTGTGCCAAAGTGTAGAAATCCGGCAACTTTAAACTGAAAACTAGGCATTCCTTGTTAGTCCTTAGGTGGCAACTCATCAATCATTTTGATTCTTAATCGAGAATAGATATCATCCATACCATCAGGTTAACTGTGGGCTCGTTCGTTACCCTTATTCTAGAAAATAAAATCATGAAAAATTCAAGTTGTTTATATATTTAATAAATGGTAAATGTAAATATTTTTCACTAAACTACTTCAATTGTTTCCTTTTATTAGCATTTTTATCAATGTAGTTAATAATCTTTTAATTCTGTAGATTAGTCGCGTATTGCATCAGTCGATGTTATCTGTTTGGGTTTTATTACCAGATAATCCAAGTAATTTTACCAATGATATAATTACGCTGTCGCTGACGTGCGCTGTATAGTAACTGTTTGAGATTAATACTACAAAAATAATTCTTAGGTATGGTACATTAGAAGGCTAAAACATAAATTCTAAATACATTTTCTACATAATTAAAATACACCATGTAACGGCTTTTGTATCATTCCATGGGTGTCCGAGAAAGATAGGCAACCGTCACCCTTTGATTGCCTCATACATATCTACTCAATTTCAAAGTAAAAGTAATTTTGACTTAGTTGCTACTTTTGGTAGGCAGGTTTACACCCGCAATTATTTTGTTATTTTGAGTGTTTTTCAAAAAGATACTGCCGCCCATCTTCTATTTCATTTCCCTCTGTCATCTCTTATGACAGTCACGTCATGTGTGGTGGTAAATATTCTTATCCTGCCACTACACAGCGAAAAACTAGTCCATTTTATTCTATTCAACAACTACAAGAGTTCACTGGCCCATAATAGACAAATAAATAAATAAAAAAAATTAAAACAAAGTAGTATAAAGAATAATTTCTTTTTAATTGACACTGGCAAATGTACAACAGTACGAGTCCATTACCTGAGAAAGAAATATTTCAGCACCATTTTAAAGTTATAAATAACTTACGCTTTTACATCTTCGGCGTGGATCTTGTAAGCGATGCCGTGATCTCGCAGAGACTTAATGAAATCTTCATGTAGTTCAGGTTTCACTAGCGCAAGTCCGTTTCGCTCTACAGCTGGATTACTTAAAAAGTTGATGCCATATTTCTCAACGACAGAACCTAATACCTGCAGCTGTACTGTGTTGGAAGGTTTGACAAAATACGACTTCCATCTGAAACGAAGCATTTTCAAGATTATTCTCCTTATTTTTCCATTTACCACAGACCTTAAAAAATGCCACTGCTGAACTTAGGCCTTCCCGGCAGATAGCCTCAAGGATATTTGCTATTGTTGCCACACTTGACAGACAAGCTGGCAGCCACAAAATGTTATTAGCTTGTTTTTCTGAAAGATGCTACTGCCAGTCTCCTGGTTCTTTTACCTTTTTTGCCTTCCACGATACACTCGGGATGTTATGTGGTTGTGGATTCTCCTACGCCGATGATAATCGGTACGGCATTATTTACCCTAATTACAAAAAGGGATTGTGTGCTTCACAGTCTATAAAATGTCTAAATCTAAAAATAAGTTTGAATCATGACCGATATTGGTAATCGATTAAACTGGAAACGATAAATGTGAATAGATTTAAACAATAAAAGAAATATTTTTTTAGCCGGCAGTACAGTAGTTTTTCAGAGTGGTAGAGCCATGCTGCAGTTATATTAGTAGTATAATTGTAGCACGAATGGGTCGGCTCGACCGGGGAAGGACCACGCTCTCACAGAATACCAGCGTGAAATAGTAGCTTAATGCTGCTGTGTTTCGTATGGAGAGTGTAGAGAACCGGAAATCCTTATTACAGGAAACGAGGCATTCAATCTTAGTTCTCACGGGTGACAACGCATCTTTTTTTTATAGAAGTGGCTCACCTGATGTTAATTGACTACCGCCGCCCATGATCAACCGCAACACCAGATGAATTGCAGATGCGTTGCCGGCCCTTAAATGCATATGATTATATAATGCATATTACTATGCATATATAATTATCTGCATTTTGATTTGTAATCGAGGATAGATGTAGATGTCTATGGGCCGCAGTAACCACTTACCATCAGGTGGACTGTGTGCTCGTTTGTCATCCTATCCTATAATAAAAAGAAAGCCTAATGGCAGAGTATGGAACGCGATCTCAAAAGTAGTTGGTTCGAATCCGCCATTTAACTTCTGTCGTGAACCACTCCTAACACAAATATTTTGAGCTTACGGAACGTGGTTACAGGGGAACATTAGTAATGTGAATAACATTGCTAATGTCTTTAGTTTTAAAATAAAAAAAAAGTAAAACGCAAGCATCAGATGTTTGACGCAATCAAAAATTTTATCTAATAACCTTATTAATTATTGCACGGTTCACAAATAAATCTACTTTTTAGTAGAAATTTTAAAATTTACGTTCACAAGACATTTCGTAAATTGTGTTTTCATTGTTGAAGTCAGTAACAATTATGACAATAAAATAATCCCTACATTTCATCTTCTGAAGTCGGTGTTAAGACATAACGTGTGATGGAGAATTATAGTCCCGACTTAAAAGATTATTACGTGGAAATTATTTTTGATAAAAAATTAAATTCTGATTTTTTTTTGTGCACTAAAAATATAAAAGCTGAGTGCCGTACCCAAAATTTTTATCTGAATAGTAACATTAAAAATAAATTTTTCCACAGTTACGGGTGGACTTTCATTTTTCAATTTATGTGAGCCCACCTATGAAGTATAGACTTTACTTAAGATATAACTTTATCAAAAAGGAATCACCAAAATCATAAAAAGCATATAGTTGACTTGAGAACTTCCTCCTTTTTTGAAGTCAGCAAAAAAGTAATTTAACCTCCTCTTATTTCGAATATGGATCTGAAAGAGGAAAAAATTGGCTGCCCTGCTGCAGTGTCTGTTGGCAGACTTTACATGTTCTCGAAATCATAATCATTTATTCATTATTTAAACAAAGAATTTCACAAAATACGTTTCTGAGTTTCCTGCAACAAAATATTTAACTACTTTCTCAAACGTGCAGTCTTTCCTGCGATGCTTTCCGTATCGGTTAAGCACAAAATAGAACACTGAAAATGGCAATAGCAATTTCTATGGTGCCAGCAATGATCGAACTAAGTTTGCTCAAGTTATTTAATTTTAAGACGAATACCTATTCCCTGCCGTACAAAATCTTTAATTACTTGGGAATATTTATCAAATTTAAAAATACACTATATTGATATTTTCATTTTAAAAATGAAACACATTCTCGGCGCGATACCACGGGGAGTAGGACTGTATTTCAATTTAAGTTATTAGACTTATTTATTTTTTATAATAATGTTTTAATATTGAATAACGTTATATAAAAACAAATCGATTAACTTATTTCTAAAATAAATATAGAGATAATTTTACCCTTGATATTGTTCGTGCTTGGCGTTAGCCACAGCAAGCAGGATAAGTACAGCCCAAGCCTTCATTACTGTTTATGTCAGAAAAAAATCGCACAAATATTTACATAATACGTGCACGTAAGTATACTTGATAATATGCACAAAATAACTGGCTTTAGAATGCTTAAAGATTGGTCCGTGACAGTAACAATAAATTAATACCGACTAAGCTGTTTTGTCGATTGTTTAAACTAAGTATTTAAGTCTGCATTCCTTATCAGTAGCGCTAACAACTGATGCAGATGGATATTTTTGGACTTAAAACTAATAAATTGTGGTATGGTTTAAAAAAAGGTCGTGTATTCATATTTAAAAATTTTAAGAATCAAAATATCCACAGTCTTGAAAATTAGATATTTAAAAAATAAGTTTTGAATAAGACAAAATGGATAATCGATTTAACTATAATCGGTTAATGTGAATAGTTCCAAACAGTTCAAAAACACAAATACGCAAACACCAGATGATTGTCTCTATCAACATTCTTATCCATTAACGTTAATATTAATTGAACGGTTCGCAAATAGATTCTTATTTTTAAGAAGAAATCTTAAAATCAATTCAGAATAATTTAAAACCGAGTTTTCTATTACTCTGATAGTTATATAGAATTGCCATCAAGTGACTTTGTTCGATAAAACATATTTCCATTTACGTTTGCCAGGGACGATGATCATAGTTCTATACAATTATCTAAAAAGCCACATTGCAGCTAAATTATGGTTCTGGCGCGAATGGGTCAATTCAACCGGGAAGGATCATGCTCTCACTGAATAACCGCGTTAAATAGGTTTCATATGATTAATGTAGAGAATCGAAGACTCTTTCTACTGGAAACGGGGCATTACATCTTAGTTCTCAGGGGTGACAACACATCTGTATTTTGAATGATTTAAAACCTAGAGTCGCTAAGACAAAACCATAAATTTACGACGAATTTATTAACTTTGGCCTCTTAATAAATTTATATATTACGAATTATGTACACAAAAATTAAAGCAGTTAATATAAAATAATACTCATTCTGCAAAAGCTAGTACTATCTAAATGGGATGGTCAACTTCCTGTGCCGATACTGGCCTTGACTTGCTTCGTAACAACCAAAAAGGGAAACGGCGTTCACACCTCTTCTTTCGGCTGGCTTCTTAAGTCGGCCGCTTGGTCCCTACCACAACGGACTTATGAGAAACGGGTCTTGCGCGTCCTATAGGGTACAACTACACCACTATACTGAGTTCGGGGCGACGTGGTGGGTGTAACCTTAGACTCCGTTCAACTCCGTGCGACAACCCCGTTTCTCAAAAGAAAGTGGTCGACGTCTAAAAATACGGGCCTCAAGGAATGGTCCCGGTCCAGACGTCAGTCATGTACTAAGTGGACTGTATATATTTTTACTTCCCTACTTTTAAGGTGGACACTGAAGAGGTTTTCAAATAAAAATAAAAATGTGTAAATACCCCTTGGATATGTGATACCGAAATTTCACTACTTTCATGACTTTCACTTTACTTTCTCCAATTTGGTTTTCTTTCTTGCTTTATAACTGTAAAGTCCCGAACTTCTCCGAATTACCTACCTACTCTAAAAGCTAAATCAGAATAAGAACCGCGCGCGCAAAGCTATATTGAATTACTTTAATGCTCCTACAATGATCAGTAACCTTGACGATTTAGACTTTGTTTAAATTTAGCGACATCTACCAAAAGCAGACGTACTACAATGGCACTACGTAAATAGTAGACAAAGATTAACGATGTATAGATAACACTGGTCGGCATCAAAATAAGAGCAAAAATATGTATATATGGAAGTTATTACGTTAGTTACGTTAAATCCAAATATGTAGTTAGAATTCACCTAGCACGTCTAGTTTCGACGCAATAGCATTTTTTGTTTGCACTAGAATTGTTTGCTTATAGTTGCAGGCAGCAGTATTTGTGAACGTTAGTATGTACATGTATTTAGTTGTGTTCTTAGTCTGTTCTACTGTTCAAATCAAAGTTGGTAGATAAATAAAGAAGAGCATGGGTAGCTTTTGAAAATGTATGTCACAATTTTCTTGGCAATAAAAAGGCTGAAAATTACACAGAGCTGATAGAAGAACTGCTTTCGTCGTATCATCAACTTGGATGCAATATGTCTTTAAAAATTCACTTCTTGCATTCACATTTAGATTTTTTCCCAGAAAATCTTGGTGCCGTGTCTGATGAGCATGGTGAAAGATTCCACCAAGACATTGCACATATGGAAAAAAGATACAGCGGCAAGTGAACCCCAGCAATGCTAGCTGATTTTTGCTGGGAAATAAATCGAGAAACAGCAGTTAAAATGTATAAAAGAAAGCGATCTACCAAATAGTTATCATTTTTATGTACTTTTTATATTTTTTAATTCATATTTCATTTTAATTTGTGTTGTAAAAGTCATCAATCAGTGTAAATTTTTTCGTTCTAAAATATATACATATTTATATATATATATATATTTATTTATTTAAATGTAAATATCTGAAAAGCTAGAGGTGATAGTTGAAATCTTTAAACAGATTTGGACTCAACAAATCAAAGCCAATAGAAATTATATAGTAAAGTTTTTGCTCCCGGATTTTTATTTTTTTTTGCCGACCAGTGTAATATGACAACTTATTTGCATAATTTTATTCGAACTCTGAGAGACTTAGTAGTGAATTGACGTATTTAGACCTTGTAACAATATTCACTCCCATGTGCAGCACGGACGTACCTACGTGATACTTTGTGAAGGTATGTGGATGACCAGGTAAGAACCTTAGTGGTTCCCAGCAATGAAAATGCTTAGGAAGATTTAGTTTTCAGAAACTCTCATATTCAGTACGGACGTTGCTACGTGAAACTTTGTGAAGGTATGTGGATGACCAGTTAAGAACCTTAGTGGTTCTCAGCAATGAAAATGGTTAGGAAGATTTAGTTTTCAGAAACTCTCATATTCAGCACCGACGTTCCTACGTGACATTTTGTGAAGGTATGTGGACGACCAGGTAAGTACCAGGTGGTTCTTAGCAATGGAAATGGTTAGGAAGATTTAGTTTTTAGAAACTCTCATGTTCAGCACGGATTCTGTATACGTGCCACATTGTGAAGGTATGTGGATGATCAGGTATGTACCAAGTGGTTCTTAGCAATGGAAATGGTTAGGAAGATTTACTTTTTAGAAACTCTCATATTCGGCATGGGTTATGTATACGTGACACTTTGTGAAGGTATATGAATGAACACGTAAGTACCAAGCCTAGCAAGTGGTTCTCAGCAATGGAAATGGTTACGAAGATTTACTTTTTAGAAACTCTCATATTCGGCATGGGTTATGTATACGTGACACTTTGTGAAGGTATATGAATGAACACGTAAGTACCAAGCCTAGCAAGTGGTTCTCAGCAATGGAAATGGTTAGGAAGATTTAGTTTTTAGAAACTCTCATATTCGGCATGGGTTATGTATACGTGACACTTTGTGAAGGTATATGAATGAACACGTAAGTACCAAGCCTACCAAGTGGTTCTCAGCAATGGAAATGGTTAGGAAGATTTACTTTTTAGAAACTCTCATATTCGGCATGGGTTATGTATACGTGACACTTTGTGAAGGTATATGAATGAACACGTAAGTACCAAGCCTAGCAAGTGGTTCTCAGCAATGGAAATGGTTAGGAAGATTTACTTTTTAGAAACTCTCATATTCGGCATGGGTTATGTATACGTGACACTTTGTGAAGGTATATGAATGAACACGTAAGTACCAAGCCTACCAAGTGGTTCTCAGCAATGGAAATGGTTAGGAAGATTTACTTTTTAGAAACTCTCATATTCGGCATGGGTTATGTATACGTGACACTTTGTGAAGGTATATGAATGAACACGTAAGTACCAAGCCTACCAAGTGGTTCTCAGCAATGGAAATGGTTAGGAAGATTTACTTTTTAGAAACTCTCATATTCGGCATGGGTTATGTATACGTGACACTTTGTGAAGGTATATGAATGAACACGTAAGTACCAAGCCTAGCAAGTGGTTCTCAGCAATGGAAATGGTTAGGAAGATTTACTATTTAGAAACTCTCATATTCGGCATGGGTTATGTATACGTGACACTTTGTGAAGGTATATGAATGAACACGTAAGTACCAAGCCTAGCAAGTGGTTCTCAGCAATGGAAGTGGTTAGGAAGATTTAGTTTTTAGAAACTCTCATATTCGGCATGGGTTATGTATACGTGACACTTTGTGAAGGTATATGAATGAACACGTAAGTACCAAGCCTAGCAAGTGGTTCTCAGCAATGGAAGTGGTTAGGAAGATTTAGTTTTTAGAAACTCTCATATTCGGCATGGGTTATGTATACGTGACACTTTGTGAAGGTATATGAATGAACACGTAAGTACCAAGCCTAGCAAGTGGTTCTCAGCAATGGAAATGGTTAGGAAGATTTACTTTTTAGAAACTCTCATATTCGGCATGGGTTATGTATACGTGACACTTTGTGAAGGTATATGAATGAACACGTAAGTACCAAGCCTACCAAGTGGTTCTCAGCAATGGAAATGGTTACGAAGATTTACTTTTTAGAAACTCTCATATTCGGCATGGGTTATGTATACGTGACACTTTGTGAAGGTATATGAATGAACACGTAAGTACCAAGCCTACCAAGTGGTTCTCAGCAATGGAAATGGTTACGAAGATTTACTTTTTAGAAACTCTCATATTCGGCATGGGTTATGTATACGTGACACTTTGTGAAGGTATATGAATGAACACGTAAGTACCAAGCCTACCAAGTGGTTCTCAGCAATGGAAATGGTTACGAAGATTTACTTTTTAGAAACTCTCATATTCGGCATGGGTTATGTATACGTGACACTTTGTGAAGGTATATGAATGAACACGTAAGTACCAAGCCTACCAAGTGGTTCTCAACAATGGAAATGGTTACGAAGATTTACTTTTTAGAAACTCTCATATTCGGCATGGGTTATGTATACGTGACACTTTGTGAAGGTATATGAATGAACACGTAAGTACCAAGCCTACCAAGTGGTTCTCAGCAATGGAAATGGTTAGGAAGATTTACTTTTTAGAAACTCTCATATTCGGCATGGGTTATGTATACGTGACACTTTGTGAAGGTATATGAATGAACACGTAAGTACCAAGCCTACCAAGTGGTTCTCAGCAATGGAAATGGTTACGAAGATTTACTTTTTAGAAACTCTCATATTCGGCATGGGTTATGTATACGTGACACTTTGTGAAGGTATATGAATGAACACGTAAGTACCAAGCCTACCAAGTGGTTCTCAGCAATGGAAATGGTTACGAAGATTTACTTTTTAGAAACTCTCATATTCGGCATGGGTTATGTATACGTGACACTTTGTGAAGGTATATGAATGAACACGTAAGTACCAAGCCTACCAAGTGGTTCTCAGCAATGGAAATGGTTAGGAAGATTTACTTTTTAGAAACTCTCATATTCGGCATGGGTTATGTATACGTGACACTTTGTGAAGGTATATGAATGAACACGTAAGTACCAAGCCTACCAAGTGGTTCTCAGCAATGGAAATGGTTAGGAAGATTTACTTTTTAGAAACTCTCATATTCGGCATGGGTTATGTATACGTGACACTTTGTGAAGGTATATGAATGAACACGTAAGTACCAAGCCTACCAAGTGGTTCTCAGCAATGGAAATGGTTACGAAGATTTACTTTTTAGAAACTCTCATATTCGGCATGGGTTATGTATACGTGACACTTTGTGAAGGTATATGAATGAACACGTAAGTACCAAGCCTACCAAGTGGTTCTCAACAATGGAAATGGTTACGAAGATTTACTTTTTAGAAACTCTCATATTCGGCATGGGTTATGTATACGTGACACTTTGTGAAGGTATATGAATGAACACGTAAGTACCAAGCCTACCAAGTGGTTCTCAGCAATGGAAATGGTTACGAAGATTTACTTTTTAGAAACTCTCATATTCGGCATGGGTTATGTATACGTGACACTTTGTGAAGGTATATGAATGAACACGTAAGTACCAAGCCTACCAAGTGGTTCTCAGCAATGGAAATGGTTACGAAGATTTACTTTTTAGAAACTCTCATATTCGGCATGGGTTATGTATACGTGACACTTTGTGAAGGTATATGAATGAACACGTAAGTACCAAGCCTACCAAGTGGTTCTCAGCAATGGAAATGGTTACGAAGATTTACTTTTTAGAAACTCTCATATTCGGCATGGGTTATGTATACGTGACACTTTGTGAAGGTATATGAATGAACACGTAAGTACCAAGCCTACCAAGTGGTTCTCAGCAATGGAAATGGTTACGAAGATTTACTTTTTAGAAACTCTCATATTCGGCATGGGTTATGTATACGTGACACTTTGTGAAGGTATATGAATGAACACGTAAGTACCAAGCCTACCAAGTGGTTCTCAGCAATGGAAATGGTTACGAAGATTTACTTTTTAGAAACTCTCATATTCGGCATGGGTTATGTATACGTGACACTTTGTGAAGGTATATGAATGAACACGTAAGTACCAAGCCTACCAAGTGGTTCTCAGCAATGGAAATGGTTACGAAGATTTACTTTTTAGAAACTCTCATATTCGGCATGGGTTATGTATACGTGACACTTTGTGAAGGTATATGAATGAACACGTAAGTACCAAGCCTACCAAGTGGTTCTCAACAATGGAAATGGTTACGAAGATTTACTTTTTAGAAACTCTCATATTCGGCATGGGTTATGTATACGTGACACTTTGTGAAGGTATATGAATGAACACGTAAGTACCAAGCCTACCAAGTGGTTCTCAGCAATGGAAATGGTTACGAAGATTTACTTTTTAGAAACTCTCATATTCGGCATGGGTTATGTATACGTGACACTTTGTGAAGGTATATGAATGAACACGTAAGTACCAAGCCTACCAAGTGGTTCTCAACAATGGAAATGGTTACGAAGATTTACTTTTTAGAAACTCTCATATTCGGCATGGGTTATGTATACGTGACACTTTGTGAAGGTATATGAATGAACACGTAAGTACCAAGCCTACCAAGTGGTTCTCAGCAATGGAAATGGTTAGGAAGATTTACTTTTTAGAAACTCTCATATTCGGCATGGGTTATGTATACGTGACACTTTGTGAAGGTATATGAATGAACACGTAAGTACCAAGCCTACCAAGTGGTTCTCAGCAATGGAAATGGTTACGAAGATTTACTTTTTAGAAACTCTCATATTCGGCATGGGTTATGTATACGTGACACTTTGTGAAGGTATATGAATGAACACGTAAGTACCAAGCCTACCAAGTGGTTCTCAGCAATGGAAATGGTTACGAAGATTTACTTTTTAGAAACTCTCATATTCGGCATGGGTTATGTATACGTGACACTTTGTGAAGGTATATGAATGAACACGTAAGTACCAAGCCTACCAAGTGGTTCTCAGCAATGGAAATGGTTACGAAGATTTACTTTTTAGAAACTCTCATATTCGGCATGGGTTATGTATACGTGACACTTTGTGAAGGTATATGAATGAACACGTAAGTACCAAGCCTACCAAGTGGTTCTCAGCAATGGAAATGGTTACGAAGATTTACTTTTTAGAAACTCTCATATTCGGCATGGGTTATGTATACGTGACACTTTGTGAAGGTATATGAATGAACACGTAAGTACCAAGCCTACCAAGTGGTTCTCAACAATGGAAATGGTTACGAAGATTTACTTTTTAGAAACTCTCATATTCGGCATGGGTTATGTATACGTGACACTTTGTGAAGGTATATGAATGAACACGTAAGTACCAAGCCTACCAAGTGGTTCTCAGCAATGGAAATGGTTAGGAAGATTTACTTTTTAGAAACTCTCATATTCGGCATGGGTTATGTATACGTGACACTTTGTGAAGGTATATGAATGAACACGTAAGTACCAAGCCTACCAAGTGGTTCTCAGCAATGGAAATGGTTACGAAGATTTACTTTTTAGAAACTCTCATATTCGGCATGGGTTATGTATACGTGACACTTTGTGAAGGTATATGAATGAACACGTAAGTACCAAGCCTACCAAGTGGTTCTCAGCAATGGAAATGGTTACGAAGATTTACTTTTTAGAAACTCTCATATTCGGCATGGGTTATGTATACGTGACACTTTGTGAAGGTATATGAATGAACACGTAAGTACCAAGCCTACCAAGTGGTTCTCAACAATGGAAATGGTTACGAAGATTTACTTTTTAGAAACTCTCATATTCGGCATGGGTTATGTATACGTGACACTTTGTGAAGGTATATGAATGAACACGTAAGTACCAAGCCTACCAAGTGGTTCTCAGCAATGGAAATGGTTAGGAAGATTTACTTTTTAGAAACTCTCATATTCGGCATGGGTTATGTATACGTGACACTTTGTGAAGGTATATGAATGAACACGTAAGTACCAAGCCTACCAAGTGGTTCTCAGCAATGGAAATGGTTAGGAAGATTTACTTTTTAGAAACTCTCATATTCGGCATGGGTTATGTATACGTGACACTTTGTGAAGGTATATGAATGAACACGTAAGTACCAAGCCTACCAAGTGGTTCTCAGCAATGGAAATGGTTAGGAAGATTTACTTTTTAGAAACTCTCATATTCGGCATGGGTTATGTATACGTGACACTTTGTGAAGGTATATGAATGAACACGTAAGTACCAAGCCTAGCAGGTGGTTCTCAGCAATGGAAATGGTTACGAAGATTTACTTTTTAGAAACTCTCATATTCGGCATGGGTTATGTATACGTGACACTTTGTGAAGGTATATGAATGAACACGTAAGTACCAAGCCTACCAAGTGGTTCTCAGCAATGGAAATGGTTAGGAAGATTTACTTTTTAGAAACTCTCATATTCGGCATGGGTTATGTATACGTGACACTTTGTGAAGGTATATGAATGAACACGTAAGTACCAAGCCTACCAAGTGGTTCTCAGCAATGGAAATGGTTAGGAAGATTTACTTTTTAGAAACTCTCATATTCGGCATGGGTTATGTATACGTGACACTTTGTGAAGGTATATGAATGAACACGTAAGTACCAAGCCTAGCAAGTGGTTCTCAGCAATGGAAATGGTTACGAAGATTTACTTTTTAGAAACTCTCATATTCGGCATGGGTTATGTATACGTGACACTTTGTGAAGGTATATGAATGAACACGTAAGTACCAAGCCTAGCAAGTGGTTCTCAGTAATGGAAATGGTTAGGAAGATTTACTTTTTAGAAACTCTCATGTTCAGCACGGATTCTATATACGTGACACTTTGTGAAGGTATATGAATGAACACGTAAGTACCAAGCCTAGCAAGTGGTTCTCAGCAATGGAAATGGTTACGAAGATTTACTTTTTAGAAACTCTCATATTCGGCATGGGTTATGTATACGTGACACTTTGTGAAGGTATATGAATGAACACGTAAGTACCAAGCCTAGCAAGTGGTTCTCAGTAATGGAAATGGTTAGGAAGATTTACTTTTTAGAAACTCTCATGTTCAGCACGGATTCTATATACGTGACACTTTGTGAAGGTATATGAATGAACACGTAAGTACCAAGCCTACCAAGTGGTTCTCAGCAATGGAAATGGTTAGGAAGATTTACTTTTTAGAAACTCTCATATTCGGCATGGGTTATGTATACGTGACACTTTGTGAAGGTATATGAATGAACACGTAAGTACCAAGCCTACCAAGTGGTTCTCAGCAATGGAAATGGTTAGGAAGATTTACTTTTTAGAAACTCTCATATTCGGCATGGGTTATGTATACGTGACACTTTGTGAAGGTATATGAATGAACACGTAAGTACCAAGCCTACCAAGTGGTTCTCAGCAATGGAAATGGTTAGGAAGATTTAGTTTTTAGAAACTCTCATATTCGGCATGGGTTATGTATACGTGACACTTTGTGAAGGTATATGAATGAACACGTAAGTACCAAGCCTAGCAAGTGGTTCTCAGCAATGGAAATGGTTAGGAAGATTTAGTTTTTAGAAACTCTCATGTTCAGCACGGATTCTGTATACGTGACACTTTGTGAAGGTATATGAATGAACACGTAAGTACCAAGCCTACCAAGTGGTTCTCAGCAATGGAAATGGTTAGGAAGATTTACTTTTTAGAAACTCTCATATTCGGCATGGGTTATGTATACGTGACACTTTGTGAAGGTATATGAATGAACACGTAAGTACCAAGCCTACCAAGTGGTTCTCAGTAATGGAAATGGTTAGGAAGATTTAGTTTTTAGAAACTCTCATGTTCAGCACGGATTCTGTATACGTGACACTTTGTGAAGGTATATGAATGAACACGTAAGTACCAAGCCTACCAAGTGGTTCTCAGCAATGGAAATGGTTAGGAAGATTTACTTTTTAGAAACTCTCATATTCGGCATGGGTTATGTATACGTGACACTTTGTGAAGGTATATGAATGAACACGTAAGTACCAAGCCTAGCAAGTGGTTCTCAGCAATGGAAATGGTTAGGAAGATTTAGTTTTTAGAAACTCTCATGTTCAGCACGGATTCTGTATACGTGACACTTTGTGAAGGTATATGAATGAACACGTAAGTACCAAGCCTACCAAGTGGTTCTCAGCAATGGAAATGGTTAGGAAGATTTACTTTTTAGAAACTCTCATATTCGGCATGGGTTATGTATACGTGACACTTTGTGAAGGTATATGAATGAACACGTAAGTACCAAGCCTACCAAGTGGTTCTCAGTAATGGAAATGGTTAGGAAGATTTACTTTTTAGAAACTCTCATGTTCAGCACGGATTCTATATACGTGACACTTTGTGAAGGTATATGAATGAACACGTAAGTACCAAGCCTACCAAGTGGTTCTCAGCAATGGAAATGGTTAGGAAGATTTACTTTTTAGAAACTCTCATATTCGGCATGGGTTATGTATACGTGACACTTTGTGAAGGTATATGAATGAACACGTAAGTACCAAGCCTACCAAGTGGTTCTCAGCAATGGAAATGGTTAGGAAGATTTACTTTTTAGAAACTCTCATATTCGGCATGGGTTATGTATACGTGACACTTTGTGAAGGTATATGAATGAACACGTAAGTACCAAGCCTACCAAGTGGTTCTCAGCAATGGAAATGGTTAGGAAGATTTACTTTTTAGAAACTCTCATATTCGGCATGGGTTACGTATACGTGACACTTTGTGAAGGTATATGAATGAACACGTAAGTACCAAGCCTAGCAAGTGGTTCTCAGCAATGGAAATGGTTAGGAAGATTTAGTTTTTAGAAACTCTCATGTTCAGCACGGATTCTGTATACGTGACACTTTGTGAAGGTATATGAATGAACACGTAAGTACCAAGCCTACCAAGTGGTTCTCAGCAATGGAAATGGTTAGGAAGATTTACTTTTTAGAAACTCTCATATTCGGCATGGGTTATGTATACGTGACACTTTGTGAAGGTATATGAATGAACACGTAAGTACCAAGCCTACCAAGTGGTTCTCAGTAATGGAAATGGTTAGGAAGATTTACTTTTTAGAAACTCTCATGTTCAGCACGGATTCTATATACGTGACACTTTGTGAAGGTATATGAATGAACACGTAAGTACCAAGCCTACCAAGTGGTTCTCAGCAATGGAAATGGTTAGGAAGATTTACTTTTTAGAAACTCTCATATTCGGCATGGGTTATGTATACGTGACACTTTGTGAAGGTATATGAATGAACACGTAAGTACCAAGCCTACCAAGTGGTTCTCAGCAATGGAAATGGTTACGAAGATTAACTTTTTAGAAACTCTCATATTCGGCATGGGTTATGTATACGTGACACTTTGTGAAGGTATATGAATGAACACGTAAGTACCAAGCCTACCAAGTGGTTCTCAGCAATGGAAATGGTTAGGAAGATTTACTTTTTAGAAACTCTCATATTCGGCATGGGTTATGTATACGTGACACTTTGTGAAGGTATATGAATGAACACGTAAGTACCAAGCCTAGCAAGTGGTTCTCAGCAATGGAAATGGTTAGGAAGATTTAGTTTTTAGAAACTCTCATGTTCAGCACGGATTCTGTATACGTGACACTTTGTGAAGGTATATGAATGAACACGTAAGTACCAAGCCTACCAAGTGGTTCTCAGCAATGGAAATGGTTAGGAAGATTTGCTTTTTAGAAACTCTCATATTCGGCATGGGTTATGTATACGTGACACTTTGTGAAGGTATATGAATGAACACGTAAGTACCAAGCCTACCAAGTGGTTCTCAGTAATGGAAATGGTTAGGAAGATTTACTTTTTAGAAACTCTCATGTTCAGCACGGATTCTATATACGTGACACTTTGTGAAGGTATATGAATGAACACGTAAGTACCAAGCCTACCAAGTGGTTCTCAGCAATGGAAATGGTTAGGAAGATTTACTTTTTAGAAACTCTCATATTCGGCATGGGTTATGTATACGTGACACTTTGTGAAGGTATATGAATGAACACGTAAGTACCAAGCCTACCAAGTGGTTCTCAGCAATGGAAATGGTTACGAAGATTAACTTTTTAGAAACTCTCATATTCGGCATGGGTTATGTATACGTGACACTTTGTGAAGGTATATGAATGAACACGTAAGTACCAAGCCTACCAAGTGGTTCTCAGCAATGGAAATGGTTAGGAAGATTTACTTTTTAGAAACTCTCATATTCGGCATGGGTTATGTATACGTGACACTTTGTGAAGGTATATGAATGAACACGTAAGTACCAAGCCTACCAAGTGGTTCTCAGTAATGGAAATGGTTAGGAAGATTTAGTTTTCAGAAACTCTCATATTCAGCACCGACGTTCCTACGTGACATTTTGTGAAGGTATGTGGACGACCAGGTAAGTACCAGGTGGTTCTTAGCAATGGAAATGGTTAGGAAGATTTAGTTTTTAGAAACTCTCATGTTCAGCACGGATTCTGTATACGTGCCACATTGTGAAGGTATGTGGATGATCAGGTATGTACCAAGTGGTTCTTAGCAATGGAAATGGTTAGGAAGATTTACTTTTTAGAAACTCTCATATTCGGCATGGATTATGTATACGTGACACTTTGTGAAGGTATATGAATGAACACGTAAGTACCAAGCCTACCAAGTGGTTCTCAGCAATGGAAATGGTTAGGAAGATTTACTTTTTAGAAACTCTCATATTCGGCATGGGTTATGTATACGTGACACTTTGTGAAGGTATATGAATGAACACGTAAGTACCAAGCCTACCAAGTGGTTCTCAGTAATGGAAATGGTTAGGAAGATTTACTTTTTAGAAACTCTCATGTTCAGCACGGATTCTATATACGTGACACTTTGTGAAGGTATATGAATGAACACGTAAGTACCAAGCCTACCAAGTGGTTCTCAGCAATGGAAATGGTTAGGAAGATTTACTTTTTAGAAACTCTCATATTCGGCATGAGTTATGTATACGTGACACTTTGTGAAGGTATATGAATGAACACGTAAGTACCAAGCCTACCAAGTGGTTCTCAGCAATGGAAATGGTTAGGAAGATTTACTTTTTAGAAACTCTCATATTCGGCATGGGTTATGTATACGTGACACTTTGTGAAGGTATATGAATGAACACGTAAGTACCAAGCCTAGCAAGTGGTTCTCAGTAATGGAAATGGTTAGGAAGATTTACTTTTTAGAAACTCTCATGTTCAGCACGGATTCTGTATACGTGACACTTTGTGAAGGTATATGAATGAACACGTAAGTACCAAGCCTACCAAGTGGTTCTCAGCAATGGAAATGGTTAGGAAGATTTACTTTTTAGAAACTCTCATATTCGGCATGGGTTATGTATACGTGACACTTTGTGAAGGTATATGAATGAACACGTAAGTACCAAGCCTAGCAAGTGGTTCTCAGTAATGGAAATGGTTAGGAAGATTTACTTTTTAGAAACTCTCATGTTCAGCACGGATTCTATATACGTGACACTTTGTGAAGGTATATGAATGAACACGTAAGTACCAAGCCTACCAAGTGGTTCTCAGCAATGGAAATGGTTAGGAAGATTTACTTTTTAGAAACTCTCATATTCGGCATGGGTTATGTATACGTGACACTTTGTGAAGGTATATGAATGAACACGTAAGTACCAAGCCTACCAAGTGGTTCTCAGCAATGGAAATGGTTAGGAAGATTTACTTTTTAGAAACTCTCATATTCGGCATGGGTTATGTATACGTGACACTTTGTGAAGGTATATGAATGAACACGTAAGTACCAAGCCTACCAAGTGGTTCTCAGCAATGGAAATGGTTAGGAAGATTTAGTTTTTAGAAACTCTCATATTCGGCATGGGTTATGTATACGTGACACTTTGTGAAGGTATATGAATGAACACGTAAGTACCAAGCCTAGCAAGTGGTTCTCAGTAATGGAAATGGTTAGGAAGATTTACTTTTTAGAAACTCTCATGTTCAGCACGGATTCTATATACGTGACACTTTGTGAAGGTATATGAATGAACACGTAAGTACCAAGCCTACCAAGTGGTTCTCAGCAATGGAAATGGTTAGGAAGATTTACTTTTTAGAAACTCTCATATTCGGCATGGGTTATGTATACGTGACACTTTGTGAAGGTATATGAATGAACACGTAAGTACCAAGCCTACCAAGTGGTTCTCAGCAATGGAAATGGTTAGGAAGATTTACTTTTTAGAAACTCTCATATTCGGCATGGGTTATGTATACGTGACACTTTGTGAAGGTATATGAATGAACACGTAAGTACCAAGCCTGCCAAGTGGTTCTCAGCAATGGAAATGGTTAGGAAGATTTAGTTTTTAGAAACTCTCATATTCGGCATGGGTTATGTATACGTGACACTTTGTGAAGGTATATGAATGAACACGTAAGTACCAAGCCTAGCAAGTGGTTCTCAGTAATGGAAATGGTTAGGAAGATTTACTTTTTAGAAACTCTCATGTTCAGCACGGATTCTATATACGTGACACTTTGTGAAGGTATATGAATGAACACGTAAGTACCAAGCCTACCAAGTGGTTCTCAGCAATGGAAATGGTTAGGAAGATTTACTTTTTAGAAACTCTCATATTCGGCATGGGTTATGTATACGTGACACTTTGTGAAGGTATATGAATGAACACGTAAGTACCAAGCCTACCAAGTGGTTCTCAGCAATGGAAATGGTTAGGAAGATTTACTTTTTAGAAACTCTCATATTCGGCATGGGTTATGTATACGTGACACTTTGTGAAGGTATATGAATGAACACGTAAGTACCAAGCCTACCAAGTGGTTCTCAGCAATGGAAATGGTTAGGAAGATTTAGTTTTTAGAAACTCTCATATTCGGCATGGGTTATGTATACGTGACACTTTGTGAAGGTATATGAATGAACACGTAAGTACCAAGCCTAGCAAGTGGTTCTCAGCAATGGAAATGGTTAGGAAGATTTAGTTTTTAGAAACTCTCATGTTCAGCACGGATTCTGTATACGTGACACTTTGTGAAGGTATATGAATGAACACGTAAGTACCAAGCCTACCAAGTGGTTCTCAGCAATGGAAATGGTTAGGAAGATTTACTTTTTAGAAACTCTCATATTCGGCATGGGTTATGTATACGTGACACTTTGTGAAGGTATATGAATGAACACGTAAGTACCAAGCCTACCAAGTGGTTCTCAGTAATGGAAATGGTTAGGAAGATTTAGTTTTTAGAAACTCTCATGTTCAGCACGGATTCTGTATACGTGACACTTTGTGAAGGTATATGAATGAACACGTAAGTACCAAGCCTACCAAGTGGTTCTCAGCAATGGAAATGGTTAGGAAGATTTACTTTTTAGAAACTCTCATATTCGGCATGGGTTATGTATACGTGACACTTTGTGAAGGTATATGAATGAACACGTAAGTACCAAGCCTAGCAAGTGGTTCTCAGCAATGGAAATGGTTAGGAAGATTTAGTTTTTAGAAACTCTCATGTTCAGCACGGATTCTGTATACGTGACACTTTGTGAAGGTATATGAATGAACACGTAAGTACCAAGCCTACCAAGTGGTTCTCAGCAATGGAAATGGTTAGGAAGATTTACTTTTTAGAAACTCTCATATTCGGCATGGGTTATGTATACGTGACACTTTGTGAAGGTATATGAATGAACACGTAAGTACCAAGCCTACCAAGTGGTTCTCAGTAATGGAAATGGTTAGGAAGATTTACTTTTTAGAAACTCTCATGTTCAGCACGGATTCTATATACGTGACACTTTGTGAAGGTATATGAATGAACACGTAAGTACCAAGCCTACCAAGTGGTTCTCAGCAATGGAAATGGTTAGGAAGATTTACTTTTTAGAAACTCTCATATTCGGCATGGGTTATGTATACGTGACACTTTGTGAAGGTATATGAATGAACACGTAAGTACCAAGCCTACCAAGTGGTTCTCAGCAATGGAAATGGTTAGGAAGATTTACTTTTTAGAAACTCTCATATTCGGCATGGGTTATGTATACGTGACACTTTGTGAAGGTATATGAATGAACACGTAAGTACCAAGCCTACCAAGTGGTTCTCAGCAATGGAAATGGTTAGGAAGATTTACTTTTTAGAAACTCTCATATTCGGCATGGGTTATGTATACGTGACACTTTGTGAAGGTATATGAATGAACACGTAAGTACCAAGCCTAGCAAGTGGTTCTCAGCAATGGAAATGGTTAGGAAGATTTAGTTTTTAGAAACTCTCATGTTCAGCACGGATTCTGTATACGTGACACTTTGTGAAGGTATATGAATGAACACGTAAGTACCAAGCCTACCAAGTGGTTCTCAGCAATGGAAATGGTTAGGAAGATTTACTTTTTAGAAACTCTCATATTCGGCATGGGTTATGTATACGTGACACTTTGTGAAGGTATATGAATGAACACGTAAGTACCAAGCCTACTAAGTGGTTCTCAGTAATGGAAATGGTTAGGAAGATTTACTTTTTAGAAACTCTCATGTTCAGCACGGATTCTATATACGTGACACTTTGTGAAGGTATATGAATGAACACGTAAGTACCAAGCCTACCAAGTGGTTCTCAGCAATGGAAATGGTTAGGAAGATTTACTTTTTAGAAACTCTCATATTCGGCATGGGTTATGTATACGTGACACTTTGTGAAGGTATATGAATGAACACGTAAGTACCAAGCCTACCAAGTGGTTCTCAGCAATGGAAATGGTTACGAAGATTAACTTTTTAGAAACTCTCATATTCGGCATGGGTTATGTATACGTGACACTTTGTGAAGGTATATGAATGAACACGTAAGTACCAAGCCTACCAAGTGGTTCTCAGCAATGGAAATGGTTAGGAAGATTTACTTTTTAGAAACTCTCATATTCGGCATGGGTTATGTATACGTGACACTTTGTGAAGGTATATGAATGAACACGTAAGTACCAAGCCTAGCAAGTGGTTCTCAGCAATGGAAATGGTTAGGAAGATTTAGTTTTTAGAAACTCTCATATTCGGCATGGGTTATGTATACGTGACACTTTGTGAAGGTATATGAATGAACACGTAAGTACCAAGCCTAGCAAGTGGTTCTCAGCAATGGAAATGGTTAGGAAGATTTAGTTTTTAGAAACTCTCATGTTCAGCACGGATTCTGTATACGTGACACTTTGTGAAGGTATATGAATGAACACGTAAGTACCAAGCCTACCAAGTGGTTCTCAGCAATGGAAATGGTTAGGAAGATTTACTTTTTAGAAACTCTCATATTCGGCATGGGTTATGTATACGTGACACTTTGTGAAGGTATATGAATGAACACGTAAGTACCAAGCCTACCAAGTGGTTCTCAGCAATGGAAATGGTTAGGAAGATTTACTTTTTAGAAACTCTCATATTCGGCATGGGTTATGTATACGTGACACTTTGTGAAGGTATATGAATGAACACGTAAGTACCAAGCCTAGCAAGTGGTTCTCAGCAATGGAAATGGTTAGGAAGATTTAGTTTTTAGAAACTCTCATGTTCAGCACGGATTCTGTATACGTGACACTTTGTGAAGGTATATGAATGAACACGTAAGTACCAAGCCTACCAAGTGGTTCTCAGCAATGGAAATGGTTAGGAAGATTTACTTTTTAGAAACTCTCATATTCGGCATGGGTTATGTATACGTGACACTTTGTGAAGGTATATGAATGAACACGTAAGTACCAAGCCTACCAAGTGGTTCTCAGTAATGGAAATGGTTAGGAAGATTTACTTTTTAGAAACTCTCATGTTCAGCACGGATTCTATATACGTGACACTTTGTGAAGGTATATGAATGAACACGTAAGTACCAAGCCTACCAAGTGGTTCTCAGCAATGGAAATGGTTAGGAAGATTTACTTTTTAGAAACTCTCATATTCGGCATGGGTTACGTATACGTGACACTTTGTGAAGGTATATGAATGAACACGTAAGTACCAAGCCTAGCAAGTGGTTCTCAGCAATGGAAATGGTTAGGAAGATTTAGTTTTTAGAAACTCTCATGTTCAGCACGGATTCTGTATACGTGACACTTTGTGAAGGTATATGAATGAACACGTAAGTACCAAGCCTACCAAGTGGTTCTCAGCAATGGAAATGGTTAGGAAGATTTACTTTTTAGAAACTCTCATATTCGGCATGGGTTATATATACGTGACACTTTGTGAAGGTATATGAATGAACACGTAAGTACCAAGCCTACCAAGTGGTTCTCAGCAATGGAAATGGTTAGGAAGATTTACTTTTTAGAAACTCTCATATTCGGCATGGGTTATGTATACGTGACACTTTGTGAAGGTATATGAATGAACACGTAAGTACCAAGCCTAGCAAGTGGTTCTCAGCAATGGAAATGGTTAGGAAGATTTAGTTTTTAGAAACTCTCATGTTCAGCACGGATTCTGTATACGTGACACTTTGTGAAGGTATATGAATGAACACGTAAGTACCAAGCCTACCAAGTGGTTCTCAGCAATGGAAATGGTGAGGAAGATTTACTTTTTAGAAACTCTCATATTCGGCATGGGTTATGTATACGTGACACTTTGTGAAGGTATATGAATGAACACGTAAGTACCAAGCCTACCAAGTGGTTCTCAGCAATGGAAATGGTTAGGAAGATTTACTTTTTAGAAACTCTCATATTCGGCATGGGTTATGTATACGTGACACTTTGTGAAGGTATATGAATGAACACGTAAGTACCAAGCCTACCAAGTGGTTCTCAGTAATGGAAATGGTTAGGAAGATTTACTTTTTAGAAACTCTCATGTTCAGCACGGATTCTATATACGTGACACTTTGTGAAGGTATATGAATGAACACGTAAGTACCAAGCCTACCAAGTGGTTCTCAGCAATGGAAATGGTTAGGAAGATTTACTTTTTAGAAACTCTCATATTCGGCATGGGTTATGTATACGTGACACTTTGTGAAGGTATATGAATGAACACGTAAGTACCAAGCCTACCAAGTGGTTCTCAGCAATGGAAATGGTTACGAAGATTAACTTTTTAGAAACTCTCATATTCGGCATGGGTTATGTATACGTGACACTTTGTGAAGGTATATGAATGAACACGTAAGTACCAAGCCTACCAAGTGGTTCTCAGCAATGGAAACGGTTAGGAAGATTTACTTTTTAGAAACTCTCATATTCGGCATGGGTTATGTATACGTGACACTTTGTGAAGGTATATGAATGAACACGTAAGTACCAAGCCTAGCAAGTGGTTCTCAGCAATGGAAATGGTTAGGAAGATTTAGTTTTTAGAAACTCTCATGTTCAGCACGGATTCTGTATACGTGACACTTTGTGAAGGTATATGAATGAACACGTAAGTACCAAGCCTACCAAGTGGTTCTCAGCAATGGAAATGGTTAGGAAGATTTACTTTTTAGAAACTCTCATATTCGGCATGGGTTATGTATACGTGACACTTTGTGAAGGTATATGAATGAACACGTAAGTACCAAGCCTAGCAAGTGGTTCTCAGCAATGGAAATGGTTAGGAAGATTTAGTTTTTAGAAACTCTCATGTTCAGCACGGATTCTGTATACGTGACACTTTGTGAAGGTATATGAATGAACACGTAAGTACCAAGCCTACCAAGTGGTTCTCAGCAATGGAAATGGTTAGGAAGATTTACTTTTTAGAAACTCTCATATTCGGCATGGGTTATGTATACGTGACACTTTGTGAAGGTATATGAATGAACACGTAAGTACCAAGCCTACCAAGTGGTTCTCAGTAATGGAAATGGTTAGGAAGATTTACTTTTTAGAAACTCTCATGTTCAGCACGGATTCTATATACGTGACACTTTGTGAAGGTATATGAATGAACACGTAAGTACCAAGCCTACCAAGTGGTTCTCAGCAATGGAAATGGTTAGGAAGATTTACTTTTTAGAAACTCTCATATTCGGCATGGGTTATGTATACGTGACACTTTGTGAAGGTATATGAATGAACACGTAAGTACCAAGCCTACCAAGTGGTTCTCAGCAATGGAAATGGTTACGAAGATTAACTTTTTAGAAACTCTCATATTCGGCATGGGTTATGTATACGTGACACTTTGTGAAGGTATATGAATGAACACGTAAGTACCAAGCCTACCAAGTGGTTCTCAGCAATGGAAATGGTTAGGAAGATTTAGTTTTTAGAAACTCTCATGTTCAGCACGGATTCTGTATACGTGACACTTTGTGAAGGTATATGAATGAACACGTAAGTACCAAGCCTACCAAGTGGTTCTCAGCAATGGAAATGGTTAGGAAGATTTACTTTTTAGAAACTCTCATATTCGGCATGGGTTATGTATACGTGACACTTTGTGAAGGTATATGAATGAACACGTAAGTACCAAGCCTACCAAGTGGTTCTCAGCAATGGAAATGGTTAGGAAGATTTACTTTTTAGAAACTCTCATATTCGGCATGGGTTATGTACACGTGACACTTTGTGAAGGTATATGAATGAACACGTAAGTACCAAGCCTACCAAGTGGTTCTCAGCAATGGAAATGGTTAGGAAGATTTACTTTTTAGAAACTCTCATATTCGGCATGGGTTATGTATACGTGACACTTTGTGAAGGTATATGAATGAACACGTAAGTACCAAGCCTACCAAGTGGTTCTCAACAATGGAAATGGTTACGAAGATTTACTTTTTAGAAACTCTCATATTCGGCATGGGTTATGTATACGTGACACTTTGTGAAGGTATATGAATGAACACGTAAGTACCAAGCCTACCAAGTGGTTCTCAGCAATGGAAATGGTTAGGAAGATTTACTTTTTAGAAACTCTCATATTCGGCATGGGTTATGTATACGTGACACTTTGTGAAGGTATATGAATGAACACGTAAGTACCAAGCCTAGCAAGTGGTTCTCAGCAATGGAAATGGTTAGGAAGATTTAGTTTTTAGAAACTCTCATGTTCAGCACGGATTCTGTATACGTGACACTTTGTGAAGGTATATGAATGAACACGTAAGTACCAAGCCTACCAAGTGGTTCTCAGCAATGGAAATGGTTAGGAAGATTAACTTTTTAGAAACTCTCATATTCGGCATGGGTTATGTATACGTGACACTTTGTGAAGGTATATGAATGAACACGTAAGTACCAAGCCTACCAAGTGGTTCTCAGCAATGGAAATGGTTAGGAAGATTTACTTTTTAGAAACTCTCATATTCGGCATGGGTTATGTATACGTGACACTTTGTGAAGGTATATGAATGAACACGTAAGTACCAAGCCTACCAAGTGGTTCTCAGCAATGGAAATGGTTAGGAAGATTTAGTTTTTATAAACTCGCATGTTCAGCACGGATTCTGTATACGTGACACTTTGTGAAGGTATATGAATGAACACGTAAGTACCAAGCCTACCAAGTGGTTCTCAGCAATGGAAATGGTTAGGAAGATTTACTTTTTAGAAACTCTCATATTCGGCATGGGTTATGTATACGTGACACTTTGTGAAGGTATATGAATGAACACGTAAGTACCAAGCCTAGCAAGTGGTTCTCAGCAATGGAAATGGTTAGGAAGATTTAGTTTTTAGAAACTCTCATGTTCAGCACGGATTCTGTATACGTGACACTTTGTGAAGGTATATGAATGAACACGTAAGTACCAAGCCTACCAAGTGGTTCTCAGCAATGGAAATGGTTAGGAAGATTTACTTTTTAGAAACTCTCATATTCGGCATGGGTTATGTATACGTGACACTTTGTGAAGGTATATGAATGAACACGTAAGTACCAAGCCTAGCAAGTGGTTCTCAGCAATGGAAATGGTTAGGAAGATTTAGTTTTTAGAAACTCTCATGTTCAGCACGGATTCTGTATACGTGACACTTTGTGAAGGTATATGAATGAACACGTAAGTACCAAGCCTACCAAGTGGTTCTCAGCAATGGAAATGGTTAGGAAGATTTACTTTTTAGAAACTCTCATATTCGGCATGGGTTATGTATACGTGGCACTTTGTGAAGGTATATGAATGAACACGTAAGTACCAAGCCTACCAAGTGGTTCTCAGCAATGGAAATGGTTAGGAAGATTTACTTTTTAGAAACTCTCATATTCGGCATGGGTTATGTATACGTGACACTTTGTGAAGGTATATGAATGAACACGTAAGTACCAAGCCTAGCAAGTGGTTCTCAGCAATGGAAATGGTTAGGAAGATTTAGTTTTTAGAAACTCTCATGTTCAGCACGGATTCTGTATACGTGACACTTTGTGAAGGTATATGAATGAACACGTAAGTACCAAGCCTACCAAGTGGTTCTCAGCAATGGAAATGGTTAGGAAGATTTACTTTTTAGAAACTCTCATATTCGGCATGGGTTATGTATACGTGACACTTTGTGAAGGTATATGAATGAACACGTAAGTACCAAGCCTACCAAGTGGTTCTCAGCAATGGAAATGGTTAGGAAGATTTACTTTTTAGAAACTCTCATATTCGGCATGGGTTATGTATACGTGACACTTTGTGAAGGTATATGAATGAACACGTAAGTACCAAGCCTACCAAGTGGTTCTCAGTAATGGAAATGGTTAGGAAGATTTACTTTTTAGAAACTCTCATGTTCAGCACGGATTCTATATACGTGACACTTTGTGAAGGTATATGAATGAACACGTAAGTACCAAGCCTACCAAGTGGTTCTCAGCAATGGAAATGGTTAGGAAGATTTACTTTTTAGAAACTCTCATATTCGGCATGGGTTATGTATACGTGACACTTTGTGAAGGTATATGAATGAACACGTAAGTACCAAGCCTACCAAGTGGTTCTCAGCAATGGAAATGGTTACGAAGATTAACTTTTTAGAAACTCTCATATTCGGCATGGGTTATGTATACGTGACACTTTGTGAAGGTATATGAATGAACACGTAAGTACCAAGCCTACCAAGTGGTTCTCAGCAATGGAAATGGTTAGGAAGATTTACTTTTTAGAAACTCTCATATTCGGCATGGGTTATGTATACGTGACACTTTGTGAAGGTATATGAATGAACACGTAAGTACCAAGCCTACCAAGTGGTTCTCAGCAATGGAAATGGTTAGGAAGATTTACTTTTTAGAAACTCTCATGTTCAGCACGGATTCTATATACGTGACACTTTGTGAAGGTATATGAATGAACACGTAAGTACCAAGCCTACCAAGTGGTTCTCAGCAATGGAAATGGTTAGGAAGATTTACTTTTTAGAAACTCTCATATTCGGCATGGGTTATGTATACGTGACACTTTGTGAAGGTATATGAATGAACACGTAAGTACCAAGCCTAGCAAGTGGTTCTCAGCAATGGAAATGGTTAGGAAGATTTACTTTTTAGAAACTCTCATGTTCAGCACGGATTCTATATACGTGACACTTTGTGAAGGTATATGAATGAACACGTAAGTACCAAGCCTACCAAGTGGTTCTCAGCAATGGAAATGGTTAGGAAGATTTACTTTTTAGAAACTCTCATATTCGGCATGGGTTATGTATACGTGACACTTTGTGAAGGTATATGAATGAACACGTAAGTACCAAGCCTACCAAGTGGTTCTCAGCAATGGAAATGGTTAGGAAGATTTACTTTTTAGAAACTCTCATATTCGGCATGGGTTATGTATACGTGACACTTTGTGAAGGTATATGAATGAACACGTAAGTACCAAGCCTACCAAGTGGTTCTCAGCAATGGAAATGGTTAGGAAGATTTACTTTTTAGAAACTCTCATATTCGGCATGGGTTATGTATACGTGACACTTTGTGAAGGTATATGAATGAACACGTAAGTACCAAGCCTACCAAGTGGTTCTCAGCAATGGAAATGGTTAGGAAGATTTACTTTTTAGAAACTCTCATGTTCAGCACGGATTCTGTATACGTGACACTTTGTGAAGGTATATGAATGAACACGTAAGTACCAAGCCTACCAAGTGGTTCTCAGCAATGGAAATGGTTAGGAAGATTTACTTTTTAGAAACTCTCATATTCGGCATGGGTTATGTATACGTGACACTTTGTGAAGGTATATGAATGAACACGTAAGTACCAAGCCTACCAAGTGGTTCTCAGCAATGGAAATGGTTAGGAAGATTTACTTTTTAGAAACTCTCATATTCGGCATGGGTTATGTATACGTGACACTTTGTGAAGGTATATGAATGAACACGTAAGTACCAAGCCTACCAAGTGGTTCTCAGCAATGGAAATGGTTAGGAAGATTTACTTTTTAGAAACTCTCATATTCGGCATGGGTTATGTATACGTGACACTTTGTGAAGGTATATGAATGAACACGTAAGTACCAAGCCTACCAAGTGGTTCTCAGCAATGGAAATGGTTAGGAAGATTTACTTTTTAGAAACTCTCATATTCGGCATGGGTTATGTATACGTGACACTTTGTGAAGGTATATGAATGAACACGTAAGTACCAAGCCTACCAAGTGGTTCTCAGCAATGGAAATGGTTAGGAAGATTTACTTTTTAGAAACTCTCATATTCGGCATGGGTTATGTATACGTGACACTTTGTGAAGGTATATGAATGAACACGTAAGTACCAAGCCTACCAAGTGGTTCTCAGCAATGGAAATGGTTAGGAAGATTTACTTTTTAGAAACTCTCATGTTCAGCACGGATTCTGTATACGTGACACTTTGTGAAGGTATATGAATGAACACGTAAGTACCAAGCCTACCAAGTGGTTCTCAGCAATGGAAATGGTTAGGAAGATTTACTTTTTAGAAACTCTCATATTCGGCATGGGTTATGTATACGTGACACTTTGTGAAGGTATATGAATGAACACGTAAGTACCAAGCCTACCAAGTGGTTCTCAGCAATGGAAATGGTTAGGAAGATTTATTTTTAGAAACTCTCATATTCGGCATGGGTTATGTATACGTGACACTTTGTGAAGGTATATGAATGAACACGTAAGTACCAAGCCTACCAAGTGGTTCTCAGCAATGGAAATGGTTACGAAGATTAACTTTTTAGAAACTCTCATATTCGGCATGGGTTATGTATACGTGACACTTTGTGAAGGTATATGAATGAACACGTAAGTACCAAGCCTACCAAGTGGTTCTCAGCAATGGAAATGGTTAGGAAGATTTACTTTTTAGAAACTCTCATATTCTGCATGGGTTATGTATACGTGACACTTTGTGAAGGTATATGAATGAACACGTAAGTACCAAGCCTACCAAGTGGTTCTCAGCAATGGAAATGGTTACGAAGATTAACTTTTTAGAAACTCTCATATTCGGCATGGGTTATGTATACGTGACACTTTGTGAAGGTATATGAATGAACACGTAAGTACCAAGCCTACCAAGTGGTTCTCAGCAATGGAAATGGTTAGGAAGATTTACTTTTTAGAAACTCTCATATTCGGCATGGGTTATGTACACGTGACACTTTGTGAAGGTATATGAATGAACACGTAAGTACCAAGCCTACCAAGTGGTTCTCAGCAATGGAAATGGTTAGGAAGATTTACTTTTTAGAAACTCTCATATTCGGCATGGGTTATGTATACGTGACACTTTGTGAAGGTATATGAATGAACACGTAAGTACCAAGCCTACCAAGTGGTTCTCAACAATGGAAATGGTTACGAAGATTTACTTTTTAGAAACTCTCATATTCGGCATGGGTTATGTATACGTGACACTTTGTGAAGGTATATGAATGAACACGTAAGTACCAAGCCTACCAAGTGGTTCTCAGCAATGGAAATGGTTAGGAAGATTTACTTTTTAGAAACTCTCATATTCGGCATGGGTTATGTATACGTGACACTTTGTGAAGGTATATGAATGAACACGTAAGTACCAAGCCTACCAAGTGGTTCTCAGCAATGGAAATGGTTAGGAAGATTTAGTTTTCAAAAACTCTCATAATCAGCACGGACGCTGCTACGTGACACTTTGTGAAGGTATGTGGATGTACCAAGTGGTTCTTAGCAATGGAAATGGTTAGGAAGATTTACTTTTTAGAAACTCTCATATTCGGCATGGGTTATGTATACGTGACACTTTGTGAAGGTATATGAATGAACACGTAAGTACCAAGCCTAGCAAGTGGTTCTCAGCAATGGAAATGGTTAGGAAGATTTAGTTTTTAGAAACTCTCATGTTCAGCACGGATTCTGTATACGTGACACTTTGTGAAGGTATATGAATGAACACGTAAGTACCAAGCCTACCAAGTGGTTCTCAGCAATGGAAATGGTTAGGAAGATTTACTTTTTAGAAACTCTCATATTCGGCATGGGTTATGTATACGTGACACTTTGTGAAGGTATATGAATGAACACGTAAGTACCAAGCCTAGCAAGTGGTTCTCAGCAATGGAAATGGTTAGGAAGATTTAGTTTTTATAAACTCGCATGTTCAGCACGGATTCTGTATACGTGACACTTTGTGAAGGTATATGAATGAACACGTAAGTACCAAGCCTACCAAGTGGTTCTCAGCAATGGAAATGGTTAGGAAGATTTACTTTTTAGAAACTCTCATATTCGGCATGGGTTATGTATACGTGACACTTTGTGAAGGTATATGAATGAACACGTAAGTACCAAGCCTACCAAGTGGTTCTCAGCAATGGAAATGGTTAGGAAGATTTACTTTTTAGAAACTCTCATATTCGGCATGGGTTATGTATACGTGACACTTTGTGAAGGTATATGAATGAACACGTAAGTACCAAGCCTACCAAGTGGTTCTCAGCAATGGAAATGGTTAGGAAGATTTACTTTTTAGAAACTCTCATATTCGGCATGGGTTATGTATACGTGACACTTTGTGAAGGTATATGAATGAACACGTAAGTACCAAGCCTACCAAGTGGTTCTCAGCAATGGAAATGGTTAGGAAGATTTACTTTTTAGAAACTCTCATATTCGGCATGGGTTATGTATACGTGACACTTTGTGAAGGTATATGAATGAACACGTAAGTACCAAGCCTACCAAGTGGTTCTCAGCAATGGAAATGGTTAGGAAGATTTACTTTTTAGAAACTCTCATATTCGGCATGGGTTATGTACACGTGACACTTTGTGAAGGTATATGAATGAACACGTAAGTACCAAGCCTACCAAGTGGTTCTCAGCAATGGAAATGGTTAGGAAGATTTACTTTTTAGAAACTCTCATATTCGGCATGGGTTATGTATACGTGACACTTTGTGAAGGTATATGAATGAACACGTAAGTACCAAGCCTACCAAGTGGTTCTCAACAATGGAAATGGTTACGAAGATTTACTTTTTAGAAACTCTCATATTCGGCATGGGTTATGTATACGTGACACTTTGTGAAGGTATATGAATGAACACGTAAGTACCAAGCCTACCAAGTGGTTCTCAGCAATGGAAATGGTTAGGAAGATTTACTTTTTAGAAACTCTCATATTCGGCATGGGTTATGTATACGTTTTTTTTTTTTTTTTTTTTTTATAGAAGAGGGGGCAAACGAGCATGCGGCTCACCTGATGTTAAGTGACTACCGCCGCCCATGATCAACCGCAACACCAGGAGAATTGCGGGTGCGTTGCCGGCCCTTTAGAAAGGAGTAAGCTCTTTTCTTGAAGGTCCCCAGGTCGTATCGGTCCGGAAAAATCGCCGATGATAAACTATTCCACAGAGAGGTTGTACGTGGAAGAAAACTCCTTGTGAAACGTACAGTGGTGGACCGCCAAGCATCCAGATGGTGTGGATGGTATTGGGACGTTTGCCGTGTCGTGCGTTCACGAAATTTGGCGGCTGGGATTAATCCGAACAATTCCTCAGAGCACTCCCCGTGATAGATGCGATAAAATACGCAAAGAGATGCAACATCTCTTCGCAACGCCAGTGAATCGAGCCGATCGGAAAGCACTCGGTCGTCGACGATTCGAGCCGCTCTGCGCTGGATGCGGTCAAGTGGAAGGAGCTGGTACTGGGGAGCCCCAGCCCAGAGATGGGAACAGTATTCCATGTGCGGCCGAACCTGCGCCTTGTAAAGTTGCAGGCGGTGTGCCGGCATGAAATACTGTCCCGCTCTGCTGAGCACGCCAAGCTTTTTAGAGGCCAATTTGGCCTTCCCTTCCAAGTGACCACGAAACTGCACGTCACTCGATATGTCGACGCCGAGGATTCCGATACTGGCTGAGGCAACAAGGGGAGTGCCTTGAAACTGAGGGGATACGACAAAGGGGTTCTTTTTAGCGGTTAACGCGCAAACTTGTGTCTTCTGGGGGTTAAACTGGACTAGATTTAGTCGTCCCCAATCCGAGACTCTGTTCAGCAAAGACTCGACTTCAGACACAAGTTTGTCCCGGCACTCGGAGACGTTTTCCCGAGAAATATTGGCTCGGCCGGTGTAAAGAGCATCACCAGTGCTGTCATCTGCATAGCAATGAATGTTACGGGTATGCAACATATCATTGATATGCAGAAGAAACAGCGTTGGCGATAGCACGCAGCCCTGTGGAACACCAGCATTAATAGGCTTGCAATCGGAGCTTGCACCGTCTACAACGACCTTGATGCTCCGATCTGCAAGAAAGCTGGTGATCCAATTGCACAATTTCTCGGGAAGCCCATAGGAAGGGAGCTTCGAAAGAAGCGCTTTGTGCCAAACCCGATCGAAGGCCTTCGCAATGTCCAAACTAACGGCCAATGCCTCCCCCTTGAACTCTACTGCCTCCGCCCATCTGTGAGTGAGGTAGACCAGAAGATCACCAGCTGACCGACCACGGCGAAAACCGTATTGGCGGTCACTAATCAGCTGGTGATCCTCAAGGTACCTCATAAGCTGGCAGTTTACAATGGACTCCATTGTTTTGGAGAACAAGGAGGTGATGGCGATTGGCCGGTAGTTGGACGGGTCTGAGCGGTCGCCTTTTTTAGGGATCGGGTGGACGAAAGCCGTCTTCCACGATTTTGGGACTACGCCTAGGGAGTAGGAGTACCGGAAAAGACGCGTTAAAACCGGTGCCAACTCTGGAGCACACGTCCTCAGCACAATTGGGGGGATTCCGTCAGGCCCACTCGACTTGTGGATGTCCAGGGAGAGGAGTGCTTTGCGAACCGAGCGCTGTGTGAACTGCACTTCCAGCATAGAGCACTCACACCGCGGGATGGTCGGCGGCGTACTCCCCCCGTCATTGAGAGTCGAGTTAGACGCAAAGAAGGAGCCTAGAAGATCGGCTTTCTCCTTTGCAGTATGGGCCAGTGAGTCGTCCTCCCTGTGCAGAGATGGAAGAGATGGCTGACAGAAATTCCCCTGGACAGCCTTGGCGAGAGACCAGAATGCACGGGTTCCAGAAGGAAGGCGAACTAGTTTCTCGCCAATTCTGCCTATGTGCTCTGACTTTGCCTTGGCAATGACTCTTTTGAAGGACCTAGAGGCGGAATTATACTTCTTTTTTAGAGCGCTGGTGTTTACATCCCGGGACGCTGATGCATCAACCCAGGCTTGGTAGCACTCCTGCTTATAGCATGATGCTATTTTACAGGAGCGACCAAACCATGGCTGAGATTTGCCTCCAATGGGCACCACAGAGGAAGGAATAAAAAGTTCCATACCCTGAAGTACCACATCAGTAACAGAATCCGCAACAACGTTGGGATCATCCGGCGAGAAGCAAACCCGCCCCCAAGGGTAGGATGCAAAGAAAGACCGCATCCCATCCCAATCGGCTGACCTATAGTGCCAAACACGGCGGCAGCCTGCAGAATGCAACCGCGATTTCAGCGTGAGTGGCACAACACTCCGGATCAGACAATGGTCCGAGGAGCCTAAAGGGGCGTCGACGGAAATCTGATATCCGTCCGGGTGAGAGGTCAGCAGAAGGTCCAACAGGGAAGGTGCATGATCCTCCACATCTGGAATCCGCGTAGGCGAAGTAACCAGTTGTGTCAGACCATATGCCAAGGCAAAATCATGAACAGATCTCCCCGCATGATCGGTTAAACGTGAACCGAGCCATTCGGCGTGATGGGCGTTAAAGTCGCCGAGGATCACGATCTCTGCGGAGGGGATCTGCTGTAGCAATGAATCTGCAGCCATTTGGACGTGGTCGAAGAGTCGGTCTGTTTCGGCATTACCGCTGTGGGACCTATAGAGGCACCCGTAGACGCGCGGATGGTCGTCGCTGTCTACGCGTAGCCAAAGGATGGACAGGTCCGAACCTTCAAGTCTGCCGAGGCGTCGAGAACAGATGTCCTCTCTGACGTAAACGCAAACTCCAGCCCGAGGAACAAAGGAGTGTTCCAGTTTGTACCCCGGGTAGGAGAGATACGAAACATCAGCCGGAGAGGACACCTGCGTCTCGGTCAGAAAGAGCAGAGCCGGCCTCGCCGTCTCGAGATGGTAGTGGACGGCGTTTAGGTTGGAGTGAAGTCCCCTGATATTGCAGAAATTCACGGACAGCGTGGCAGGGGTCGCCTTGGTCTTGTTGCTCCGTTTGCCCCGAGCAGTTGTAGTCTTGAGCGGAATTTCGCCCCCCCCAGAATACGCGGGGCAGCCTGAGCACCCACGCTCAGAAGTGGAGAAACATGGTCGTGGATGCTCAGCGAGGGATTCTCCAGGGGTGCTGGTACCCTCCTGGGGTAGTCTATCTTTATTTAATTCCGCTACCATGTTGATGGGGGGGGGATTTGGGCCTCCGGCCACCTGCACTCACCAGACGAAACGCGGAAGCAGAACTTCCACTTCACGCCGGTACGTGATATAACGTGATACGTGACACTTTGTGAAGGTATATGAATGAACACGTAAGTACCAAGCCTACCAAGTGGTTCTCAGCAATGGAAATGGTTAGGAAGATTTACTTTTTAGAAACTCTCATATTCGGCATGGGTTATGTATACGTGACACTTTGTGAAGGTATATGAATGAACACGTAAGTACCAAGCCTACCAAGTGGTTCTCAGCAATGGAAATGGTTAGGAAGATTTACTTTTTAGAAACTCTCATATTCGGCATGGGTTATGTATACGTGACACTTTGTGAAGGTATATGAATGAACACGTAAGTACCAAGCCTAGCAAGTGGTTCTCAGCAATGGAAATGGTTAGGAAGATTTAGTTTTCAAAAACTCTCATAATCAGCACGGACGCTGCTACGTGACACTTTGTGAAGGTATGTGGATGTACCAAGTGGTTCTTAGCAATGGAAATGGTTAGGAAGATTTAGTTTTTAGAAACTCTCATGTTCAGCACGGATTCTGTATACGTGCCACATTGTGAAGGTATGTGGATGATCAGGTATGTACCAAGTGGTTCTTAGCAATGGAAATGGTTAGGAAGATTTACTTTTTAGAAACTCTCATATTCGGCATGGGTTATGTATACGTGACACTTTGTGAAGGTATATGAATGAACACGTAAGTACCAAGCCTAGCAAGTGGTTCTCAGCAATGGAAATGGTTAGGAAGATTTAGTTTTCAAAAACTCTCATAATCAGCACGGACGCTGCTACGTGACACTTTGTGAAGGTATGTGGATGTACCAAGTGGTTCTTAGCAATGGAAATGGTTAGGAAGATTTACTTTTTAGAAAGTCTTATATTCAACGCACACCCTACTGCGTGACTCTTCGCGTAGATATGTGGATGACCAGGTAAGTACCAAGTAGTTCTCGGCAATGGAAATGGTGAGGAAGATTTAGTTTTCAGAAACTCTCATAATCAGCACGGACGCTGCTACATGACACTTTGTGAAGGTATGTGGATGTACCAAGTGGTTCTTAGCAATGGAAATGGTTAGGAAGATTTATTTTTTAGAAACTCTTATATTCAACGCAGACCCTACTGCGTGACACTTCGCGAAGACATGTGGATGACCAGGTAAGTACCAAGTGGTTCTCGGCAATGGAAATGGTTAGGAAGATTTAGTTTTCAGAAACTCTCATAATCAGCACGGACGCTGCTACATGACACTTTGTGAAAGTATGTGGATGTACCAAGTGGTTCTTAGCAATGGAAATGTTTAGGAAGATTTATTTTTTAGAAACTCTTATATTCAACGCAGACCCTACTGCGTGACACTTCGCGAAGACATGTGGATGACCAGGTAAGTACCAAGTGGTTCTCGGCAATGGAAATGGTTAGGAAGATTTAGTTTTCAGAAACTCTCATAATCAGCACGGACGCTGCTACATGACACTTTGTGAAGGTATGTGGATGTACCAAGTGGTTCTTAGCAATGGAAATGGTTAGGAAGATTTATTTTTTAGAAACTCTTATATTCAACGCAGACCCTACTGCATGACACTTCGCGAAGACATGTGGATGACCAGGTAAGTACCAAGTGGTTCTCGGCAATGGAAATGGTTAGGAAGATTTAATTTTCAGAAACTCTCATATTCGGCACGGACGCTGCTACGTGACACTTTGTGAAGGTATGTGGATGAACAGGTAAGTTTAAGGAGTTCTCGGCCATGGAAATAGTGAGAAAGATTTAGTTTTCAGTTACTGTCATATTTATCACGGACGTTGCTACGATAAATATTCTGAAGGTCTAGTGATGATCTGGTGTATATGTAAGTGCTAATTAAATAAAAGAGGAAACAAACTTTGCGTACTTTTTTCAATTATTTTATCATAACATGTTAGGCACACCATAAATCTGTCAAGATTAAATCAACCGTTGAATATTTTTTGCAAGTTAAAATTCATTATAATCTAAGTATCGTGAACAGGTTGGTTGTTCCGCTTCTAGAATTACGGGTGTTGACGATCGTGTCGATTCTTGATATAAGGAAAGCGTTGTATTTTCTTCCTGATCAGCAATTGGAATTATGCGTTGTATTTTCCTCTTGGAGATTTCAAGTTTTTTTTTCTCTTTTTTAAGTATCGTGAACAGGTTGGTTGTTCCGCTTCTAGAATTACTGGCGTTGACGACCGTGTCGATTCTTGATATAAGGAAAGCGTTGTATTTTCTTCCAGATCAGCAATTAGAATTATGCGTTGTATATATCCTCTTGGAGATTTCAAGTTTTTTTTCTCTTTTTTTTAATAAATTCAATTATGTAGATTGGATTACGTATTTTCAAATTTCTAGTATGTCTTGGGTCTAAAATTTCAGGCAATATACAATTTAAATAAAATTTGCATAATTTTGACTTCATTTTGTTTTAAAAAAATCATCATCCCTATAAATAACTTCTGTTTTCAGTGGTTGCGACTCACTGAACCATACAGCGATTACACTTTTTGCTTTGCGAGCCACGTGCAACTGCCCTTGTACCTGGTAGAACCAGTTGTGATTTTTATTTATCTCTACATTACCTGATAAACTACTTAATTCTTTTTTATAAGACCTCTTACTCCGACATCCATCAGCAATAACATCTATAATAGGAGTGGCATCAGTGGTTACACGACTTTTTTCTAAAGCAATTCTTTTTTCTTCTTCTGCGGCTTGTTGCATGGATTGACCAAGTGCTTTTTCCCAGGCGTTAGAAACAAACTCGTGCTATTTTTGGTACAGATGCTTAGTCATCATAGGTAAATCGATCGCTGATAGTAAGTAATTCATCTAATTTTGAGTAGCCTATACCAACAGAAACTGCACCGGCAACCACAGCTGTATTTATGTCCAAATCACCGAAGACATTTAAAATACACTTTTCTTAACACATCGATGCACCAGCGACCGATTCTGTATTTTTCCAGATCACCTGGGATATTATTTAATAAAAACTTTCCTTTACACGTTAAACATTCTAGAGTAAACTTGGATAACAATCCAACTCGTTTCTCTCCAACAATTTTTAAACTTTGTACTCCACAGTTATATGGGCTATGATTGTTGATTTCTTGCAATTTTTAAAAAAAAAGGATTATATATCAACAATTCGTCTGCTAGATATATTTCTTTTTTCTGTTTCTGGTTTTGATTCTTTTTAATAGTTAAATCCGGTAAAACATCATCTTGTTGATGCTGAGAACAAAATAATTATCATGTAATACAAAAAAAACTTCCGTGTATAATATTATCTTGCTTATTTGACCATATTTATTGACCATATACGATAGGATTTCTCAAATTTTATGGGTCTTGACTTGTAGGTTTCCTCAGTACGTTTTTATTTACCAAAACGAATGGTTATTAATGCGCAATGGGGCACCAGGAGACAAAGTTCAATTTAACAATATTAAAAATAGACTGGTACTCTTTATTGTAGAAAGTAGCTACCGTAATATCTGGCGATGAAGTGTCCTCATCAACTGCCATACCGAACGGAACGTGAGTTTGTACAATAGTCGTAGGTGAATGTAATGCATTAAGATTCAGTTGACGGATCTTTGCCCAGATTTTCTGAATGGAATTTCCGCTGATTTCTCAATTGCCTAAAAACATAAAGTTACACCTTCAGCTTTTTTAATTATTGTTTATGGTCTCTAAAAAAAGCTGAAGGTACTCCGGGTTTAACAATGACATCGGGACGTCAGTCATCTCAGTCCCCCGTGACCATGGGTGCTGGAAAGCGCCCGAAACGTCGGGAATTAAAAATAAAAAGTAAAAATAAACGCGATAAATACCGTAAAAGTAGTTTTAATCATGTGTAGTGTTCGCGTAAATATAAGAAATCATTATGAGAAACTACGATTCTGATTAAAAACCAAAATCATAATGTTAAGAACCATAGAATACTATAATAATGAATCATGAAATGACTTGTACTGAAGTATATTAAATAAATGATGGATGTTACGTTGAATTAAAATAATACTAAACTCAATATCACATTAAAAATAATAAGTATTACTAAATAAAGACGATTAATAGCTAAATAATGAATAATATTTTATAATTTAATATTATTTAAATCTAAAAATTCCATAAGACAATAGAAAACATTTTTACTTTTTTTAGAAAAAATTAAAAGAGAACAAATTTCTGTAGGAAGAGGAATTTTAAGATTTACCAAAGTGTTAAATAATGAAGTATGATCATATAAAGGACACGAGAAGAAAATATGGTTGAGGTCACCAATATCCAAACCACATTCACATATTGAAGAATTTTAATATGAAGCCTAGCAAGGTGAACCGAATTACAGCAGTGACCCAAGCGCATTCTACATAACATTGATGTATGTTTCTTATTTAAGGATAATTTATAAAACCAAGGCTTAGAAGGAATGATGGGTTGAATTTTGGCATAGTGACAGCCTTTTGTCGTTTTGGTTTTGTTCCAATGTTTCGACCATCTATCTCTATATACTAATTTCGTAGTTCTTATAAGGTCATAGCAATAATTTTTAAATAAGAAAGTATCCCCACAGACTATAGCTTTTTTAGCAAGTTTGTCAGCATATTCATTACCAGATATACCAATATGACTCGGAATCCAAACGAGAGAAATGTTGATGTTTTGGAATTGGTATAAGAATAGAAGTTTCTTAATTTCAAATATCAAAGGATTGCGGGAAATGTCATAGAAAGGATTACATAACAATGCTTGTAAAGAACTAAAAGAATCTGAAAATATCACGCTTGATTTGAATTTAAAAAGATAGCAATATTTTATTGATTGTAAAATGGTTAACATTTCTCCAGTAAAAACTGAAGATTCGGGAGGACTTTTCATTTTTTGAACTATTCTCCAATTTTGATGGTATATTGCATATCCAGTACAACCTTTTGAGTTAATCTTAGAAGCATCTGTAAAAATATAATGACAATCTGGGAAATTCTTGTCCAACGTAAATACAAATCTTTTATTTGGTTCAATAGAAAATTTATTTAATCCTATATCTAATATAACATTGGGTTTGAAAAGTGCAACTTCAAACGAATTGGAGAAAAGAGGCAGAGTCGCCGACCTATAAATAGGATCTAGTAGGGAATTATAATGTTCATAGCTTTTAACTAGGTTAGGAGTTTCTTTATTACGCCAGTATTTTCCTGAATTAATTGAAATGTACTGAGAAAGCAAACGAATTTTAGGGAGTAATGGATGGTTTGAAAATTGAAGAACCCGATAAAAAAAGGAATCCGATAAATATTGTCGTCTAATAAAAAGTGGAGGATCACCGCATTCAATCTGCAAGGCATTGATAGGCGACGAATTCATACGCCTATAATTAATCTTAAAGACTTGTGTTTAATGATATCTAATATTTTAATCCTTTTTTACTAGCTGGTTCAAGAAAAAATGAGGCATAATCTAATCGGCTTCTTATAATTGCATTATAAATTAATTTTAAATAATATGGATGAGCGCCCCACCATACCCCGCACAAAGCTCTAAGAATGTTTATATTTTTTTCGCATTTTTTGGGTATAAATTATATGAGGCATGCCGGATAATTTATTATCAAGAATTACACCAAGGAATTTAACTTGTTGAATATTTACGAGCGGATAATCAAAAAGGCGAACTTGGATTTCAGGTAAAACTCTTTTGCGTAAAAAATAACTGTATTACTTTTATTTGGGGAAAGTTCTAGTCCATGATCATCTAACCAAGAGGCCGTAGAGAGGAGATCTTGTTCTATCGCATTAGCACAAGATTCTATACATTTATCATTAACATAAACTAAGATATCATCAGCATATTGCAAAATTCTACACTTTGAAATAGATTGGTCCAAATCTGACGTATAAATATTGTATAATAAAGGACTTAAAACAGAGCCTTGTGGAAGGCCTTTGAAAACCTTTTGAGTATATTTTAGATCATCATCAATTTTAATATGTATATATCGATCTAGAAATAAATTGATAATCAAATTTGTAAGTTTTTTGGATATATTAAGCTTAAACATCTTTTCCCTAAGGATGTTGAGTCTGACATTATCGTAAGCAGAAGAAATGTCAAGGAAAGCAGCAAGGACCGATTCATTTCTCAAAAATGCTAGTCTAATATCTGTGGTGAAGATAGAAAGACTGTCATATGTGCTTTTACCTTTTCTGAATCCATATTGGGAATTTGATAACAATCCATGACTTTCTACATACCATTCAAGACGGTTCTTGATCATATGTTCAAAGGTTTTAATTAGAGTTGAGGATAGAGCGATCGGTCTATAAGAAGAGCCGTCGTTAGGATTTTTGTCAGGTTTCAAGATAGGAATAATTACTTGAGTCCGCCAACAGTCAGGAACAAAGCCTATGTCAAACAAAACGTTAATGATATTTAAATAGTAAGATAAAATTTGATCATTACATTTGGCAAGTAGTGAATATGGAATACCGTCTAAAGCAGGAGCTGAATCTTTAACGTGAGAAAAGACGAGCTTTAATTCATATAAAGAAAATGGACGTTCTAAGGGATCTAAAAAAGAATCACATGGAATACTTTGAGGTAGCTCCTCTCTCAAAGGAGCAGAAGATTTTCTAGAAAAGTTTATCTAGAAAAGTGTTTATAGATTGAGAGGGAATGGCTCCACTGTAAGAACAAGATGAAAAACAACAGCGAAATTTTCTAATATTACGCCAAACAACTGATGAAGGTTTGGCGTAATATTAGAAAATTGTTGCGTGAATAAGTCAACGTCATACACTAGCGCCATCTAGTATCAGGAACGAGAGCGAGGGGAGCTTTACAGAAAATGACATCACAAATCTTTCAACCGACAGCGCCATCCGAAGAACTAAGTTTCTAGAAAATCTACACTCGAACACTCGTCGCTTTGCGCGCATTTACTTGAATATTCCGGATGCTTAATTGCTAATTTGTATATATAGGCGCTGCAAGATGCGATCGCAGCAGTATTGGATTTGGCGAGACAAGCGAAGCTTCGGAGCGGAATAAAGTGAATTAGTGTGTTTAATTATTAGTGTTTTAAGTTTTAATTTGTGTAAAGTAAATTAAAGTGTTAATTTAGGTAATTTTATCGGCAATTTTTATTGTCACGAACCAGCACGCTCGTAACAGTATTGAAGGAGAAATTGAGGAACAAAAGGCATGCCAACGTGTTTAGTATTTTTAGTCACTTCTTGTACACGTTGAAGGTATGAATAGTTTTCCGAACTCATGTCTAATTTATATTGTTTTTCGGCTATTTTCCTATTACGAATGGCCTCAGTACATTCAGAATCCCACCATGGAGGGGAGGGCTTACATTTATTATTTAGAGTTTTAACAGGAATTGTTTGATCTGCTGCATTTATAACTGCGTTTGTAAATGCTTCAACAATAGAAGTTATATTATTTTCAAAAATAGGAGCGATTTTTAGAATTTCATTGTAAAGAAAAATATTGTACAGGTTCCAGTCTGCTCTGTCTAATTTGTATTTAATACATGGTTTTTTGTTAATTTCTGCCAATTCTTTGTTTGGAAAGGAAATCAGAATGGGAAAATGGTCACTGCCGTGAGAGCTATCTAGAACTGACCAATTCAGAAGAGTGGTTAAATCAGGAGTACAAATTGATAAATCTGCAGCACTTCTAGACTCATTAGGACGAGAGCGTTTGGTAATTTTACCAGTATTAAGGACACCAATATTAAGTTCGTCAATTATTTCAACTAATAAACTACCGTATTTATCAGTTTTATCACCCCATAAATAATGATGACAATTAAAGTCACCAAGAATTATAAATGGTTTGGGTAAGGAGGCTATTAAAGATTTTATTCTGCGAAACGTATGTACAGAAGGGGAGGGAACATAAATAGAAACGAAAGTTATATTTTGAATTCTTACTGCTACAATATTAAAGTCAAATATTTCATCATAAACATCTATAATGGAATAAGTTATATTATTTTTAATAAGCAAAGCACATCCGGCATAACCATCAGATCTGTCACTTCGAACAAGACAAAAACCAGGTACTCTGATATTCGAATCCGGTTTTAGCCATGTCTCTGAAATAGCAGCGATACACACATTGTATTTTTTTTAATAAATAGATTATTTCAGTACGTTTATCTAAAATGCTTCTACAATTCCATTGAAGGATCTTTGTGAGAGTGAATGTCTTGGATAATTTTAGGTATAGAATTTAGTAAGCAAGCAACGTGGGACGGTAGCTTCGACGAATACGAAGATATGATTATGTTAATAAGGAAACTTATAATGCTTTCTACAGAATCAAAATTACCTTGTGAAGTAACTGGTGAAACCAGAAGAGCACAACCATCCTCAGGTTGCGGAATTGAAAAATCTTCAATAATTTTTTGATGACTTTTTTTGTCGTATCCTGTTTGTGAATGGTGACGTAATGGTTTAGGAATATATAATGATTTCTTATAAGAAGTTTTATTAGATGTAGCGGAGTTGGAAGGAAAATTATCCACTGTAGGATTAGTGGAAAGCGAAGAATTTTCAGGGGATTTAGAAATCAAAACATCAGCATATGATTTTGAAGAAACTTGTGGATATTTTTGAGATGCTTCTAGGTATGAGATAGACTTTTGTGCCATTTCAATTTTAATATTATTTTGTCTTGTGTGTTCAGGACATCTAGAATCTGTGGCTTTGTGGTTACCTGAGCAAAATAAGCAACGAAAAGATCCATTATCTTTGTCGCAAGAAGAAGAGGAGTGATCACCTCCACATTTTGAGCATCTTGGCTTGGAACGACATAAATCTTTAGTATGTCCAAATCTGCAGCACTGAAAGCATTGGATCGTTGGAAGCTTATAAATTTCATCAGGAATGGAAGAATAGCATAAATAAACCCTCGAGGGAAGAATTTGACCGTCAAATGTGATTACGACACTTTCAGAGCTTTCATATCTGACTTTGTCCTCGTTGCGAACTCGGTAATTTAATCTTCTTACTTTTAATACAGGAATGGTATTTGGATACGAAGATAATTCGGAAATAATCTCTTCTGGTGACCAATCTTTTGGTACACCTTTTATAACTCCCATACGAGATACGTGAAATGATGGAATAAAGGTTTTGTATTTATCATTTACGGATGGATTTTCTAAAAATAGATTTCCATCAATAAATTAAGAGAATTCAACCGTTATTCTATTTCTCCCGATACGTTTTAGGCCTCCATTAACTATATTTTGTACATTTAATTTTTTCAAAAAGTGACCAAATGAAATGGCATTTAAAGTTTTACCAGAATTAGGAGAATCTTCTTTTACCTGAACATGAACGATAAAAGGACCTGAATCTGTAAAATTATAAGAACGAAGAGATTGAAATCTTTGTGACTCTATTTTTTTATTATCGCTATCAATATGCGTGTTAAGAGATTTAGAAGAAATATAACTATTGGCAGAATTTAATGTTTGTGATAGAGGAATGCCAGATGATTGTGAAAGAGGGATTTCAGATGATTGTGTATAAGCAATATTGGATGATAAAGACATGGGAGATTCATAAGCACGTTGTCCTGACATATTGCTTTTGATAGAGTTAGAGCCTACAATTTTAACTTTAGATGATGAAGTATTACCAGTATCGCAGTCCGATTCTGAGAATGAGGAATTGGTGGAAAAAGCTGAAATTCTTCTATTTATGTCAACCCGATTAACATGCTCTTCCTTCTTCCTTTCCTTCGTTTTATGTTTTCTTATCTTTTTGTTTGAAATAATTTTGAAGTTGTCATCAAAAATTTCTTGCGATAATGACTGCCGTGGTTTTTTAAATGAACCTTCTAAATCATTTTCAATTTCCACATAAGCAGCTGGTGAGGAAATAATGTTAGTGTCAGAATAATTCGGATCCGGTGGCTTAGGGGGAATTGGATTAGACATGGCGACCGAGAGACTAAGGCTACGTTAAACTATTTTGTGATAGTATTAAATTGTCGCTAAATTAGATACAATATGAAAATGCAAATAAATATTATTAATATATACTAAAATATATAAGGAATGTAATCAGAATATTACAAGAAAACTTAAAATAATTAAAATGACACCAAAAACGCGTAAAACCGTTATTGACGTTCAGTTGACAATCAAGAGAAAATAAATAAGGATAATTTACTTACCAATAGTTTTGAGAGCTTGGCCACGCTTCACTTTTGTCTTGCTTTTGTATTTCGGCATCATCAAGCTTAGTCTATTCTATGATACGATTATATACAAAACTAACAACAATTTTATTTACATAAATCAACTTAATTCCTAATTTTTTATCATATATTACTAACGTACGTTTTATTTACAACAAATCTGTTTTTATAAATTTGAAGTATTGCGAACTTTTTAATATTTTTGTCAAAAAAATAACGCGCGCACAGTCCACCCGTCGCAAGAGTCGAACTGACACTGGTGAATAGACGTGGGCGTTATTTCACGTCACTAGATACAGTAACTGGCTACGCGGCATGTAACCGAATCACTAGTTTCGAGTCATGTTACAAGTAGTGATTTTTGTAAATGCGTGATTATAATTACTGTTACCCGTGATTATTGCGGGAGTCGACTGTCGGTCGCTCGAGCGCAAAGCGCACATGTGGCATACAACAATAAACAAACCATCGTAAGTAACAGTTTTATTGTACGTTTAATTTTCATACGTAAGACTATAGACATAAACAATAAAATAGAGTAATCTCTGTTTGTAAATATTTTCAACGGTTTGTGATTCCGGGAAGCGAGTCACATTGAATTTAACTAAAATAATTTTTAGAACATTTTTGACGGAGTCATGAACTCGTTTATTCATAAAATTAAAATAAAACTAAAAAATGAGTATAAAAAATTTAAAAATATTATAAAACCTAAAAACTGTGTGTAAATAGCCAAACAAACAAACAAATTAATTGTACAGTGTAAATAAAAGTGCAAATACAAATGACAGTGAAAACGTTGAAAAAGTGTAAATAAACTGTAAATATCAAAAATCATTGTAAGTATGTACAATCAAATTGACTTGTAAATATGCCTGCATTAATAATTTTATGAAAATATTAGTGTCATAGTAAACGCAAATCAATTATAAATACATTTAATGCAGTCTGTCCTAAACCCGAATAAAGTATGAAGGGAAGTTAATTTATTGATTTAACAGTATACAGTTACTGTATAGCTACAAACACGGATTGTGATTTTCGTTGCGTGTGTACTGTATAGTTGGAGGTGATATTAATGCAAACAATCACAGTAGCCGAATAAAAATAGCCAGTTACAAAAATCACTAGTTTTGAAACAGGTGACGCCGGTTACGTTTCTTGAAAATGACGTAACGACCCACGTCTACTGGTGAATGGTGATGGTGAATATCCGTAAGTCCGTAACGGGCCATAGCGGGGGAGCTTCGGGTGGCGGAAAAGGGCCAAATTATGTTTTACTATATTTTAAGAAATATATTTAACAAAAAATACAATAAAAAACAATACATTTTTTTTAATTATGATTTAACAAATATTTTAATATAAAGGAGACAATCAATTTTTCTATGGAGAATGGGCCCACTACAAATTTTAAAGATTATCAATGAAATGCATGTCGATTTATTCCTTATAATCCATAGATTACAATAAAATTATTAGTTTTACTGCATATAAACGGAGTCCTGAGAAATTAACAAATAAAATATGAATCTAACAATAACCTAAAAATAAACTGAAAGCGATTTTCTAGTAGTATTCATCGGTATTATAAGTTAAAATAGTGCACACTTGAATAATAGTACATATAAAACTAAGCTGTAGGTATATTCAGCATTTATAAATATTTTAAAATCGATGTAAAACCTTTCACTAGTTCGGGCAAAACATAGTGCCTGTCTGCACAAATGTCGTATGGATTCTAACTTTGACATGATGTATTGATTGGTTGTGAGTGTAATTCTAAATACCAAGATGGCTAAGGGATAATGTCTTGAATAATAGTACATATAAAACTAAGCTGTAGGTATATTCAGCATTTATAAATATTTTAAAATCGATGTAAAGCCTTTCACTAGTTCGGGCAAAACAGTGCCTGTCTATGCACAAATGTCGTATGGATTCTAACTTTGACACGTATTGATTGGTTGTTAGTGTAATTCTAAATACCAAGATGGCTAAGGGATAATGTCTATTTATATTTATGATATTACCAACACACAGTAAGATACGTTTTAAACTGATTGTATTACAAAAAAACAAAATATAATGTAGGTAATTCTATTTATTATTGTAAATCATAATTTATTTAAGTATTCTATTAACAGTAGTAGGTGCAGAAACAGAAACCTTTTATTCAATTTAGATTATAAATAATACTTATTGAAAGTCACTTTTTTAATTTACCACTTGTTCGGAAAAAAACCTCTGACTTGAAGAGAACCAGCAAAATACCCAGTGGGTCTTTTAAAAAAAAACCAGCTTATAATCATGTATGTCATAATTAACAACACAGAACAAATTAGAAATAGCTTGGTAGCGATCACCTTGCCCACGGGTTATTGTCAGCCATAAATTCCTTTATAATATAATAACCCCTTTTATACAAACTTAATTTAATACATTTTTTGAACTTTGATGATTGACTGACATGTATAGACAGGAGCGGGGTCAAGACATTATTTTAAAATGGTTTGGTTGATTAGTAAGTAGTATACATCATAATAAAATGACTAGGAATTAACATGCCTTATCTATGTATTACACAATGATAAATAGTGAGGCTCAGCTGTGCACTGGTGATTTATGGATCTCGACAACAGTGCCATCTACCGAGTCCAAATGTAAATATAAACCATCTAGGGATCCATCCAAACACACACAAACATTTTCATTTAAATTGGTTGGAAGGTTTCTTATGTTTTGTCTATAACGGACATAGGTAGAAACATTTTAGTGTTAGATATATTTCTGAAGGTTTTTTGAAAATAACTTGATGATAACATGTACATTTATGATATTGTAAGCAATCAGAAGGATTTTTCAATTTTAAGATATATGATATAAGACTGTTGTCTTCAATATCCATACACTTTTTGTCTCTGCAAGCTTTCAGCCTGCACGGCATACAGATGAATGAATGAATGAATGAATATACTTTATTGCACACCACAAACAAATTTACAAAGATCATAACAGAGAGCAGATTACATGTACAATTTGGCGGCCTTATCGCTACATAGCGATCTCTTCCAGGCAACCAAAGGTGTAAAGGAATAAAACAGTGAGTACTAGGTAGGTGGTGCAATATAAACATACCTAATATAATATCAAGACATGCAATAAAATAACATATAAATAACTAATACCTTAAAAAAATATGAAACACATATACATAAACATACACACCCACATATATACATATATATACATACACACATACATACACATACATATATATATACATATATATATATATATATATATATATATATATATATATATGTATATATATATATATATATACATATCCATACATATACATACATACATATATCCTCAAATATATACCAATAAACAAATAAATACAAAACTACATAATCACATAATTTATCCTAATGATTTTCGAACGATTGAGACAAGTAATGCTCTTTAAGAAGTCGCTTAAAGACTACAATAGTCTGACCTTCGCGTTTATACAAAGGTAGCGCATTCCAGAGCTTAATAGACTGTTCAGTAAAAGATTTATTAAAGAAAGATGTATTGTGAGTTGGTACCCTTAAAATGAGTTTTCTTGAAGAGCGTAAAGGTTCCCTTGGAAGCCCAACAAAACTAAATTTCCTTAAGATAAGGAGGAGTAGAAGGGTGAAATAAGACACAGTACAGAATAGAAAGAATATGCATGTTCCGGCGAAATTGGATAGGTAACCACATGAGACGTGAGCGAAATTGGGAAATGTGGTCAAATTTGCGCAATCCAAATATGAACCGAATACTAGTATTTTGAAGTTTCTCAAGCTTAGTTAGCTGGTCTTTAGTTATGTCTACATAGCTTGCGTCAGCATAGTCAAGAATCGGAAGGAGAAGAGACTGTGCGAGCATAATTTTTGTAGGAATGGGAAGAAATGATCGAAGGCGACGCAGTGAACTAAGAGCGACAAAGGTTTTCTTACTTACCTCATTCAGTTGGAGTTTCCAACTTAAGGAACTATCAAGGTAAACACCAAGATTTTGACATTGTCAAAGTAAGGGATCACAACCCCATCGAATACAACAGGTGGTATGGAGAACCAGTCAATTCTTGAGATAAAGCTCTGACTACAAAAAATGATAGCCTGTGACTTTTTAGGATTGACATTTAGGCCATATGATTGACTCCACTCATGAATCATATTTAAGTCATTGTTTAATGTAGCGATTGCATTCGGCAAATTCTCAAGAGTTGACTGGGTGTAAATCTGGACATCATCCGCATACATGTGGTAGAGAGAAGAAATTTTATGAGTAATTGAATTAATGAAAATGGAAAAGAGTAAAGGTGACAACACGCCACCCTGCGGCACGCCTGCAGTAATATCACACCAAGATGAGTGAGTTTCATCAACATGAATACACTGCCGACGGCCACAGAGATAACTTTGAAACCAGTCAATTACTGATGGAGATATGTTAAGGGAATACAACTGACCCAACAGTATATCGAAATCAACAGTATTGAACGCGTTACTGAAATCTAGCAAGGTCATGACCGTGAGTTGTTTATTATCCATACCCCACCGTATGTCATCAGTAACTTTAATTAAGGCAGTAGCCGTACTATGACCGGGACGGAAACCGGATTGTAAAGAATTCAACAAATTGTGCTTATTAAGGAAAAGTGTCAGCTGTTGGCAAATAAGTTTTTCAAGGACTTTAGAAAGGAAAGGTAAAATCGAAATGGGACGGAAATCAGTGAGGTTGACGGGATTAGATTTCTTCGGAAGGGGTATAACATAAGCACTCTTCCAGGTTTGAGGGAATTTAGAGGAAGATGCACATGCGTTAAGTAAATGAGTGATAATGGGAGTGATAACATCAAGGAGAGGAACGATCATATTACGGCTAATGCTGTCGCTACCGACAGCATTTGAGGAGATGGATAATATGATTCTCTTAACATCACATACAGTAAATGGACTAAAAACGAAGGGAGAATAATTAGGAGTCGGACTTACAGAAATAGAACGAAGTGTTTGCAGTTTATGTTCACTATCAAAAGAGTTAGAAGGATTAGAATGTTGATTTAATAGTTTAACATCAACACTGGGAGGTGAAGTATTAAGAGAGTTTCTACCAACTCCAACAGTTTTAAGAAACTTCCACACCCTAGATGAGTCGCCGTTCTCGACTGATGAATGAATATGGCGTCGTTGTGCATCTCTACACAATGTGTTGCAGCGATTCCGGATTTTAGTGTATTTTGTAAGGTTTTCCTCTGTTTTGTTCCTCTTAAGCTTTGACAATGCCGCATTCTTCTTCAAAATTAGCCTTTTCAGATCATCAGAGAGCCATGGAGCAAGTAAGTGCTTGAGTTTAACATAATGCATTGGCGCGTGTACGTCAAATAGCTGAGTGAGAAGGGAATTGAAAAGTTCCTTTTTATCGTCAATGCATGGTGCTCTCTCAATCACTGACCAGTCAATATTATGAGCATCTTCGCAAAGTTGGTCAATATCCATTCCTCCAAAATTACGTCGCAGAACTAATTTAGGTTTGATTTTAGGAGGGCGTAGTTTATACGAAAGGAAAAGTAAATCGTGATAAGAGAATGCATCAGCAGGACACTGTCCATGCTTGAAAACTAGGTTTGAAGATGACACGATAATTAAGTCCAGAAGGGATGGAGTACAGTTAGGAAATTTGTGAGTAGCAGCAAGGGGTAGGATTTGCATATTACACGCTTCCATTATAGACTCAAGTTTTATAGCCCGATTGTCGCCTTTAAGTAAACAGGTGTTAAAGTCACCCATCTAAATAGTATGACTATATGTAGGGACTAGTGATTCTAAAAGAGATTCAAAAGAAGTAAAATAGTTTATAGAAAGAGAGGGACTGTAGAAAACTCCAAGTAGGATTTTATTCTGAGACAGGGAGACCTCAACTAGCAAATGCTCAGCAGAATCACCAGGAGGCGGTTGACATGACGAACTAACAATTTTAAATGGAAAGTAGGATCTTAGATAGATCGCCACGCCCCCACCACCTCTATTACTGCAGTCATTTCTAATTAGATGAAACCCAGGCAAAGAGTAAGAAGTAGAAGGCAAACAGGGTTTTAGCCAAGATTCTGAAACTAAAATGGCATGAATATTTCGGGATTCAAATGACGCAAGCATGTCGGGATAATGAGCCGGAATGCTTTGGGCATTAATATGAATAGCATTGAAATTATTCACACAGTCTGAGAAACAAGAATTTAAGGTGATGTTGAGTGAAGGAGAAGCAGTTGTACTGTGATAACTAACATCACTAAGTGTCTCATCATCCGAAGACAACGACAGAAACAAATCACTATCGTTACAAATGTTTGAGGATAACATAAAAACTAATTAAATATACAAATAAATACTAATATACAGTAAAAAATAAAATATAAAAAATAAAATGCAAGATAAATGCAAGATCGAACGGTACCCACACAATTACAACCACCAGCAGCATGAAAGAGAAAGCATATAACACAACAACAACTTAAATAAATAAAACAATAAGTTTAATATTAAAATTCCCAAAACAAAACAAAAAAAACTTGTAGTCTAACACCAACAAATTGTAAAAAATTATAAACGTCAGACTAGGCAGTATGGTTATAGATGCCTTTGTCAAGCTAGTAAAATATAAAAAGTAAAAATGAATCTTAGAATTCTCTGTCTACGTCCAAGAATGCTTCTGTCAGCCTCTGTGGTTACAGTACTCTAGTATTGAAACAGTAATCTATGGTTACAGGTAACAACTGTCAGTCTTAAAGTAAACAATAAAAATAAAAAAACACAAAAGAAGAAATTAGGATAAACAATTAATCTAAATACCTGTAATGTGGAATAATTAAAATAATTTGAGAAACAGTCTTCAAACTAGTGCAACCAATTAGAAATGATGTCATTGAAATATATGGCAAAGAATTCTAAACCTGATAACCAAAAGTTACAAAAAAATACATGAATTGAGCTGCTGGAGTACATGAGTAAAAGCCAAACTACAAGAAAAACACGCCACCTTCATTTTTTAGTCGTCTTCCTAGCCCTAGCAGTAGTAACACAGGGCTTAGGAGCAGAAGATGCCGCCGCAGCTGTCGTCGCAGTCAAAGATGAGGTAGTAGGAACACCACATGCTGCAGCAGGAATGGCGATCACCTCAGCCACGGTGTACACCCGGTGCTTTGTGCCATCGGACCCAAGCACCACGACATATCCATTTTGTGACCAACACTGGGATACGCCAAAGCGCTTCCGAGCAGCAACAAACGCCTCATGACGGCCCTTAGTCAAGAACTCGGATAGAGTAACTCCGCTACCCTTTAATTTGGTTTTAGAAAACCAGACTTTGTCACGGAGATCCTGATTTCGAAACTTCACAAGCAGCGCACGAGGCTTGTCGCCACGGGGTTGCCCTAAGCGATGGCATCTAGTGATAGAGCTCATAGTAATTTCAGGGATATTCAATCGCTCCGATAATATCTTACTTGTGCAAAGAACTGGGAACAGATTTGTTCTAAGCGATCCACCTGAAAAGAAGTTAATGACAATTGTAAAGGTGTCTTAACTAAATAATAATTCTTATCAATATATTTTTTTTTCTATATTATATAGGAATTAAAAGGACATTTTTAATAATAAGAGATATGAGATAAGACTATGCCTTCAATGACAATAAACTGTATTTACATATTTCTGTGAGCATTTTATTATATCTGCCTTTTCATATGTTAAATAATAAAGAAATTATTATAAATTATACAGCATTAATCAGCTCCAGCTGATCAAATACAGAAGCAGTAATTGATTAACATCAATGATATTCAACCATGTAAAAGTTATCTCACATTTTATTTTTACCGGTTTCATGTACTTACGTAGTAGACAAAGATATTATTGTTACATTAAGTATATCTGATTCTAGATGACAAAATAATATTCCTTTCTGCACAGTGAACAACGCAGCTGTCTAAGCATAATAGAAACAACCATTACACTTTTTTATGAAAACTATTATTATTAAACTTTATATTTGCTTCTAGTACAAATAATTACTACATTTTTTACACATAAATATATGTAACATTTATATTGCCTATCTACTATGGCTGGTATAAATCCAGGATCTGTGTTTGGCTTAACAAAAAAGCCATTTAGTATTAAGCAACTTGCTGAATACATAAGGTACCTATTTGTACACAAATACAGTTATATGAATTGCTCTTCAAAACCCTCTTTTAAGTCCCTCGACCCAAAGATTCTAATTTTCTTTTAACATTATAATAACTTCTTTTGTGCATTTATTCTATTTATTATTTAATTTAGATTTTACTAATAAAATAAACTTAATACTTTGTCACTTTTAACAAACTAATAAGGTTCTAAGACCTGTTTATTATTTGTATTTGTTTGAGGTAAAATATACAAACTTAATAATAGATTTTCACAACCTAGAATAGGTGTAAATTAATAAACTCTTATATTCTATTTGCGAATTTTACCACAAAAACTAAAAAGAGAAAAACATACATACTTGTGTCAATTAATATTTGGCTAACCTTTCTGATAATTGATAATATCCATATTTTCCTAAACATTAGTTTAATAATGCTTGTAAATATTGGGTATGTTCCGAAATACAACACAGTGTACTATCCAATGTAAATGACGTCATCATTTGACACTTTATTGTACTAGCGTGCCGCTGCCATATTGTGTCGGATATCCGGCAATAATAAAACAGTTTTTAATTGTGTGTTTGCCGAATGAAGCATGCCAGAATTTGTTTCTATTTATTCAAATACTAAAAAATATAGAATAATTGATGGTATATACATTAGAAAGATATAATGAATTTTGGAGCACAAAATGACAAAATAATCGCCAACACTTTTCCAAATGGCGCAAAAGTATGACGTCATATACTTTCCAATGTTTTGGAACGAATCACCAGTATAGCGTCGATTCATGACGTCATTTGCATTGGACAGTACGCTGCGTTGTATTTCGGAACATACCCCAAAAACTCCATTTTGTTCTTACCATAATGATGCGACTCCAACTATGTTTTATTTCACTCGAGTGAATCGAGTGAATTTGTCCAACTCGATAATCGATAGAAAATAAATTTTACCGAGTTACCGAGTTAACTCGGCGCATCGTATAGATTCAGGGGGTGCTATATAGATATGAATTTACTTGTATATATAATAAGTCGCTGCGGGTGACATCACAAGTTGCATCCAAATTCAAACTTGCATCTGGCATGTTGTAAACAAACCTGAACTTAGTTTTATTTCTGATATTGATTTATAGTTTTAATTTCATGTTGCCACATATTACTTATTTATAAAGGTACATATTTAAAAATGGTTTAACTAAAGTCATCGCTGATCTCAACTCTAGTAATAAACTTTTCTGTAAATAATTGATTTACTCAAAAACTAGTAACTAGTGATATTATTTTATGAAGATGTCAACACGCATACCAAAAATAATATATAACTACCTATTAAGTGTAGTAATAATAATTGTATTGTACGGAAGAACAATTATAAAAATAATTTGTGAAATATTGACACAGCTTCGTTCATCTAATTTGAATTGTTTAACTCGAGCTCAAAATCGAGTTACCTGAATTTCAACTCGAGTCGATTTTTTCCGAGTTATCACGGCACATCTCTAAGACAATAATTTTTTAAATGTTACATTACCTTAGCCAATGATCAGAACACGAATGTCAAAACAACAATTTTTTTTTCAGATTTCTTGTTTCCGTTTACATTTTCGAAAAATCTATAGACCATTTACTATTATAATTTGGTGTCTTTTTTTTTGGTGTAAATATCATTAAATGACGTTAATATTTCTAGTGGGCCCAAAAATGATTGTCTCCTTTAATCTTAAACTATTGAGCCGTTCTTGAGAAAAAATACAAAATAGGTTTAAAACAGCCTTTGCCTTTGATTTTTTTTTGTAATAATGGTCCAATATTCCAAAGTTTTAAACAATACAAATAAATTGTGACGATCTAAACTATAAAACCTAATTTTTTTGGAGCAAATAAACAAAAGGATTCGGCTTCACGATTTGATCAATGTAAAAGCCTTAATCGACAATGTTCACTATCACAAAGTACAAATTAAACACGTTATTAAAACATTAACCTTATAAAAAGAATTAATAAAACATTAAACAAAATATATCCATTTTACATAAAATTCGAATATAAAACTGTCTTCTTAAAATGTCGAATATAAACTTTACAATTCAAGTCTCATTACCTACTTATTTCACATATCTTATACAATACTACAGTTTATTAAAGGAATCAAAACTTTTAAGCAAAATTAAGACATTTATGTAATTTTATTGTTTATTTGCCTTAATATTTTGGTATTCTATTACTAAAATTAAAGTTGATTGACATTTTTATTATCTTATTCTTATATATAATCTATCCAAAACATCAATAAATTGCTATTACTTGCATTTTAAAAACTTTAATAAAAGAATTATTTTATTCAATATTCTTAAAAAACGGACTTGCACTTCGGACTTGCGTTTTTCATTTCTGTTAATTGCCTACACTAGTTGACAAACTCAATTTTACACGACCCTCGGGACCCAAATAAAAGGCTATACCGGAGTCCGATCAGGTACCTCACCGCATACGGTCGCCTGCGACCCAACCGTGAAGTGCAGTCAATCGGTTGAGCCCATGCCCCCCCAGTGCGTTCATTCAAGTTAGAAGACAAAGACATTTTACCTGTTCGCGGAAGTGCTGCAGTGTCGTTGTGCGCCTATACAGCCGCCAGGTGCATCGGGCCGCCGGCCCATTGTTCTATGGTGTGTAGTGCTAGTTTAGTGCCCCACGTTCCGCCGGTTTCCAGTAAACTGTAAGTAGTTTATTGCACACCCGCTGCCTCAGAGTTAGCAATTCTATTGTTTTAAATTCTGTGTTCGCTTGTCGCATTAGGCGACAGCTAGGTACACACCCTAGCGTACCAACGCGCTAGTTGTATAAGTGTTCGTTTAGGCACACACCTCCGACGACGAGATGGCGGCTATCACTATAGCTGAACTCGCCGACTTCTTCGGTCAAGTGTGCCCCGACGCTTGGGCTGCTTTCCTAGCCCAGCGCAACAAGGCCGCTGCTGAACGTCCAGTAGTACGTATCGACGACCCTATGTCGCCGAGCACATATTACTATATATACGCCGGGCCCTCGACCCCTGTGTCCATCGACACAGTTTACGACGCCGCGTCCCCTGCGCCTTCTGCGCTCTCCACCCGCGGTCCCTCCCCGTTATTTTCGGATGCCGAATCAGGCTCCGAGATGGAGACTGAAAACCACCGACCCGTAAAACCCGAAGACGAATTCTTCACCCTAGTCTCGGGTAAAAAACGTAAGCGCCCCGCCGCGAAAAAGGGAGACGAGCCTCACTCGGGCCCTACATCGCCCGACGCCACTCCGGCTAAAAATGTCGCGCCTTCCGCGCGCAAAATGGCCGCGAACAAAACCGCGAACCCGACTCCGGCCGTACCAAGGAAGGAGAAGCCGCCGCCCCCAATAAGTTTACAGGACAAATCGCTCTGGAGCAACCTAACCAAGTGGATAGACTCCAAAAAGATCTTCTGCCTCAAAGTCCACAATGGACCCCAGGGCATTGTATCCACGTCATAACGACGGACGATTTCCGCGCTTTAACTGCGCATCTTAAAGCTCAGAATCTGAGCTTTCACACTTTCTCACTCGTGGAGCACCGTAACCTCCGTGTTGTAGTTCGCGGACTCCCTAAGGAGCTAGAAGCCGAGCACATTTTAAGCGATCTTAAATCGCAAATTCTCCCAGTTAGAGAAGTGCATAGGATGCACCACGCTACCGACAAAAACGGTATCTAGATCTTTGCCTAGTAATTTTGGACCTGTCTCCAGAGGACAAAGAAATATTTAATATCACCCGGATCTGCAACCTCACGGGGATTGTTGTGGAGTCCCCGCGCAATAGGGGCATCGTTGGCCAATGCCACCGATGCCAATTATACGGTCACTCGGCCAGAAATTTTTTCGCCCGGCCTAGGTGCGTTAAGTGCCTAGGCGATCATGGAACACCCGAGTGCCCCCGAACGCCCGAGACGGAGGGCCCTCCGTCCTGTGTTCTGTGCGGCGAAGGGGGACACCCAGCGAGCTATCTCGGGTGTACCAAAGCGCCGCGTAGGAAGCCGAACGGAGGAGCAATCCGACGCGGGCGGGCGGGCAACTCCAGTTGGTCGCGCCCACGGCATTGTGCCCCTTCAGTCGCACCAACCTCGGTGCCGCTAACCGCGCCCGCTCAGGCTACAACCAAGCCCACCCCCGTTGGTTCGGCCAGTTTAATAAACAGCCGAAATTTGTTTGTTTATTTGCGCTGAATACTCGCTACCGTTAGACCAATGTTAATTTGGTTTGGATGTCCGTGTATTTTGCGGGTCGATGTGATTCCTGCTTACTATTGGTCCGTTAAAATTACGGACATCTTGTCGTCACGTGATCAACTTAATGTCAACGCCGCGTGTCGCGTGAAAGGGGCACGTTATTCGCTGCTCCCTAAATATAGGTTCTACCGAAAGTTCCTCCCCGAATTGGATCATTGTGAGTGACCGAAATCCGTGTAGCTGGGATCCCCGAAGAAGCACACGAGTGCAGGAGCATCCGCCTTCGTATATTCAGGTACGTCAGACCTTAGTAATATTGTCTAGTCAACGGTGTAGAGTAGAATCAGCTAGCGTCTATGCAAATTACAGTCCATTTCCTATTTTCCACCAAAAAAATGGTCCATCTCACAGGATGACAATTGGATTGGAATTACTAAATACGTAAATCCGATTGTGATTCGACTCTGCGACGTAATTGATACTGAACCTTATTGCAGCATATTCAGGTTGATGTCGACTATTTTATACTGTTAGTTGCCAACTTGTAAATATTACGGTCGGTATATTAAATATTAATATAGTAACGTGGAAACGAACCATTTCCAGCGCAGTCGTGCGCCGCCACTGTAGCCATAAACGAGGAATATGATGCTAGTGAAATACTGAACTCACTAGAACTTGAAGAAGAGTCTTCCTCTAATCAAGTGCTTGACGGTTATTTGGTTGGAAAAGGAAATCCAGAAGTATCGTACCGTTCGCTGTCTTCTACAAAATGTGATTCATCATCAACAACGCAAGTTCTCGCAACCGCAAAGGTTTATGTCACGGGTCGCAATGGTCGCGATGTAATAGTTAGATGTTTACTGGATCCAGGTTCCCAGAAACATTATATAACAACAAAATGTTGTTCAAAACTACAGCTAAAGGTCGAATCTAATTCACCTGTAACGGTGAAGGGAATAGGTGGCTCATCGCAGATAAGTCAAGGGGGCGGCAAATGTTTCTTTTCGATCTCGATTCAATAATACAAAATTTAATATTCAGGCTCTAGTGCTAAATCGAATCACTAGTAATTTACCAACGTGTAACGTCGATACTAGATTCCTTGAAAATCTACGTAGTGTTCCCATGGCGGACGATGACTGGAGTACGCCTGGAGAAATAGATTTATTAATAGGTGTAAGTCTTTTTGCGGAGATGCTACGACCTGGTAGAATTATCGGGGAACCCGGTTCTCCGGACGCTCTTGAGACCGTTTTAGGATACATCGTTCTAGGAGATGCTCCAGCGGGTATCCAGGCTCAAGCCCCAGCCACCGTAGCGTTTCATGCTATTTCAACATCTGAGGTCGAGACTCTAGTTAAGAAAATGTGGGAACTCGATGAAATTGATCCTAAGCTATCTTTAGTGCTGATGATAAAACATTTATTTTTATAGGATAGGGTGACAAACGAGCACACATTCCACCTGTTGGTAAGTGGTTGCTGTGGCCCATAGACATCTACATCTATCCTCGACTACGAATCAAATTGCAGATGCGTTGTCACCCGTGAGGACCAAGATGGAATGCCTCGCTTCCAGTAAAAAGGGTCTCCGGTTCTCTACACTCACCATACGAAATACAGCAGCATTAAGCTACTATTTCATGCTGGTATTCTGTAAGAGCGTGGTCCTTCCCCGGTCGAGCCGACCCATTCGTGCTACAACTATACTACTAATATAACTGCAGCATGGCTCTACCACGTGTAAAAAACATGCCAATAAAATTATAGTAAGACTGCCACGCGTGCCGCTTCCGGACGCTACGAAGTAGCTTTACCTTTCAAATTCAGTCCAGATTTTCTTGGTAATTCTTTGGAAGTTGCTAGGCGTAGATTTTTACATTTAGAGCGTAGGTTTGCTGCTCAGCCCGCTCTAAGAGAGGCGTACGACGGTGTAATTAAGGATTATATAGATCAAGGTTATTTATCTCCTATTGATACATCCGATTAAGATCCTCTACACTTTTACATACCACACCACGCGGTTCTTAGGGAGGATAAACTATCAACACGGATCCGACCTGTCCTGGATGCAAGTGCTAAGTCTAGTAGCGGATTTTCCTTAAATGACCTTTTATATGCCGGTCCTAATCTTCAACGCGACCTTTTTACAATCTTAATGAATAGGAGACCATTACCTGTTGCCATCACAGCCGACGTAAGACAGATGTACCTTAGGATAGGTGTCCGTAAGCAGGATCGACGTTTTCAGCGTATCTTATATCGCTACAGTCGGGATGACAATTTAGAAGGTGGTTCAGATATTCAAAATCCAATAAAATCATTTGAATTCAATAGAGTAGCCTTTGGACTAAAGTGTAGCCCATTTTTAGCTCTTCGCACTGTCTCGCAACTAGTACAGGATGAGGGTCACCGTTTCCCTATAGGTAAAGAAGTCGCGCAGAGAGATCTTTACATGGACGATATAGCTAGCTCATTGATGAATTCCGATGGAGCTATTTCTGCCTTTCAAGAGTTAGTCGGGCTATTCAAGGCTGGGGGCTTCCACCTAGTCAAATGGAGTAGCAATAGCACGAGGGTGCTTGAACATATTCCTGAAGATTATCGCTTGTCGCAAAATGTCGAATTTCACAAGGACGATACCTTGAAAATATTAGGTCTTTACTGGCGTCCTCGTGATGATGAGTTCGCCTTCGAGGTGATTTCAGATAATCGCCCTTGCACTAAGAGAAACATTTTATCCTCTGTCGCACGTTTGTTTGATGTTTTGAGCTTGGTAGCACCTGTAATCTTGTATGCCAAGCTTTTAATCAAGGAGCTCTGGATTGCTAAAATAGACTGGGACGCTGATCCCCCACAACGAATTACACGACTGTGGAATGAATTCCGACGTGAACTTCCCCTGCTTGCCCAGATGAAATTTCCTCGGCGCCTTGGAGTGGTTCATGGCTGTTCGGTAACAATTCTGGGTTTCGCTGACGCGAGTGAAAAGGCTTATGGTGCCGCAGTTTATATTCAAGTAGACATCAAACAAAATCAGACAACTGTCATTTTGTCTTGCGCAAAGTCAAAGGTTGCGCCCTTGAAAGTTGTTTCATTGGCACGTCTGGAATTATGTGCAGCCTTGTTGCTTTCTAAATTAATAAAAAGGGTTTTTGAAATATATTCGAGTAGATACCCAATTAATTCGGTGTTAGCATTTTCAGACTCGACCGTAGTGTTAAATTGGATTCATTCTTCTCCGCACCGATGGCACACGTTTGTTGCCAATAGACTATCCAAAATCCAGGACAACTTACCATCGGATCACTTTTACCACATCAAGGGTAACAAAAACCCGTGCGATTGTTTGTCCCGTGGATTAACTCCTACACAACTTATGAATCACCCCCTGTGGCTACAGGGGCCTCCTTGGGCCAATTTACCGAAAGTCGAAGGGCCAATAAAAACGTTTGTGCCAAAGGAATCTTCCGACGCGCCGGAGCTTAAGTCTATTTCCCTAGTAATAATAAAACCAACCGAAGAACCTTTTCTGTATAAGCTAGCACGTAATTACTCTTCGTGGCAACGGTTTCTTAACGTGGCGAGCTACATATACAAGTTTATAAGGAAGCTGCCCCTGGGACACATAGTTAAGTCAGATTTGGAATTTACGGAGTTAGAAATTATGAAGGTAATAAAGTCGATACATTTTTGTGATGACCTTCAACGTTTGGAGAAAGGGGGATGTCGTTCTTCACCCATTAAAAAATTAAATCTATTTCCTAACGATGGCATATTACGCGTGGGTGGCCGTTTGGCAAACTCAGAGGAGAGTTTTGATTTTAAACATCCTATTCTTCTTCCTTGTAAGGATCATGTGGTAGACTTGCTCATACGCTCATACCACTGCAAATATTTACATACAGGACCAGGGTTGCTATCTTCTGTACTCCATGTTAAATACTGGATACTATCTGCTAGACGTGCAATTAGAGCCATCATCTCTAAATGGAACGTATTTTTTCGATCTAAACCTCAACCCGGGTACCCTATGATGGCGGACCTCCCTGAACCTCGAGTGCGAGCGGTTGTCAAAGCCTTCGTCCATACTGGATGCGACTATACCGGCCCAGTCCTAGTAACACCATATCGTGGTAAAGGTATAAAAAGCCGTAAGGCTTACATCTGCCTGTTTACATGCCTTACTACATGAGCGGTGCATATTGAGCTCGCAAGCGATCTCAGCACAGCTTGCTTCTTGGCAGCCATGAAACGATTCCTAGCTAGACGAGGATCGGTTCAATGTTTTTATACCGATAACGGAACCAATTTTATTGGTGCCCGGTCTTATCTTCGAGATTTGTATGCTTTTCTAAAGAATGAATATAAACCAGTGTGGGAAAAGCAGTTAGCAGAAAGTCGTATCCAATGGAAACTGATTCCTCCTAATGCTCCACACTTCGGTGGTTGCTGGGAAAGTAACATCAAGTGTATAAAAACGCATTTGTATGAAGTTATCGGCAAACAAATTCTTACCTTTGAGGAGCTTCAAACCATTTTACGCCAGATTGAATCCATATTAAATTCACGACCACTTACAGTGCTCAGCTCTGATCCTTCAGATCCAGCAGCTTTGACGCCAGCTCATTTTTTACATACCGTCCCGCTTGATTTCCTGCCAGCACCTGATATTGATGATTCGATTCCGCATCTTCTAACTCGATATGAGCTCTTAGACAAGTTGGTACAGTCATTCTGGATGCGATGGCGGAGAGAGTATCTTCATAGCCTACAAACCCGCCAAAAGTGGAATTCACCATCCTTCCCTGTTAAGGAAGGAACGGTTGTTGTATAATACAGGATAACATCACACCCTTACATTGGCCCTTAGGCATTATAACACAAACCTTTAAAGGTAAGGATGACGTTATACGTGTAGCAATGGTAAGGACGAAGCACGGTACTTACCAAAAACCAGTGGTTAAATTGTGTCCATTACCAACTCAGTAAAATTCATAAATTATTTAGGTAAAGGGTAGATTAGCTTCTAGATAATAAGTCATAGATAAGATAATGGGATTAAGTAGACATAAGTAGTTAACAAACATTCTTTAGAATGTTGTAATAAGGTTCCTAGAAGTAAGAATAGATTAATTCACTCGATAAAGAGGATTACACCTTTGAAAGCTTCCCTTTCAAGGCCGGGAGGAATGGTTCGGCCAGTTTAATAAACAGCCGAAATTTGTTTGTTTATTTGCGCTGAATACTCGCTACCGTTAGATCAATGTTACTTTGGTTTGGATGTCCGTGTATTTCGCGGGTCGATGTGATTCCTGCTTACTATTGGTCCGTTAAAATTACGGACATCTTGTTGTGACGTGATCAACTTAATGTCAACGCCGCGCGTCGCGTGAAAGGGGCACGTTATTCGCTGCTCCTAAAATATAGGTTCTACCGCAAGTTCCTCCCCGAATTGGATCATCGTGAGTGACTGAAATCCGTGAAGCTGGGATCCCCGAAGAAGCACACGAGTGCAGGAGCATCCGCCTTCGTATATTTAGGTACGTCAGACCTTAGTAATATTGTCTAGTCAACGGTGTAGAGTAGAATCAGCTAGCGTCTATGCAAATTACAGTCCATTTCCCATTTTCCCCCACCCGTTAAAGGGGCTTCCGGGCAAGGCCCAAGCCCTCCAGTACCTTCAGCACCTAAACCCAACGCATGGGTTGAGCCCCCGGCGATGGTCAGCGCGGCCGCCTCACGGCCAATGCCTCCTCGCCAGGCCCAGAAGCCACCAGGCACCGTCAAACATCGACACTGACCTTTCGTTAGTGTTCAACTTCGCCAGTAACATAAATGTGGCCGAAGTCACAGCATTAGCCCGCAAACTTCGCGTAGCCAAGTCCGTACAAGATAGGCTCAATGCTACCATTGAGCATATCAATCTTATCCAAGCGATAGGTTCGTTCCAGTGCGCCTAAGCCAATTTTCTTTTACATAACTAAAATGGAAATACTTTATTTAGATTATCCCCTACAAGAGAATGCAAGTAATTAATATACACTAGAAATAGGAAGGGACCGAGAATTGTGACATGAGGGACACCCATTAGCACAGTTGACCCGGAAGAACTTTTACCATGGATAATAACATTTTGCTCTGTATTACTTAAATATGAAATAATAAGTTTAAGCGCAGTGTTCTTGACACCATAGTACTGTAGCTTCCGTAGTACGTACTGTAGCAGCTACTGTAGTGTAGCAGTAATAACGGTTAACATATTCAGGAAAAGTACTAGTGTTATTTTTTTTTTACAGAAGAGGGGGCAAACGAGCATGTGGCTCACCTGATGTTAAGTGACTACCGCCGCCCATGATCAACCGCAACACCAGGAGAATTGCGGGTGCGTTGCCGGCCCTTTAGAAAGGAGTAAGCTCTTTTCTTGAAGGTCCCCAGGTCGTATCGGTCCGGAAAAATCGCCGGTGGTAAACTATTCCACAGAGAGGTTGTACGTGGAAGAAAACTCCTTGTGAAACGTACAGTGGTGGACCGCCAAGCATCCAGATGGTGTGGATGGTATCGGGACGTTTGCCGTGTAGTGCGTTCATGAAATTTGGCGGCTGGGATTAATCCGAACAATTCCTCAGAGCACTCCCCGTGATAGATGCGATAAAATACGCAAAGAGATGCAACATCTCTTCGCAGCGCCAGTGAATCGAGCCGATCGGAAAGCACTCGGTCGTCGACGATTCGAGCCGCTCTGCGCTGGATGCGGTCAAGTGGAAGGAGCTGGTAATGGGGAGCCCCAGCCCAGAGATGAGAACAGTATTCCATGTGCGGCCGAACATGCGCCTTGTAAAGTTGCAGGCGGTGTGCCGGCATGAAATACTGTCCCGCTCTGCTGAGCACGCCAAGCTTTTTAGAGGCCAATTTGGCCTTCCCTTTCAAGTAATCACGAAACTGCACGTCACTCGATATGTCGACGCCGAGGATTCCGATACTGGCTGAGGCAACAAGGGGAGTGCCTTGAAACTGAGGGGATACGACAAAGGGGTTCTTTTTAGCGGTTAACGCGCAAACTTATGTCTTCTTGGGGTTAAACTGGACTAGATTTAGTCGTCCCCAATCCTGTTCAGCAGAGACTCTGTTCAGCAAAGACTCGACTTCAGACACAAGTTTGTCTCGGCACTCGGAGACGTTTTCCCGAGAAATATTGGCTCGGCCGGTGTAAAGAGCATCACCAGTGCTGTCATCTGCATAGCAATGAATGTTACGGGTATGCAACATATCATTGATATGCAGAAGAAACAGCGTTGGCGATAGCACGCAGCCCTGTGGAACACCAGCATTAATAGGAATTTGCAATCGGAGCTTGCACCGTATACAACGACCTTGATGCTCCGATCTGCAAGAAAGCTGGTGATCCAATCGCACAATTTCTCGGGAAGCCCATAGGAAGGGAGCTTCGAAAGAAGCGCTTTGTGCCAAACCCGATCGAAGGCCTTCGCAATGTCCAAACTAACGGCCAATGCCTCCCCCTTGAACTCTACTGCCTCCGCCCGTCTGTGAGTGAGGTAGACCAGAAGATCACCAGCTGACCGACCACGGCGAAAACCGTATTGGCGGTCACTAATCAGCTGGCGATGCTCAAGGTACCTCATGAGCTGGCAGTTTACAATGGACTCCATTGTTTTGGAGAACAAGGAGGTGATGGCGATCGGCCGGTAGTTGGACGGGTCTGAGCGGTCGCCTTTTTTAGGGATCGGGTGGACGAAAGCCGTCTTCCATGATTTTGGGACTACGCCTAGGTAGTAGGAGTACCGGAAAAGACGCGTTAAAACCGGTGCCAACTCTAGAGCACACGTCCTCAGCACAATTGGGGGGATTCCGTCAGGCCCACTCGACTTGTGGATGTCCAGGGAGAGGAGTGCTTTGCGAACCGAGCGCTGTGTGAACTGCACTTCCGGCATGGAGCACTCACACCGCGGGATGGTCGGCGGCGTACTCCCCCCGTCATCGAGAGTCGAGTTAGACGCAAAGAAAGAGCCTAGAAGATCGGCTTTCTCCTTTGCAGTATGGGCCAGTGAGTCGTCCTCCCTGTGCAGAGATGGAAGAGATGGCTGACAGAAATTCCCCTGGACAGCCTTGGCGAGAGACCAGAATGCACGGGTTCCAGAAGGAAGGCGAATTAGTTTCTCGCCAATTCTGCCTATGTGCTCTGACTTTGCCTTGGCAATGACTCTTTTGAAGGACCTAGAGGCGGAATTATACTTCTTTTTTAGAGCGCTGGTGTTTACATCCCGGGACGCTGATGCATCAACCCAGGCTTGGTAGCACTCCTGCTTATAGCTTGATGCTATTTTACAGGAGCGACCAAACCATGGCTGAGATTTGCCTCCAATGGGCACCACAGAGGAAGGAATAAAAAGTTCCATACCCTGAAGTACCACATAAGTAACAGAATCCGCAACAACGTTGGGATCATCCGGCGAGAAGCAAACCCGCCCCCAAGGATAGGATGCAAAGAAAGACCGCATCCCATCCCAATCGGCTGACCTATAGTGCCAAACACGGCGGCAGCCTGCAGAATGCAACCGCGATTTCAGCGTGATTGGCACAACACTCCGGACCAGACAATGGTCCGAGGAGCCTAAAGGGGCGTCGACGGAAATCTGATATCCGTCCGGGTGAGAGGTCAGCAGAAGGTCCAACAGGGAAGGTGCATGATCCTCCACATCTGGAATCCGCGTAGGTGAAGTAACCAGTTGTGTCAGACCATATGCCAAGGCAAAATCATGAACAGATCTCCCCGAATGATCGGTAAAACGTGAACCAAGCCATTCGGCGTGATGGGCGTTAAAGTCGCCGAGGATCACGATCTCTGCGGAGGGGATCTATGTAGCAACGAATCTGCAGCCATTTGGACGTGGTCGAAGAGTCGGTCTGTTTCGGCATTACCGCTATGGGACCTATAGAGGCACCCGTAGACGCGCGGATGGTCGTCGCTGTCTACGCGTAGCCAAAGGATGGACAGGTCCGAACCTTCAAGTCTGCCGAGGCGTCGAGAATAGATGTCCTCTCTGACGTAAACGCAAACTCCAGCCCGAGGCACAAAGGAGTGTTCCAGTTTGTACCCCGGGTAGGAGAGATACGAGACATCAGCCGGAGAGGACACCTGCGTCTCGGTCAGAAAGAGCAGAGCCGGCTTCGCCGTCTCGAGATGGTGGTGGACGGCGTTTAGGTTAGAGTGAAGTCCCCTGATGTTGCAGAAATTCACGGACATCGTGGCAGGGGTCGCCTTGGTCTTGTTGCTCCGTTTGCCCCGAGCAGTTGTAGTCTTGAGCGGAATTTTGCCCCCCCCCCCCCCCCCAGAATACGCGGGGCAGCCTGAGCACCCACGCTCAGAAGTGGAGAAACATGTTCGTGGATGCTCAGCGAGGGATTCTCCAGGGGTGCTGGTACCCTCCTGGGGTAGTCTAATATGGGTTGTATGTAATGTAATATGGGTTATATATAGAATTAAGTTTTAAGTAAATATTTAGATACATGCCAAATTATTAGAATATACAAGGATCTTTAAATTACTCCGTAGACAAATTATTGTAAATAAACAATTCAATGCAAATAAATGAACATTCTATTCTACTATCTTTTATCCTGTTCTATTCTGTACTATTCCGACATATTCCGTTCTATTCCAGTCCGTTCTATTCCTTACTATTCCATTCTTTTACACTCTGGTCCACTACTCCACTCTATTCTACTTTATTGTACTCTATTCCACTCTACTACTCTATTCTAATAGATTATATTTTACCAATAATAAGACTGGATATGTGTTTTTTAGTTATGTAAATAATTTCAACTATATAATTTAAGTAAGCACAATGAAAAACATATAATGATTAATTTTATTTGATAATTACTTAAGTTTCATAAAGTTTTTTGCTTAAATTAGTGTGCCTATCTTGTTACGTTAAACATTTTATATGCCAGGCTCCTATAAGGCTTATTTTGAAGAATAATGTTGCTGCTTTAGTGGGAAGGACGGGAACTGAAAATGCTTTTTACTGATAACGAAGTACTCTAATTTAGTTCTTGGGAATCATAAATCGAGAATAGATGCAAGTGTATGCCCCACTGTACCATTAGGTGTACAGTGTGCTCATTTGTGAACATTACTCGAATAAAAAATAAGTACGACTTACTTTCATCCCTTTTGTAAGACAACTTTTATTTGGAAACTTATGCATTCACTCGCCGTATATCCTCACTACCAACATAAAAATGATATTACGTTCAGTTCGTTTAACCGTATTCAAATATACCAAATCAGAGATCGCAGGGAAAACGATTTGGTTATATTATATTGCCAAATGTAATATTTGAAAAGGAATCAGTCGATTGCTTTCAATCAGCCAATTTTCTCACCTTTTCATTCTCTTCGGATTTTGAGGGATTCCGTTTCAATTTGATTCGAGTCAACAGACCTATTATAATTCTTTAAAAACGTTGAGCCTTTAGTTAAGTAATAAGAAAGAGGCTTTAATGTTTTTTTTTTGTAATATTTCATAAAATCCGGAAAAGAACGCATAATAGAATTTATATACTTTAGGAATCAGGCTTAATTCTTCTTCCTCTTCTCCAACAGTCCACAAAAGTCAACTGCTGGTTGTGAGCCTATCTCGTTGTAGGGTAACTATTTACTGATCTGTGGTAGGGTAGACTTGACTTATACATAGACTAATGTGAGAAACGAGCACACAGTCGATGGTAAGTGAATATTGAGATACATAGACAAACACATCACATATAAAGAAATAAAATGCAGATGCGATGTCACCCCTAAGGACTAAAATTTAATGCCCCGTTTCCAGTAACAGGAGTCTCCGGTTCTCTAGACTCAGCATACAAAATACATGCGATACAATAGCGTGAAGCTGCTATTTTATGCTGGTATTCTGTGAAAGCATGGGCCTACGTCGGTCGAGCCGACACATTCCTATTAAAATGACAACATACCTACAGTATGGTTCTCACACGATAAAATCATCCTGCTTGTGAGGTGGTTTGGCGATTACAAATTCAGATGTCTCGCACCTTTGGCATCTCTCACTTGGTAACCTATGCCTTCTAACTACTCATTTTTGCCTAGTATATTATATTTAGTAAGTAAATGGTTTATTGTTTCCGTATTTTAACTTTACTTCTACATCATACCGGCAAGCATAAATGTGAGATGATTTCCACTTGATAAATAAACACTGAGTACCTGGTTGACCGAGCTTTGCTCGGTATTTTTCGCTCGATTTTTTTTAATTCGTGTGTTTTGGAAATTATATTTAGATACAAATTACATACTGATGAAATATAAATAATATTTTTTGATCTTAGCGACATAACAGAAAAAACGGAACTGGTTATTTGAATAAAAAATCATGAGTGCAATTATTTTAATTTAAATTTTCGTGTTTTTAAAAAATACTAAAAAAAGGGCTCGAAAAATTGATTTTCTCAAAAAAGAAAGGAACTTGAAAAAAAAATTAAAAAAAGTCGGTCGATCGGTCTGGGCTCGAACCGGGGTTTTACGATTCTGTGACCTCCCATTATACCAATTAAGCTATTTATAATCATTAACAATCTGTCAAAATTTACCTTCTTATTCTAACGATATTGCAGCAGTTTTTCATTGCCTAAAAACACGGACAAAAAAACATTTTCTAAAAATAAATCCTAGCTAGATCGATTTATTTACCCCGCAACTCCCTGCACACAAAATTTTATGAAAATCGTTGGACCCGTTTCCGAGATTCCGATTATATATATACAAGAATTGCTCGTTTAATAGTATAGGATAAGGTATATTAAAGTGAGCGTGGAGAACCGAACATTATTTTTCCTCATAACGAGGCATTCCAGCTTAGTGACAACGAATCGCGCTTTGATTTTATTCGATGGTAGAAGTAGTTGTCTAAGGATTACACCATCTATTCCCCATCAGGTGGGCTATGTGGTTTGACACCCTTACTTCTTAAAAAAACCAAATGAATAAACAATTATCTTAGTTATTACCCACATCCGCAGTCAATGAACAGGGCCATACTTTAATAACTTGTGAAAACTTTTATCAGTGTTCAGGTGTGTTAGTGCATCCATAGCACACAGCCACTACAGCCCCTTTAGCTTGAAGTTGATGATATTGCCTGAATCCGAAGCCACCGACCATTATGCGGATTGTTACTATATAGTATTAAATAAGGAAAAAAGCGCAAATAGAATAGTACACTGTCAACGCAGTGTTGACGATGATGTTAACTTAATAGAAATAAGGAAAAAGTGATTCAATATTTATCTGAAAAGACTGGAGTTTAAATAATTTCATGATGTTGATTGAAATTCCTATTGATTCGTTCAAAAATTTATAACTTTTTTTGTATGAAACTGGAAAGACATATAAAATTACAGTTCACCTGTGGCAACTGCATTCCATAAACACCTGCAGCCACCAAAGAAGGTTACAGATCTATTATTACCTCTGAGAAATTAGAACGCCGAACAGGCCTTTATTTTTCTGGCTCTCTTTATCCTTCACACCGGGACACAGCAGTGCGAGTGCTGCTACTAGGCATCAAAATTAGGTGACATGTTTGTACCTACGCATACATACTCCTGAACATAAAAATAAACTTACCAGTTGGTAAGCATGAACTGCATTTTCGAATGCAGCGTATTATGGTTAAAGTAGTGAACTTGATATTGGTTGTTTGGAAGTTAAGCACTATCATACTAAGCTTAGTTTATAAGAAATAGCTAGATCAATTTCGATTCCCGGTTGCGGTAATACAAACATAAGGAAACAGGGGTGTTTAAAAATTGTAAAGTAAACCACTGCTGAGCATAGGCCCCTATTGATTGCCTCATAGGGTTGAGATTTGCCCATCTTGTCCCGCTCGACAGGCGTGTTGGCAACCGCATTTTTAAGATGTATGAGTTGTTATCAGAATTATGCTACCCATATTCTGTTACAGTTAGCCCTTGTCATCTACGAAAGCCATGGGATGTGAAATGTCTTATGCCGCTACTGCTCGGTCATTATAATCCCTTACCTTTTGAAAAATATTTATTTACGTATTCAATTAAAATAGTTTTATTCATTATCTATGTTATTTTTATATATTTTTAATTTTCATATATTTCGTATTGTCTAATTGTTTTTGTTTGTTTTATACATATTAGTATTTTACTCGTACTTGTAACAAATATTAAGTTATCGTACAGTTATCGTCGTTTTTAAATATGCTGTAACTACCTTTAAATGGAAACATGTAAATCTTAGTTCCTAAGCCTATTGTCACTTTTTTTTTTCAAAACAACATGTTATTCCGTTGGCGGTTCTATCAATAAAATAAAATTCTATTAATATGTAGTAGCATTCCTTGCTTAACGTTTTTTGCAGGATATTTTGGATAAAAGTAGCTAATTCGTTCAGGTTGACTTTAAGTTAGTATTCTACTTCAGTTTTGTAGAAAAAGTCTTTTTTCTTTAAAAATTTTGAAATTCTTATTTTCTTATAATTTATTTTATAATTCAACCATGTCCCTAAGATAAAGTAGTTTAAATAAATGTTTAGTCATCCCTTCTCTGACGAGAAAGTATTACCAACTTAATGAATTAAATTCTTCGAGCTTAGTCTGATACGAATTTACATATTTCTTAACGTGGCCAGTGATGCATGTAAACTTTCCATTTTAATTAATAAATTTAATAATAAAGCTAATTTTCCCGCTATTCCTGAAACTTTTAGCGCAGCGCGGGATCAATTTCCAATTCAGAATATTCTATTCGCGTTAACGAAGATTCTTAGCTTCTTAAATCTAAGAAATACCTTTTGACGTTTTACATTAATCATTCTGCAATAACTTTGCACAAGCGTACTCACACGATTTAAAATATCCTTTTATTTAAATCCGAAGTATTATGAAGTTATCTATATTTTATTACAACCTGTATAGTTTTTTATCACTAATTTAAATTCGAATCTTTCAAACAAAGCAAAATATTAAAAAAATAATCCGATATGTCGCCATACCGTAGTGTATGAATGATTAAAATTCATTGTTATGCGAATAATCGACAAAAATATTCAAATAATCGGTAAAATATTTAAATAATCGAAGCATTAACATTTTAATGTATTACTTGTTTAATAAATTTTTTATTATTAAAATTCCTTAAATTACATGAATCATGAATAAAACAAGTTTATTTTTTTTACTTTTCAGCGTAAATTTGTGTAGACAAAAAACTCATATACAAGGCCGCGCTGAAAAAACCACTACATAATTTAAATCTCCCGCCATTTCGGGAGCTTACTGTGCGTAATTTTGTGATTTTGAGTTTGTATTCTTATTTGGTAACTCGGCTCTAACTTTTTGGACTGCTTCTTCTATATTTGTTGAAGCATGTGCCCATGTCGCAAAGGATGATTGGGCCAAAGTGGTAGAAAAGACAAAAAAAATGATAATGGATGACTTTGAAAGAGAGATTAATTTTGACAGCATGAAAATCAAACAATAATTAATCTAAACAACGACAGCTCAACTAGTTGTACTGAAAGTGATTAAATAAATATATTTTTAATCTAATTTCTAGGTAGGTATTATTCAAACCAAACTGTAAATGATTACAAACTGTGAATAATCAATATCGATTTTTTAAGAACCGAATATTGTACGTTGCAATTTTTTGGTTGGCATGCTTGGTGCAACTAGTCTGACAGCTGTCAAAATGTATTTCTTAGATTTGGTTCACTATAGTTATATCGATCTACATTAATAGTAAAGAGACATTGTATTGTTTTTTTTTTATTTTAAACAAAATTATACAAAGAAACTATCTTCTGTAACCAGATCTCTCCAGTGAATACAAGAGTAGAAAGTAATTTTGTTTTGTTTTTCTGCCCTTTTTTAAATTACTTTTGCAAATGTAAAATATAAAGATATACAAATAGTTACTACAAAATACGTTTAGGTTGCAAAATCGATGTCTGATGTGTGACGTCATACTATTCCTCATTACTCACTTGTAGCCATTCTACACGACACTATATAAGAAATCTTCATTCAGTCATAACATGACCCGTCACGCACGGTTTTATCTGAGTAGGCTCAACAGTATGTTGGGCAGACACAGTAAAATGTCCCTACGAAACAAGCGTACCCTTTATAAGGTCTGTATACGACCAGTCATGTCCTACGCGGGCCCCGTCTTTGCCCACGCAAACCCTAATATTATTAATGAACTCCAAATAGTTCAAAACCTTTTCTGTCGTCGAGCTGCGAACGCACCTTGGTACGTCCGTAATGCTGACCTTCATCGAGACCTAGAGCTCCCAACAATTCAACAATTTCTTAAAAAACTCTCTGAGAACTTCTTCAAAGCCTCAGAGTCGCATCCAAACCAATTAATTCGTGAGGCAGCTACTTATGCAGCCCCACCCCCCTCTCGCTATCGAGTCCGCAGGCCGAGAAACTCTCTCTCGGACCCGCCTAATAAACTGACAAACGACCTGAACTGCCTCCTGGCGGCTCAGGCCAACTCTAATTAAATTAAATTATTGTACTAACTAATATTAATTTGCCTTCGTAGGAACTCCTTCAGCGGCTCGTAGCCGCCTGCGCTCTCTTTTCCCAAAAGAGGGTCGCTCACGATAAGGCACAATACAGCTTAATCAGCCGGCTGCCTGTCCCCAAAGGCGGTTTTTAGAGGGTATCACTTAGGGTCCCCGGTAGGACAGTGAGCCCCTCATAACCACGATAGACCGGCTATCGTGGTATGCGTAATGCATTTTCCGCCTCCCTACGTACAGGGTAGCCCTTTAATTGCTTCGGGCGCAAAAAAAAATCATATCAGTCATAACATGATTAACATTTTGGCATCGGAAGTGACAAGATCGAAGTACCGCGCTCATTAGCGTTGTCAGTGAACTAATTAATCACTGTTTGTGCCCGTTCAATTCTGGGAAAATACCCGTGTGATTATTGTTTATAATGTTTTATTGTTATAATGTTATATTGTTATAATGTTATATGTTTATGTTACTGACATGTTTGTTATTCTGCTGCTGGTACTACGTCGGGCATACAAATAGTATTGATTTTTTGATGATGATAAAATAGTATAGATATTTTTGTTACGTAAGCTTTTAACTAGGTTCTTAAAAAAAATTTGAGATGTATTTTAGGTCGATATGTTCTTTCACATTTCAAGTAATTAATCAAAGCTAATTTAGGTACACGAAATTACTCTGAGCTCTTCTAGGTAGCTCGTAGCACCCGTGCGTCGAAGGTCTCCTAAATGCTATGAACATACTACATTTTTTTTTAAATTAAAAATATTGTTATTTCTTCCAGGTACTTCAATTGAATGCACATTTACTCGTATGCATTAATTGGAAGTCGATAAAGGGGAGCATGTTGGAAACAGAAATCTATTCCGGACTTCGAAAGTCTACTGTACCGTGTGAAACGCATTTGCGCCAGGATATTTTGGATGGACGCCATTGTCGAAAAGCATCGCGACTGGCTCAATGTTGTAGAAGAATGCAGCCTTACAACATCTACGGAGCATGTTGAAATTCGGATTCAGATATTTCATACACCTTTCGTAAAAAGTTAACATAAAAGTGGCAGGCGCGTTCCGAAGAAGACAAGGCTCTTGTTTCTCAGAAAAAGCAACTTGTTTAACAGCAATTCAGAGATCGATTTGGTTTATTAGTTAGTAAGACGATTGACTTTGCTCTTTTATAAAAAGGTGTGCTTTTAAGAAGCTGCAGAGTCATTCATTAAGAAAATTAAATTGTTTAGACGAGAGAATACTCGTCCGGCCTTTTACACAAACTTCTATTAAATTCTGATCTTTTTTGTATCAAATTTACGAAAATTGTCGTGTAAAAGATATATTTATTAAGTAGAGAGAAGTTATTTCTGTTATATATATAAAAATATAATAAAATATAATTTTCAATAACAAAATTTTCTAAATTAATGGTTCAGGCTGCACAGAGTTAATTTCACTGATGGTGATGATACGTAGAAAGTTTGTATTTCACTAATGCAATGAATGCGTTAATAATAAAACATTTTTTAAACGTTACCACTACACTACGATTTTCTCCTGTATTGTGCAGTTTACAAACATAAATTGAACAAGGACAAACATCGAGACCCGGAACAATTATTTATAGGCCATACAAATACTTGTTCCGTGCGGGATTCGAACCCGCGACCCCCAGCGAAGCCACTCACTGCTAAGCCACTGCGCCACGGAGTCGTCGGTCGTCACATTTCTTTTATACTGTGTACATTTAGTAGACTTTTTCTACTATAGGCAAATATTTCGTCATATTAAAATTCTGATTTCACATAATATATCATAGATAAAAGATACTATATAAGCCCGTAACATTTTTCTGATAATTAAATTGAATGGTGTTAGTATACCATCCTCTTAAAATTGAGGGTTTATTCTCCTAAATAGATTCAACTTCGTTACTCTTCAAGATTATCACTACAATAGTACTCTGCTTACCGGTTTTCACTATGCTGATATCATTATGATATTTATTGATAGATCATGAAAAATACTACACAAAAACCGTAATAGTTTCCTAGTCCTTTGGCCGCGGCGCCACTATTTTTGTAAAATTTGACATTAGATGTCGATTTCTTACATTTCTTTCAAGTACACATAGTTACTTACACTTAGTTGGAACTTTTTTCAAGAAACAGATTTTCTTTTAAACTTGAGACCAAATATAAAATACTTTTTGTATTAAGGTTGCTATATTTTAAGAAAATTTAATAATAAGTATTGATCCTGAGCTCTGATGATCCTAGTAGGCCATATTGTATTGTGATATTAAAACGTCTGTAGAATTTCATATATTTAGACGTCTGGAAGTGGATGAAAAATTATAAAATTTAATATACATTCATACAAACATAGATACATATAGGTTAAGCTAAAGTAAAGTGTGTAAAATAAAACAATTTTATTACATGTTACAGATCTATGACTACATTGATTATGTTGCTGAACAATATCCCGACCTGGTAACTATACTACACGCTGGAGACACATTCGAAGGTTGCTCATTAAAATATATAAAAATATCAACGACAAACTTTGAAGATAAAAATAAGCCAATCATTCACATTGATGGTGGTTTCTTCGGTCGGGATTGGATCACTTCTTCTATATTATTATATGTACTTCAGAACCTTACCCAGTCTGATATGCTTGACGATTACGACTGGATTCTAGCACCTGTAATCAACCCTGATGGATATAAATACTCCTTTCTAAATGTAAGTTAAAAATACTTTATGAAACTTAAATCTTGTCTAGATTTATGTTTCATAAAGTATTTTTACGTACGGATGTGTACCATACCTGATTCTGTCACCAAATTTAATTAATATTTATCCGAAATATATGTTGCTTACTTTCGTCTAATGCAGGATTCTTAAGGATGTTTTCCTTTCCCACAGATCATCAAATAAATCAGCAATTGAATCTGCAATCAACAATTTTTAGGGTGCTATCCTGGCACCGGGTTGCTCGCACACTAGAATTGTAGTCGAGTGCCTTACATTTGCTCTACCTCAATCTTGTTATTAAGGTCTATTTTGAGCATTTATTTATACATTATGTCTTAAAGCGTGATCTTGATAGGCGGATTAATGGTAGCAGTACGAGAAGTCTCTAACTTTAGACACTTTTTTATTGAACGGGGGGAGAGTAAGCATTCGGCTCATGATGGTAAGTGATTACCGCCGCCCATGAACGTCTGCAACACCGGGGAAATCGCAAGTGCGTTACCGGCTTTTCAGAAAGGAGTAAGCTTTTTTCTTAAAAGTCCCAAAGACTTATCGGTCCGGAAAAAATGCCAGTGGTAAACGATTCCACAGAGAGGTTGCATGAAAAAGAAAATTTCCAGTAAAACGCACAATGATTGCCAAGCATCCAGATGGTGAAAATGGTATCGTGAGCTTAGTCCCGATGTACGTTCGTAATTACACGAACGTAATTGCTCTACCTCAATCTTGTTATTAAGGTCTATTTTGAGCATTTATTTATACATTATGTCTTAAAGCGTGATCTTGATAGGCGGATTAATGGTAGCAGTACGAGAAGTCTCTAACTTTAGACACTTTTTTATTGAACGGGGGGAGAGTAAGCATTCGGCTCATGATGGTAAGTGATTACCGCCGCCCATGAACGTCTGCAACACCGGGGAAATCGCAAGTGCGTTACCGGCTTTTCAGAAAGGAGTAAGCTTTTTTCTTAAAAGTCCCAAAGACTTATCGGTCCGGAAAAAATGCCAGTGGTAAACGATTCCACAGAGAGGTTGCATGAAAAAGAAAATTTCCAGTAAAACGCACAATGATTGCCAAGCATCCAGATGGTGAAAATGGTATCGTGAGCTTAGTCCCGATGTACGTTCGTGTAATTTGGCGGCTGGAATTGATCGGATTAATTTCTCGAGCACTCTCCATGATAAATATCATTTTCGATAGTCGCCTATTACGATAACTATGTATAGAATGGGGTTGTGGATCCTTTTTTATTTACAGCACTTTCCATAACGTTAAGCGTTGGGAACGCTGCCTTAGTCACCGGAATCGAAACATCAGGTACTGGGATTGACTATGCTCACATGTTAGGAATACCATTGACATTCAATTTAAGAGTGCCAGGTATTGAAGAAGGTACAGAAGGATTCCAGTTAGATCCTGAATATATAGAACAGGTAGCAAAAGAAACATGGGCTGGAATTGTAGTGGGCGCTAGAAGAGCTGCGGAGTTATTTGGAAGAACTAGAAATTAATTGGCTATAATCTGCTGGAATTTCTGTATGAATTTTAAATAAATCATACAAAAATTATTAATAAAACATTATTTTTACCGTTTTAACCCTCATAACTACCATCAACTTTTCAGTTCACTTGGTCCTGTGGCATTTGAAACCATTGATTATTGTTTAGTGGATTGTCCCTCCATAGTAACGTCATCTATTCAGATTCAAAGTTAAAATTTATTTATTAAAAATTGGTCCATACAAAGCACATTTCGAAAGACAAGATAGCTACGCCATTGCTTTTTTATATAAAATTGAACTAAAAAATTAACTGACAGTCCACGAACACCTGCAATTAACCTAAAGTAGGCTACACATACGTTGTTACTTCTGAGAACTTGGATGAACTTAGAGGAGTGCCTCACAGCCAGTTATTATACTAAATGTCTTTTTGTTGTTTCACAGGATCTTAATGTTCGTTTTTAAATAAGTTCTGGCAACAAAAGTAGATACAGCTATGTTTCCTACAGTGGATGGAATAACTGCAAACTAGGCATTCCAGCTTAGTCAATTTAGTCTTCTTAGTTCTTAGTCGTTTTGCACAAGGCTCGACCTTGAAACGGCAATTCAGTAGAGAGGCGCTCTAACCACTTACTAGTACATATTAGATGAGAGATGAGATTAGATTAGTGAGATAAAAATCTACATACGTTCTAACATTCACAAATTAATATCAGCCGTATCACTTCCCTTAAAATCCTTATTACATTGCACAGTGGTCCCGCGCATTAAGAAGGGCGGATAGAAAGTCAATCTAAGACCGCAGATACTGTGTGCTAACGTAAATAGAAGTATACTTTAGTGACAATTTACAATTATTTTATTAGGTACTAATAATTTACAACTTAAATACAGTACATTTTTTATAAACAGAAATGAGATGTCGAAAATGTGCCCCAAACTGTACAAAAATAAGACTAATAATAATAATTTTGAACAACAATTAACATTTCATAGCAGCTGTTGCAAAATAATCAAGTTTAAAAGTATTTAAAGTGATTTCTTTTCTTTGAAGTCACTCTATAGCACCTTTGATGTGGCCATATAATACTTAAAAACCGGCCAAGAGCGTGTCGGGCCACGCTCAGTGTAGGGTTCCGTAGTTTCCCGTCCGTCACAATAAGTGTTCCCACTTATAAGTTTAAAGGTGGGTATCCATTATGTTCGCGCTCCGGCAGCGCTCCGCGCTCCTGCAACTGCTCCCGGTAGTGGGTACTGTTGTTTCCATCCAAGTTCAAAATTTTCCTAGAAAGTCCTTATAAAGTTCTACTTTTCAGATTTTTTTTTCATATTTTCTAAACTTATGGTTCAAAAGTTAGAGGGGGGGGGGCACATTGTTTTTTACTTTTGGAACGGTTATTTCCGAAATTATTGACATTATCAAAATTGTTTTAAGTAAACCCCTATTCATTTTTAAATACCTTTCCAACAATATATCACACGTTAGGGTTGAAATTAAAAAAAAATCACTTCCCACTTTACATATAGGGGGGCTACCCTAATAAAACATTTTTTTCCAATTTTTATTTTACCACTTTGTCGCCGTGATTAATACACATATTGGTACCAAATTTCAGCTTTCTAGTGCTAACGGTCACAGGGATTAAGCGAGGACGGACAGACGGACAGACAGACATGGCGAAACTATAAGGGTTCGTAGTTGACTACGGAACCCTAAAAAGATCAGAGTAGGGAAAAACAATAGCTAAACTCATAAAAATACTTTGCTTATGATATGTTATGTATAAAACAAACCTTCAATTAATGATGAATATGTAGGAAGGTAGTTAAATAGATAATAATAATTAATTCGTTTCCACGAATTAATTATCCGAATAGTCTAGGATGAGCTAGTAGCGGGATACAACAAGTGAACCGTGCCACGCCAGAGCCATGACTGCCTTAACGGCGTTTTTTTTTTTGCGCCCGAAGCAAATATGGGCAACCCTCCGGAAAGCGGGGGAGGGAGGTTGGGAATGCTCATAGCATACCACGCAGCCGGCTGCGTGGTTATGTGGCGACTTTTACCCACTAAACCCAACCTTTTAGGAATTGGCTTAACGATCTGACCAGAGATCTCTAAGCCGTATACGAACGCGACCCTCCTTGGCAGAAAGGAGGGCGCAAGCGGCGAAAAGTCGCTTAGAAGAGTGCCTAACTAAGGCAGATTAATGGATGTGTTATGTAGGCTCGGCCTGAGCCGCCAGGAGGCAGTTCAGGTCAGCCGAAAGCTTGTTGGGGGGGGGGGCCTTAACGGCGGTCGCTCCGTCCGTTTTATATAATCGAGACAAGTAGCTACCCGAGCGCCACTGCAGATGCAATGCGCAGGTGTGCGGTGCACGTGTTCTTTACAATAATTCAGACTAGCCACTGAGGCGCTGCTGCACGTGCAATGGTGCAGGTACCGACACGGCCATACTGACATGCGTTCGTCCTCGCACGCGCTCCATCACAATCTTAGTTATCTGTAGACAGAAAAACATCGTTCGATTATCCCGACAAAAGTCATAAACTTTTACACATTCAAAAATACGTTCTGGTACGGTCTATATTGAACCTTCAGGTGTTAACAATCAGCTCTGGTCCGGTCTACATAGACTTAGTATTAGACCAGTTCCTTTGACCCTTGCAACACTAATCAATTTTGGTCCGGCAATGTGCCCTTCAATACTCTCTTCACGCTAGTCCGGAATCACTATTCCCTGTAGCCATATCGTAAGGGCATAAGCCCTTCAATGATAGCAAGAACCAATTTTTCTTATTTTCTCTTTTTTTCTTTTTTTCTTTATCTTTTTTTTCGAATTTTTTTTCGATTAACTTTGATAGTAAGAACCACTTTTTTCACTTTTCTCTCCTTTTTCTTTTCCTCTTTTTTTTATTTTTTTCTCTGCAGGAGAAATATAGCCCGACCAAACCACAATCATTCCCCATCACAATCACACAGTAGTGTAACGTGAGGGACTCGATAACACAATAATACCAAAGTATAAAAACCAACAGCAACACCACAAATATTCTTCTGCATTAGAAGAACCACTACAATGGCGGAACCACAATTCTTTCATTCTACGAGTCCCAGCACCCTTTGAATGGCCTTGTCGGAATACCTTGCACACGGCACTCACAGTGAACTCCACACTGCACAAACTATTGGGCTCCCGATATAACCTCAATTACCACCATGAATATGACCATTCCTCCAGAATGATGCAACCTCTCTGTACTTTATAGACGCGCCGGCACGGCCACCTCAGACTATCGCACGTCCTCCTTCGGTTGGCAGTAAACCGTTGGCATTTGATCTATCAGTTATCACCACCTGTAAACAGATAACACATGTTAAATATTACAACGCTCGACCATCCCTGATTTCAATTAGGTCGTAGACAGCAGAACTATACGGGTGCACAAGGCCCCTTCAATCGGTGATTGTCGTAGCGACTTCTACCAATCTCTCGACAGCAAATCCCAATCTTACAGTTATCACCACCTGTAAACAGATAACACATGTTAAATATTACAACGCTCGACCATCCCTGATTTCAATTAGGTCGTAGACAGCAGAACTATACGGGTGCACAAGGCCCCTTCAATCGGTGATTGTCGTAGCGACTTCTACCAATCTCTCGACAGCAAATCCCAATCTTAACTACACAATATTCGGAGTAAGCTGCTACACTTATCAACACATTAGAACACTAAAAGGCCTCTTATTATTTTTAATTCATATAACGTCGAAGTTAATCCTTAATTTTGGCACACCGCTTAAAGATTTCAAATTACAATAGTTAGCCCATGTAAATCCAATTTCGCATGAAATATCAAATTATAACAAACCTCGATCAAGTTAATTTTTCACTGAACGTAAACTATAACTCATCTACAAAACTCCAAACATTTCCTTCGACACTTGTTAACATATTTAGGTACGTTAAGAAATTATGGAAATCGAGTATTTCGGGTACTTTTGACGTATATCGAACAAAATAATTAAAATTTTGGATTAAGACTTTTCACTTTCACTCTATACGTTAATGCTAAACTTTATATCGTAAGTAGGATAGCGAATTTCATTAAACTTTTTACATAAAAACAAAGGAATCAAAGCTAAGCGAATTATGATCTTTCACAAATGTATTAACACTCTTATTATTTTAAACTAATAATGTGGGCAAAATTTGAGACTTTATCCCATGTGAGCGATTACAGGGAATTTATCCTATGAGAGCGATAACAGGGAATTTATCCCATAAAAATTAAATATGGGCAACAGCGGGAACTTTATCTCATAAAAATTTTATGTGGACAAAAAGCTGAGACTTTATCCCACTTCTGATGTAGGAAGGTAGTTAAATAGAATTAATTTACTATCACATAATACACGGATCACAGGTAATCAACTATAAATTGTCCTGAGACTAATTTAATGGCTGATAATAATAATTAATTCGTTTCCACGAATTAATTATCCGAATAGTCTAGGATGAGCTAGTAGCGGGATACAACAAGTGAAACGTGCCACGCCAGAGCCATGACATGCGTAGTATGCTCTTAGTAGTCTGTGGCCATTACTGCCTTAACGGCGGCCGCTCCGTCCGTTTTATACAATCGAGACAAGTAGCTACCCGAGCGCTACTGCAGGTGCAATGCGCAGGTGTGCGGTGCACGTGTTGTTGTTTACAATAATTCCGACTAGCCACAGAGGCGCTGCTGCACGTGCAATGGCGCAAGTACCGTCATCATCATCATTCATCATCATTACAGCCCTTTACAAGTCCACTGCTGAACATAGGCCTCCCCCAAGGTATGCCACAAAGCACGATCCTGAGCCACCTGCATCCATCGACTTCCTGCATGTCTTACCAGGTCGTCACTCCATCTAGTGGGGGGTCGCCCTACACTTCGTCTACAGGTACGAGGCTGCCACTCGAGAACCTTTTTTCCCCAACGGTTGTCGGTTCTTCGAGCTATATGGCCGGCCCATTGCCACTTCAGCTTACTAATCCGTTGGGCTATGTCAGTCACTCTGGTTCTACTGTGGATATCCTCATTTCTAAGTTTATCACGCAGAGAAACTCCGAGCATAGCCCCCTCCATAGCTCGCTAAGCAACTTTGAGCGTCCTCATACGGCCATCAGTGAAGGACCACGTCTCAGTTCACCATGTCATTACTGGCAACACGCACTGGTTGTACAACTTAGTTTTCAGGTTTTGAGGTATACCTAACGAGAAGACGCGTTGTAATTTCCCGAACGCTGCCCAGCCGAGTTGAATCCGTAGATTGACCTCTCGGTCGAAGTTGGACTTACCTAGTCGGACTATTTGTCCCAGGTAAATGTACTCTTTTTTTTTTTTTTTTTTTATAGAATAGGGTGACAAACGAGCACACAGTCCACCTGATGGTAAGTGGTTGCTGCGGCCCATAGACATCTACATCTATCTTCCATTACAAATCAAAATGCAGATGCGTTGTCACCCGTCAGGACTGAGATGGAATGCCTCATTTCCAGTAAAAAGGGTCTCCGGTTCTCTACACTCACCATACGAAATACAGCAGCATTAAGCTACTATTTCACGCTGGTATTCTGTGAGAGCGTGGTCCTTCCCCGGTCGAGCCGACCCATTCGCGCTACAACTATACTACTAATATAACTGCAGCATGGCTCTACCACGTATGAAACTCTCTCGTACTCGTCAACAACTTCGAGCATAGTGCTCCCAACAACTACCGGCATAGATGACATGGACATTAAACATGATCTTTGTTTTGTCCATGTTCATCTTAAGACCTACCCGTTGGGAGACACCATTGAGGTCATTGAGCATAGTGCTAAGGTCCTCCAGCGATTCTGCCATAAGGACTATATCGTCGGCAAATCGAAGGTGAGTGATGTACTCGCCATTGATGTTAATACCGTATCCTTTCCAGTCCAGTAGCTCGAAAACGTCTTCCAACGCAGCGGTGAAGAGTTTCGGGGATATAACGTCACCCTGTCTCACACCTCTCTGCAGTTGGATAGGTTTCGAACTCTGGTTCTGTACTCGGATAGCCATCGTAGCCCTACTGTACAAACACTTCAGCACTTCGATATACCGACAGTCAACTTGGCACCGCTGAAGGGACTGTAGCACCGCCCAAATTTCGACGGAATCAAAGGCTTTCTCATAGTCCACATACGCTAGGCAAAGTGGCAGATTGTAATCTTCGGTCTTTTGTACAATCTGCCGCAGGGTATGTATGTGGTCTATGGTACTGAAGCCTTTCCGGAAACCAGCTTGTTCGGGAGGCTGGAAGTCGTCGAGTCTGCGTGCGAGACGATTCGTAATGACTCTCGAAAACAGCACGTAGACGCGGCTCAGAAGGGAAATCAGTCTGTAGTTCTTCAAGAGAGCGTTGTCGCCTTTCTGAAAGAACAAGACCACCGCACTTTTGCTCCACGCCTCCGGAGTAGTGCCACCATGGAGGACGGAATTGAAGAGCTTTTGAAGGACTTCAAGTACCGGTGTTCCACCCGATTTCAGAAGCTCCGCTGTAATTCAATCCTCGCCTGGGGCCCTGCCGTTTTTAAGGTGCTGGAGAGCCATTCTAATCTCGCTCAGACTGACGTCCGGGATATCATCGGAATAGCGTCGGGTAAGACTTGCTCTTGGATCGTTACTCACACTTGCGTGTGGCTCCAACGATGATGTGTACAGCTGCCCATAGAAAAAGACTTTGGAGCCCTGGTTCCGCTCGATCGCTTCTTAAATACGAGCAGTATTAAAGTTGCGTCTCGCCGCATCCATTTGGAGATCTGTCTGTTCAGTTGCCTGTATGCTGTCAAATCTGTTGACGATTGCAGCTTCATCTCCCGTCTAACAGTCATGAGATTAAGAGTGTGATCGGAGAGTTTTTGTGTTCTTCTGCGGTGGGTCTTGCAGAACTTAGCTCCGACCGCATGGACAGTTTCCACGAGCTTGTCATTCATATCGTCCACTGCATTGCTTCTACTGGGCACTGAAAACGGTTACGTAACTCGAGCTGAAAATTCTCGGGATTCTGGATTAGACCACGAGGGGGACGGAGCGTTGACTTCATTAGACGAGACCTCTCCAACTTAACGTTTAGGTTCAGTGTGCCTCTAACCATTCGGTGATCGCTGCCGGTTTTCACCCTTGCGATCACTGAGACATCACTGAACAGTTGGCGTCTGGTCGTCATAATGAAGTCAATCTCATTTTTTGTCGAATCGTCGGGGCTCGACCAGATCCACTTCCTGTGGGGCCGCTTCTGGAAGAAAGAGTTCATCATAAAGAGTCCCTATTTCTCCATAAAGTCAGCCAGCTGCTGGCCCCTACGGTTCCGTTGCCCTACTCCAAATTTCCCTAACTTCAGCTCACCACTTTCTCTTGTGCCTAGTTTTGCGTTGAAGTCTCCCATCAACACCGTGTAGTGTGTTTTGGAGAAATGCATGGCTCTAGAAATATCCTCATACATTTCCTCCACCTCCTCATCGGGATGTGCCATGGTTGGTGCGTAGACCTGTGGAGACGCCAGTAACTTAAGGTATCTTCGATAAAGATTTAGTGGACTGTAATTTTGGTGCATACGGCAAAGGGGAAAATAAATAGGTGGGATAGCACGCACTGACCTGATGAGGGCTGCCGCGCCTTCCTCCTGGAGTGTCTGCTATATAGCGAGCTCGCCACGTGGTTCGGCGCACACGCACTCTCGGAACAGTCTCGTGAAGTCCCACACTCTCCACCTTTGCCCTTACGGGGGCGTCTCACACTTTTATGAGTTACAAAGACACAATGTCTGATGCGGTGAATATTAAACATAAACAGGAGAACTCAATGTTCATCCTGCGCGGTTTGCGGTTAATGTACATAAGACGCGACGGGTGGCCGTGCGCTGCGGATGGCGTAATATCACTTAGTATAATGACGCGCGCCGAGATCCTCTTTTTCACCTCGGCGGCAGCGCGTGCGGTAGGAAAGGGAAGGAAGGAAGGAAACAAAAAATATGCACTAGTCATGTTGATAAAGTAGATATAACTTAGGACGAACTCAATGCGATATGTAATGTAATGTTGATAAAGTAGATTGTTAACTGGCGTTACCATTTCCTCCCGCCCTTAAAGGGTCACCTTTAAAAGACAACCGTAATATAAAAGTAAAAGGAAAACAAATAAATAAGCGGTATATAAAGTGAGAGGATGCGCTCAATGCGCATGTCTCATCTACTAACCTTACTTGGTAAGCGAGAAAATGTATACATAAATATAATATTGCGGTTTAATACTTTTTTAATATATATAAATATAAACTTAATTCCTAATTTAGATAAATAATTATAATCAAAATAATCGTGATTTATTGTCTTGGGAGAGGGCAGATACGAGCAACAGGACGGAGGTATGTTCCCTTAGTAGTTCTCACGATGCGGCGTGCTGAAAGGATCCAAAATTTTTGACGGAGCAATGACAATAACAATTCAGGCCCAGCGTGTAAATATTTTAATATGATAATAGTCAATGATCATGTTCACTACATGATCACTGCGCGGGAGTATAATTGGATGTTTTTGCGTGTAATCTAATGCGGAGTTCGAAAGACGACCACCAATGCGGATTAAACCATTCTCAATAAAAGGCCTTAAACGATTGAAAGCGGGCGAGCAAGGTTTGTTACCCTCAATATTTAAATATTCCACTGCAAAATGCTGTTTTTGCAGGGCGCGGAGGATTATAACCTCAGAGAAACTGAGATCATCAGCAGTCACTACAGTAGTGCTGCGGCGGGGCAATAATTTAGCAAACTTACACACGTACGCAATTATACGTAGAAGTTTACTCCAAGAAGAGATGCGGAATGCGAGCTCATAAATCGCAGAATTACAGACGGATGTGCACACAGTGTGCGACAAAATCTTCTTCTCAGGCATATTTGCAATAACCTCATTGTCTAAAGTACGAAGAGGCCATTGAGATGGATCTAACGAAGTCCACTGAGGCCCATGGAGCCACAGGGGGTTTGAAACTAATTTATTTGGCGTAACGCCGCGTGAAAGTATGTCAGCGGGATTCTCAGTACCTGCGACATGATAAAAGTTATCAGCGCGAATATTGTCGGTAATCTGAACAACGCGGTTTGCAACAAAGGTCTGCCACTTGTGTGGCGAACTCTTTATCCAGTACAGAGCTACTTTTGAATCTACAAAGGCATAGACTGATATTGCAAGGTCAAGAGAATAATTGTCGAGTACTCTGCGAAGCAATTTTGAGAGTAAAACCGCTCCACAAAGCTCAAGGCGTGCAATAGATAGTGGTTTCGTCGGTGCGACTTTAGTCTTTGCACAAATCAACTGGACGGTGTTACCATTGACGCTCTTTACATGTATGTAGACTACGGCACCGTATGCGTGCTCGCTGGCGTCGGAAAACCCCAGGAGTGATGCAGTACAGTTTTTGAATACACCAACATGTCGCGGGATACGTAAATCATTAAGAGCTGGTAATTCAGCACAGAATTGCCTCCACATCTTAATAATTGGCGGTGGTGGTATGTCGTCCCAATCTAAATTAAGTTGCCAACGCTGCTTTATTAACAATTTGGCGTACGCGACTGTGGAAGCAACGAAACCCATTATGTCCCACAGGCGAGCGACAGTAGATAAGATGGCGCGCTTAGTGCACGTCACATCAGCGGGAACAGATATCTTAAAATAAAAGGCGTCACTATCGGTAGACCAATGCAAGCCTAGTATTTTATGTGGCATTGATTTATCGAACTCTACTTCTCCTGTAATTTTATGGGAAGTAGGGAGGTCATCTAAAACAGATCGACGGTTGCTATGCCATTTTATCAGGTCCCATTGGGCACCCTTGAATAAGTCTATCAGCTGCCGAGAGGTCTCACTGGCCTCGGATTCACTGGGCATAGAGAACGCGATGTCGTCCATATATAGCGAAGTAAATGCGATACGACTCGCAAGTGGATACTTTGCGCCGTCGTCATCAATGAGCTGTCTTACCGTGCGCAATGCATGGTATGGACTCGAAGTTAAACCGAAGCACACGCGATTGAAGTGGTATAACACAAGTGGGTCTTGTGGACGGAAGCGGTATAGGAAGCATTGGTAACGACGATCAGAATCGCGAACAACTATTTGCAGAAATTGTTGGCGACAGTCGGCTGTCATAGCGATTGGATGTAAGCGGAAAGTTAAAATTATATTGAACAAGTCGCCTTGCAAATTTGGTCCTGAATGCAGAATATCATTTAATGATCGCTCAGTGCTCGTCTTACTGCTAGCGTCCAGGACGATGCGCAGACGCGTTGACTTCTTATCTTCGCGTAAGACTCCATGATGCGGTATGACATATATTGGAGCGGGTTCATGAGAGTCATACGGCGGTGCGGGGGATATATAATTTTTAGCTAAGTATTCCTTTATGACGTCATCATATGCTAACCTTAATGTAGGCGAGGCTTGAAGTTTCCTCTCCAAGCACATGAATCGTCGTCGAGAGGTTTCATAAGAATCTCCGAGAGAGTAAACGTCATCTTTAAATGGCAGGCCAACAATATATCTACCAGTAAAAGGATCGCGGGATGTCGTAGATTTATAAAACTCTTCACATTCAATGTCTGAAGGACACTGAATGGGCGGTGCGGAGGGTGGCTGTTCAAGCTCCCAAAATCGTTGCACTAATTTGTCAACGATAGGAGACTCTAGAACTGAGCAGCACGTTAAAGAATGATTTACCTGAAGTGTCGGCACTGAGCCCATAATAACGTAACCAAATACCGTACTCAAAGCTGAGGGCCCGGACAAGTCGTTAGACGAATAAATTACGTCTGGACATAGTAAGTGCGGGAAAAGGGATGCGCCTATCAAAACATCAATTTTATTAGGCATGCTATAACATTCATCAGCGAGTCTTATGCCATGGAAGTGTGATAAGACAGATGTGTCTACCACAGCGGTGGGCAAAAGGTCGGTGATTTGATCAACAACTAGCGTTGAAATATTGAAGTTAATATTCGAGTCGAATCGTGAGAAAATTTTAATATCAATCGATTTCGATTTTACAATTTTTTCAACTCCACCGAATCCCTTTACTACAGTACATTCGGTATCGTGTTGTTGAACGCCTAAACGATGACAGCACTCTTTAGTCATAAAATGGCTTTGAGCCGCGGAGTCTAATAATATACGAATAATTTGTTTCTCTCCCTTAGCATCGTAAGCAAATACTTGAGCGGTTGATAATAAAACAGTTCTCTGCGAACGACTTGCGCGCGCGGGAGGCGGTGAACGTTGAGAAACATTCTTGAACGAAGTACACAGCGCGACGTCTGAACGCGCACCTGCTGTGAGGGGTGGCGAGTGTGCGGGCGCGGGGGTTGTAGACTTCAGTGTAACTGGCTGAAGCGGTGGAGAACGCGCCAGCGCAGGGGAAGCGTTATCGCTTCTGCGGTGGAAGTGCAACAATGTGTGATGTTTAAATTTACAAACTCGACAACTATAATTTGAAGAGCAACTAGACACTCGATGACTTAAACTGAGACAATTCACACATGCATTGTTACTCTTTACGCATTTAAATCATTCCTGCGGCGTCATTTTATTAAAGTCTGCACACTTAAATAGGTGTTGATGCACAATATTATCGCACAGACACTTTGAGCAACTAGTCGTCGTGCTTACGTACGCCTGATACTTCGGCGACGAAGTATTACTACAGCGACGATTATTACCGTTACCTCGTCGATTGTTTGGTGCGCTATTAGAATTTGTACTAGAATCGGTGCGTTGCAAAACTTTGGAGCGGGTCTTAATAAAATTTACTAAATCATCAAAGGTAGGTACCATCGAGTTATGACTATATTCGAAAGAGCGAAGGGTATCCGGGTCCAGCTACTTAAGCGCGATATGAAGAACAATTAAGTCCGCGAGATTATCTAACTTTAAGTTTTGTAAAGCGCGCACTGCACTTATAAAGTTATCAGTAAATAAATCAAAATTATTTGCGGTGGCCGATTGCAATGGCTTAAATTCGAACATCTGATTAATATATGTAGATGCTAGCATACGCCGGTTTTCATATTTGTCACCGAGTGCTTGCAATAAAATTTTATAATTTTCAGCGCAAGGAGTTATACCTGAGCATACAGATAGGGCTTTGCCCGTTAGTTTACCTAGCAAATAGTATAACTTTTCAGCGTCGGTAAGCGATGTGTTGTCATGGACGGTTGAAAGTTGTTGAAAGTTAGCATAAAATAAAGGCCATGAGCGAATGTCACCCGAAAATGGCATAAGTTCGATAGGCGGAAGTGTGAATCTGGCTTTAGATGGTGTACTAGTACTTTGTAAATTAGATTGCGAATATTGTAAATAAAGCCTATTTATTCTACCGCAAAGAGACTCAAACGCAATGAGGCTGTTATAATCAGGTTTAGCAATAGGGTTTATTTTTAATAAATGTGAATTATAATTATCTAAGACCTGTTTAAACTCAATACGTAAAGCATTAATATTAGAACTTCCATCAAGAAAACGCTCCATCGTGGAAGTGTTTGTGAGGATGTCCGAGGACATATCATATATTTTTTGCACTATTTCAAATAAAGCATCTCGTTTAGCTAATAATAAAACCAACTCAGCATCAGGTGTGCCCTCATTATCCGAGGAATCGCTATTATTTGATGCTATTTGTTTTTTAGGCGGCATTACAACTTAAGTTATGCGGCAAAAATAATATAATTATAAGCGGGTAGTCAGTAAGCGACCTCGCTACGCGGTTGAATTATTAAATATTAGTTTCGTTAACGATGAACTTTAATTGTCAACTTTTATAATAATTATGAAGTTATTTATAACGAATATAATGCTTAAATATATGTGCAAATAATAAATGTAATTTAACAGTATAATCTATAGATGTAGTTAAAAGTTGATGACGTGATGTGAACATACAACAAATAATTTATATAGATAATTATATGCTTATTCATTCTATGAATATAGTTTTAAAATTACTATGAATGTCACCTATTAGGACCTATTCTAGTGTTCTAATAAGGGCGGGGTTAATCCGAAGTCGGATTAAAATATAAATAATTAATTATATAAACGCTTATTACGATAACGATCTAATAAGGGCGGAAAGTCAAGGTCAATCCAGCGAGAAGTGACCATTAAAAATGGAGACGCCAGTAACTTAAGGTATCTTCGATAAAGATTTAGTGGACTGTAATTTTGGTGCATACGGCAAAGGGGAAAATAAATAGGTGGGATAGCACGCACTGACCTGATGAGGGCTGCCGCGCCTTCCTCCTGGAGTGTCTGCTATATAGCGAGCTCGCCACGTGGTTCGGCGCACACGCACTCTCGGAACAGTCTCGTGAAGTCCCACACTCTCCACCTTTGCCCTTACGGGGGCGTCTCACACTTTTATGAGTTACAAAGACACAATGTCTGATGCGGTGAATATTAAACATAAACAGGAGAACTCAATGTTCATCCTGCGCGGTTTGCGGTTAATGTACATAAGACGCGACGGGTGGCCGTGCGCTGCGGATGGCGTAATATCACTTAGTATAATGACGCGCGCCGAGATCCTCTTTTTCACCTCGGCGGCAGCGCGTGCGGTAGGAAAGGGAAGGAAGGAAGGAAACAAAAAATATGCACTAGTCATGTTGATAAAGTAGATATAACTTAGGACGAACTCAATGCGATATGTAATGTAATGTTGATAAAGTAGATTGTTAACTGGCGTTACCAACCTGTATGACCTTCAGCGAATACCGTTTGGTGATTCTGAGTATCAGGTACGCGACCCTCGTCGACACACTCTCAATCTTTACAACGTTGTTGACGAGAGACTTGTGGACGATAAATCCGACACCTCCTTGGGACAGATGGTCGCCCTCCCGGTGATAGAACAAGTTGCCGGACTCGAGGATTACCGTGTCCTCCCACTCTCTTTGGACCTCAGATAATCCAATAATATGCCAGCGCAACTTGTCTACCTCTTCTTCCAGCTCCAGTATCTTCTCGTCTGTCCTCAGGGTGCGTGCGTTATACGTTGCCGGGTCGAGTCGTCGTAGGTGGCAACCGAACCTCCACCGGAGATTCTTAGCACCCCCTGCCCTGTTATTGTAGATGTTAAAGCATCTACAATAACTAAAATATAAGTGTTCGAGACCGCACGTAAGGGCCTAAATGATCGGCATGTAGTGTATGGAACGGTACTTCAATTTTGGGAATAAGATGAAGCATGCCTTCTTTCCTTCCACCCGGGGCCTTATGGTGCGCACATTCAACTCGCGATATTACGTATTTTTTTGTAAAACGCCTCATTTTGGGAAACCAGAACATATCTTACAGACGACTAATAGTCTCATCAAAACTGAAGTGTCCTTCTTCGTCGTAGTTCATTCGTAATACTTGCCACCTTACTGATTTTGGAACTACACAGCGAATACCACTATCAACTACACGGTAAACATGGTCTCTTTTTAACTGATAATTTTTATAAATGCCTGCAACAGATTTCGTGTGACTGTCTTACAGTACCTCCTTAATGCCTTTAGTTTCATCATAGTTACTTTGAGCTGTGGCGATCCAGTCCTTTACATTAATTTGTAAAATATCAATCACCCGCGACTCATCTTATGTAGAGGGTTCGTTCACAAGGCTACGACTTAGGACATCAACGTGTGTCATTCGTGACCCGGCTTTATACTCAATATTGCAGTCGTATTCCTGGCACCCACCAACGTGCTATTCTTGGTAACAAATCCCTTTTCGTTAGCGTGGTCCGCAGCGCATTACAGTCGGTAACAATTTTAAACTTTATACCTAAAAGATACACGCGAAATCGGTGAAGTGAGTTGATGACGGCAAGAGTTTCTAATTCGAAAGAAAAGAGACTGTTCTTCCGTGGTAGTCTTCCGACTATAATACGCTACCGGTCTAAGCAATCCATTCGACGCATTTGTATGCAATTCCGAGTTTCTCCTTAAAATATATCATCCTATCTCCTATCCTATCATCGACCACGCAAACATTTCTATCATCAGAAATCCCTTGAATCTCTAAGGTTACTAATGCCAAGCCCGCGGGTAGTATTATATTATTTCCTATCCCTCGTAGTAATGGTAAATCTCGATTAGTCCATGTCAAACCTAACATTTTTGCAATGCTTTGCTGCATCAAAGTACACTGGCTACCTAGATCTACGTAGCCTTCGATCACCCTCTACCACTGCATTTACTTGTATTTTGTATTAACTATCATGTTCATTATTAAACTATAATTGCATGACGTTTTCCTCATGTAAATTATCACTTTTATTTTTGTAATCGGTTTGAACCCTTGTACACTTTTCGGCTATGTGGTCTAACCTACCGCAAATCGTGCATTTATAACTATAATGCCCCGATTCGTTACAGTCATAGCAAATAATTTTCGAATTAGATATAATACGCGACTGCCTCTGACTAGTTAATGGGGTACTATTAGCAAAGGCCGCTTTTTTATCCTGAACGCTCCTTCCTTTATCACTATCACGGGGTTGCTGTTTAATTGACTGAAAATATTCTAAAACTTCTTCAGGCTTCAGGCATTTGGCAGCCTTAGCTCCCAACCTAATCAAACGATCTTCTATACCATAAAGAATGCAATCAACGGCACGTTTACCTTCGATATCGCAACGATTTAGTAAATTTAATTTTTCGTAATAATAAAGCTCTAGGGATACGTTATACCTCACTCATTTAGACAGCATTTCGGTCAACAATTCGGAATAATCGTCACTACTGGGAAAGGTCCAATAAGTTTTGTTTTCCAATCAGACCACGAGAACGACATAGTGGGTAACGCTTGGTACCATGCTCTAGCTACTCCTGATAGCTTAGGTATACCATAATTTATGGTTTGGTCATCACCCCATTTATATAACTTAGCACACTCGTCCACTTTATTCAACCACATACGCACTGTTTGACTTTTGATCATAGGATCGAATTCGGGTACCACGTTGCCTAACGTAGGAAACTTATTACCATCAGGGCGGGTAGATGACAAACACTACTTTTACTAACTCTGATGAGATATGTAATGTACTATCCCTACCTGATTCAGTCGATGGCTTGCGACGCGACGTTTCTCTTGTTCCTTCAGACACAGATAGCTGCTTGAGATGCTCTTGTAGATCACCACGATGACGCTTACAGGATCTACGTCCACGTGTCGTACCGATTCGCTACAAGAAGTTCCGCTTCTAGTTAGAGTGGGTGTGTGACAATGACGTTCTCCTCTTAATTTGTTTTTACGTCTTCCACTTTCATTTAATCTCACGCGTTGACGACGAGTGACATTTTTTTAAAGAATATTAACAATGCTATAAACATTACTAATATTCCCCTTAACCACTCGTGGTAAGCTTAAAATTGCTTGTGTTACGAGTGGTTCACGCCAGTAGTCGATGGTGGATTCGATTGTCGATAACGATAACGATATGACATTATCTTGACGGCTTCCATCTGAGTCCGTAGAATATGTATTACTTTATTCGCCTTTTGTTCAATTCATTGTCACGGCGATTTTTATGGTGTTTTTATGTTTGGATCTACTTTCTGACTCACGGTGAGAATTTTTTCTCTTGCGATGACGTGACCGTGACTTCCTACAACCATTGTCGTTTTCTATTTCCTTATTCATATTTATTTTATAAATTGTCGTAAAAATGACACGTGGAAAAAAAACCTAAATACTTTTAAATATAATATATAATATAATAAAACACTATGTGTCTTGTTTATCCCACTTATGAGATGTAAAGTTCACTTTTAGACTAATAAAATAAACTCTGATTTAAAAGATTGACACAGATTTATTCTACACAAGTTACTCTCGGAGATTACAACGTCATATTGTGGACCATGTTGATGCGGTACGTGCCGCAGACAGTCAATATGACTCCACCTGTATCACAATAAATACTATTGATAATACCAAGTTGAAGGAAGCAGTAAGGCGGCTAAAACCGAGGTCGACGTGTGGCCCTGATGGTATCCCTGTTTTTTAGCAAAGGACTGCATATCCGCTTTTGAGAGTCCACTCCTGTACCTCTTTAACTTGTCACTGACTCAGTATAAGTATCCAGAAATTCGGAAAGTTTCTAGGGTTACTCCGGTTCCAAAAACTGATGGTGAAAATGACGTTTCGTCTTTTAGACCGATTGCAGTCTTGTCAGTCTTTGCAAAATTATTTGAAATTGTCTTATGTCAGCAAATTAATAAGCAAACTCAAAAATTATTGCATGATAGTCAACACTGTTTTCGAACTGCCCGTTCTACAACTACCAATCTTGTGTCTCATCTTGACTATACATATGCTGAATTGGATGCTGGTAGGCAGGTGGATGCTGCGTACTTCGATTTTAAGAAAGCATTTGACCTGGTCGACCACGATATCTTGTTGCGTAAATTGGCGGTGATAGGCTTTGCCCCGGCACTCGTCAAGTTTTTTTCAAATTACTTACGCGATCGACGTCAGTTTGTTAAAGTGGGTGCATTTGAGTCTAGTGACTATTACACAAGATCTGGAGTGAGCCAGGGAAGTACGTTGGGGCCTTTGCTCTTTCTTATTTTCATTAATGACCTACCGAATAGCGCGACTGCCTCCAAATGTCTGTTGTTCGCGGATGATCTCAAGTTGAGCCTAGGTATAGATGACTCGTCTAACTGCGGGTCATTGCAAAGGGACATCGATGCGGTTATGGATTGGAGTGTATTAAATTATCTTCCGTTTAATAGTAATAAATGTAAAATAATAACATACACGCGTAAACGCTGTCCACTAAAAAAGAATATAAATTATCTGACACGCCCTTAGAAAGGGTAAGCGAAATTCGTGACTTAGGATTATTGTTAGACGCTAAACTTGACTTTCATAACTATGTGACTACTGCATGTAAAAAGACCAGTAAATTGCTTGGCTTCGTTATTCGCACTTCTTCACAGTTTGATAGATTAGATGTCGCTTTGGTACTTTACAATGCACATGTTCGTAGTAAGCTTGAGTACGGTGCCATTGTATGGAATCCCTATGAGGAAAAATATATTTTGATGATAGAGAGAATACAGCGCAAATTTGCACGATGGCTATATAAACAGAAATACGGTTACTACCCCTATCCATATCCGTCCTTATTTGTTAATGGTATGTTGGGTTTGGACACGTTTAAACTTAGGCGAACTATGCAGTTAATAACACACTACCTAGCAATCATCCATAATCGTATAGATAGTCCGATGATATTAAGTAGAGTAGGGTTGTTGGCTCCGAAGCGGCTGGGCTGTGATGTGGAGGGGACGGTGGCACCACGGCGGCGGCCTCGCCTTCTGTGGCAGCCGCCGACGCGCACCAGGTACGGCGCTCACGCACCCACTTCTCGTGCTATACGGCTTATCGGAGACATGCTCGCAGATTATAACGAGACCGATTTATTTGCTGATAGCTTAGGGAAACTGTGTAATAAAGTCCTTCTATTTTTGACATCCAATTTTGACAAATTGTAATATTATTAGTATTCTCTTAATCCTATCTTATGTAATCAATCTGACAATGACATTTTGCTTAATTTATTTGACTTTTAATCTATTTGGCATGTATTTTTTTTGGTACTTAGTTGATCTACTGGACATGTATTCCTTAATTTGTTTGACCTTTTGACATGTATCTTGTATTATTACTATTATTTAAAACTGTAATTTGTTAATTAGCATGCTGACGTTTTGGGCAAACTGTAAGCAAGCATGTACACTGTTTTTAAAATATAAATATCCTATACTATTAAACGAGCAATTCTTGTATATATATATATATAATCGGGATCTCGGAAACGGCTCCAACGATTTTCATAAAATTTAGTGTCCAGGGAGTTTCGAGGATAATAAATCGATCTAGCTAGGATTTATTTTTAGAAAATGTCTTTTTGTCCGTGTTTTTAAGCAATGAAAAACTGCTACAATATCGTTAGAATAAGAAGGTAAATTTTGACAGATTGTTAGTGATTATAAATAGCTTAATTGGTATAATGGTCGGTCACAGAATCTTAAAACCCCGGTTCGAGCCCGGCCGACCGACCGACTTTTTTTAATTTTTTTTTCATGTTCCTTTCTTTTTTGAGAAAATCTATTTTTTCGAGCCCTTTTTTTAGTATTTTTTAAAAACACGAAAATTTAAATTAAAATAATTGCACTCATGATTTTTTATTCAAATAACCAGTTCCGTTTTTTCTGTTATGTCGCTAAGATCATAAAATATTATTTATATTTCATCAGTATGTAATTTGTATCTAAATATAATTTCCAAAACACACGAATTAAAAAAAATCGAGCGAAAAATACCGGTCAACCAGGTACTAAATAAATAAGATCCCCTATAACAGTTCTCAAAGACATTTGGTCATAGATAAATGCGGTATCTATATTTATATCGATAGTTTGCCTTAATATCAATTTTTATAGCGAATAATAATAAAAACTATCATTACAGAGGGGTAAATAAAGAAATATAGCGATGAAATCTCCCTAAAATAATATGTATGCTAACACTAGTTACAAATAATAATTTCAATGACGGAAAAAACTGCTGTCCTTGTTTATTTTAGCTAATACAGTTAGGATACATTCTAATCATCATGCATATACATGCTTGCATCATCATGCATTAACCTACGTAACACTCATGAATTGGTACTTTATTAATATCTACATTTTTTAATAATGATAAAAACCGACTGCCAAAATCTTTTTTAAATCCTCATAACTTTTGTCCACTACTGAATAGCTAAATGCACTTTTCTAATTCTTTATATAAAAGATCTGTACTTTCAAATGACATAGATTTCATCTCTTTACAGTCTGGGGCACAGGTTCATACAATTTTTGGCCATCTCCTTTATTCGTATAAATATAAAAATCAATGATTTCAAAAGGAAGGATAGGCCCATCTAAATATTTTACTCATAACTTTTTCATACAAGAAAAAGTAGCGCATCTGTCATAATACAACCGTCATATTAAAACACGACGTAACCAGGTTCGGATTTCGTAGTATAATTATCCCAATTGTACCAATATTTCATAGTTTGTAGTACATAGTATCGTGACAATACTAATCGAAAATCCCATAATTTTACCTAAAGGTCGAATTGTATTATTATTGGGTCCTTTTATATTTTAATACTAACCTTACGATATCGAGAATTTCTGTATTGTACATGAGTACCGCGTTTTTTTAATAAAATTAGAATTAGCTCCCTTTCTGGTCAATCGATGCTCGATCGATGCATTTATGTTTCATACTTGATACAACTATAACAAGGGGCTACCACGATAAAAACTATGCTCCAGAAGCAATCGGTTAGAAAACAGAATTTCAAAATATTTTATGAATCAGATTTTCAGATTCAATTAAGCAGATACGGTTTCTTTTGTACTCTTGGCGTTTTACCCTAATTGAATATAAAATATGTTAGGTACCAATATTCAAAATTTAAGTTACACTAAGTTCTTTAGACAAAAGTTAAACGGAATTAAAAATAAAACTGTCAAAAACCGAAACGTATAGATAAACTAGACGCGTGACGCCAAAATCGCGGCACATGGGACGACGATGGGGAAACGAAATATGAAACGTCAAACGTGATATATTTTTTTTAAATAGTATAATTTTATTTACCATGTACAATATTTTTGAGGATCTGAATCCAACCCTGGCCTGATCTTGGTAACGTTACTAAACTAACTGTAAAATAAAACTTTAATAATGCGTTTATATAATAATGTAGTTGTAACAACATTAATATAAGGTTATTTACTGATGATACGATATCCCATGTTTTTTTTTAAATATTTGTATCGTAATTTCTGCATTCTTTTACCACGCAACTAAACATATTTGTGACAGACAAATCTGTCCTACGCGCGCAACACTGTCAACCGATTCGCGATGGCCCTTTCTGTATATATTACTCTACTCTATGGTTGGCCCTAAACTGTAATTTTAGGGCTAACGCTAGTAATATATAAGTCAATGATAACAATAAAGAATGTAAAAGGATGAAAAGTTACTACTAAATACTATATATTAACACGTTGACTGCGAAACGAGGCTTGAAACACCTCGTCCGTGTCTCGTCTTTATAGCGGTAAGGAAAAACTTAAACTTTTCTGTCGTACGAGATGCTTAACTTCCGTTTGCTTCAGTCTAGGAAAGAGATAACTATACATCTGGGATGTGCTACTGATGCCGAGTTTTTTGGTATATCTACCTTAATACCGGATTTTTAGGCCTCGTACCGCACTGAATAAATTAAAGTTTAATACAGTGCGTTACGAGGTTGCGAACACCTCGTACCCCGCACACCTCGTACTGCACCCTACGCTAGCTTTACGCGGTTAGTGTTGTGCAAAACGTTGAACGCTGCATTCGCTACGATATAATAAGATGTCGAAACGTTGCCGAAGAAGGTAAGTTAACAATATTATTGATGATGAAGAGGAATTGGGTGGTAAATCTTATTCTAAATTAACGATATTTGAAAAACAGGTAAGTTTCCAATCAATATTTTCAAATTATACTCAGTCTAAGTTAAATAATTATGTAGGAATATAACAAATAAATTCAACTGACAAAAGCGAACGTAACGATCCCATACTTATGTATAGAAATGCCCCAATAAATCGCTACACCTAATCAACCCGCTTCAAAAATACACTATCAGTTTTTTTTCAGAACCTGCTCCAAACAATCCACATCGGTTCGCTACTTACCATACAAAACACGACAAGATTGAGCTTGCTATTTTACGCTAATATTCTTTAAGAGCGTAGTCCTACCCCGGTCGAGCCGACCCGTTCGTGCTACAACCGTTATATAGCTGCAGCATGGCTCTACCACGTAAACGTCTTAAAGTACGTTTCTTATCACTTGTTCTTACAAGGTCTCCAGCAGAAGTACTTGTTACTGTTAAGTTTTAGGGGACTTATTTCTATCCAAGAGTGCGCCTGAGTACACCACCTACTAACCTATTTCTACCATTTGGAGGTAAATGGCAGTGCGAGTACTGCTGTGTTCCATTCTGAAGAGTAAAGACATTTAGTATAATAACTGGCTGTGAGGCACTCCTCTAAGTTCATCTAAGTTCTCAGAAGTAACAACGTATCTGTAGCCTACTTTAGGTTAATTGCAGGTGTTCGTGGACTGTCAGTTACTTTTTTAGTTCAATTTTATATAAAAAAGCAATTGCGTAGTTATCTTGTCTTTCAAAATGTGCTTTGTATGGTCCAATTTCTAATAAATAAATTTTAACTTTGAATTTGAATAGTTGTCGTTCCTATGGAGGGACAATCCACTAAACAAGAATCAATGGTTTCAAATGCCGCAGGACCGCGTGAACTGAAAAGTTGATGGTAGTTATGAGGGTTAAAAAGGTGAAAATAATGTTTTATTTATAATTTTTGCATGATTTATTTAAAATTCATACAGAAATTGGAGATTATAGCTAATTAATTTCTAGTTCTTCCAAATAACTCCGCAGCTCTTCTAGCACCCACTACAATTCCAGCCCAAGTTTCTTTTGCTACCTGTTCTATATATTCTGGATCTAACTGGAATCCTTCCGTACCTTCTTCAACACCTGGCACTCTTAAATTGTAAGTTAAGGGTATTCCTAACATGTGAGCATAGTCAATCCCAGTACCTGATTTTTCGATTCCGGTGACTAAGGCAGAATTTCCAACGATGTATCTAGGAAAATCGGGCAAGGAATTCGCATAGATCGTATCCGCAATAGACACTCCTACACTTTGCAAAGCAAAAGCGTGGTTGGAGAGGGAGCCATCATGTGACCAGGGAAAAAGGATTGAACTTCCCGAATCGTGCAAACTGATACCGAGGACTATACGAGAAATTAAATCAATGAGAGCATCATTCAGAGCAGACGACTCCTTTTCGGACAAGGCTCTGCTACCGGCATAGTTATCGGCACAAGGTGTATTACTTGTACCTACAGTATTCCAGAAGAAATCATAGTTTCTGTTAATATTAACGCCAGGGCAAAGGCCACTTAATAAATGTTGATCAGTAGAGCGTGTCTTAATCCAAAAACGATCCTGAAAATATAAAGTTCAGTTATTATACTGAAAAGTTTAGTTATTAACCGCGTAGTGACACATATACCGCGTAATGACTAATATCATCACGCGGGAGGCATTAGAGGCGATGGAAATAAATGAAACAGGAGACGGGCCGCAGGATTTTTTTAATAACAACTCAAAATAATAAAAAGACTTCGGTTGCCAAGCGTTCGAACGATTTACTTGTCGATCATCTAGGGCTTCGACACACCAGGTGAGATTGTAGTTAAGCACTAACTTACTACACTTTGGATTTTTCAATACGTTAAAAAATCCAAATGAGGCAATCTACGTGGCAATGCTATGTTTATCGGATATTTGATATATTGAAAATAAATAATCGATTCAAAATATTATACTTCAAAAATATTTATAACGTTTTAATAATCAAATACCAACAATGCTATTAAAATTACTTTTCTGTTAACCGCTCCAAGATAACTTGAAATGCTAATGCTAAGAGGAATCAACGATAGTTGTCGAATTCGAAATAAGGATTTCTTGTTTGGCAATCCGTACCCTTTACCATTAAGGCTGGTTGTAATACCAGCTGTCATATAAATTTACATAATTATTATGGAAAGTGCTGTAAATAAAAAAGAATCCACAACCCCATTCTATACATAGTTATCGTAATAGGTGACTATCGAAAATTATATTTATCATGGAGTCTCAAGAAATTAATCCGATTAATTCCAGCCGCCAAATTACACGAACGTACATCGTGACTAAGCTCACGATACCATTTTCACCATCTGGATGCTTGGCAATCATTGTGCGTTTTACTGGAAATTTTCTTTTTCATTCAACCTCTCTGTGGAATCGTTTACCACTGGCATTTTTCCGGACCGATAAGTCTTTGGGACTTTTAAGAAAAAAGCTTACTCCTTTCTGAAGAGCCGGTAACGCAATTGCGATATCCCCGGTGGTGCAGACGTTCATGGGCAGCGGTAGTCACTTACCATCATGTGAGCCGAATGCTCGTTTACCACTTCTTCAAAAAAAGTGTTAAAAGGTAGAGACTTCTTGTACTTCTACCGTTAATTCGCCTGTCAAGCTCACGCTTTAAGACTCATAATGTATAAGTAAATGCTCAAAATAGACTTCAATCACATGATTCTAGTGTGCGAGCAACCCGGGATAGCCCCCCTAAAAATTGGTGACTGCAGATTCAGTTGCTGATTTATTCGACGATCGGTGGGAAAGTAAAACATCCTTAAGAATCCTGCATTAGCCGAAAGTAAGCAACATATATTTCGGATAAAAATTAAATTTGGTGACAGAATCAGGTATGGTACACATCCGTACGCATCTAGATTTAAGTTTCATAGAGTATTTTTAACTTACATTTGTAAAGGAGTATTTATATCCATCAGGGTTGATTACAGGTGCTAGAATCCAGTCATAATCGTCAAGCATATCAGACTGAGTAAGGTTCTGAAGTGCATACAATACTATAGAAGGAGTGATCCAATCCCGCCCGAAGAAACCACCATCAATGTGAATGATTGGCTTATTTGTATCTTCAAAGTTTGTCGTTGATATTTTTATATATTTTATTGGGCGACCTTCGAATGTTTCTCCAGCGTGTAGTATAGTTACCAGGTCGGGGTATTGTTCAGCAACATAATCAATGTAGTCATAGATCTGTAACATGTAATGAAATTGTTTTATTTTACACACTTTATTTTAGCTTGACCTGTATGTTAGATACACACAGGTTGTTTTTATAAATGTATTGGAATTTTCTAATTTTTCATCCACTTGCAGACGTCTAAATATATGAAATTTTACAGACGTTTTAATATCACAATACAATATGGCCTACTAAGATCAATAATTATTTTTAAATTTTCTTAAAATGTAGCGGTCTTAATACAAAAAGTATTTTATAATAGGTCTCAGATTTAAAACAAAATCTGTTTCACGAAAAAAGTTCCAACTATGGTCCCAAGGAAATATGCGTACTTCTATATACATCTAATATCAAATTTTGCTAAAACAGTGGCGCCGCGGCTAAGGGACTTCTTTAGTAAGAGAAGCTATTACGGTTTTAGTGTAGTATTTTTCATGATCTATCAATATACTCGTATATCCTAATTATATCGCTGTAATGAAAACCGGCAGGCAGAGTATTATCGTAGTGATAATCTTGAACAGTAACGAAGTTGAATTTATTTAGAAGAATGAACCCTCAATTTTAAGAGGATGGTATACTAACACAATTGATTATAATTACCAGAAAAATGTTACGGAATTATATAGTAATCTTTATCTATGATATAATATGTGAAATCAGAATATTAAAATATGACGAAATATTTGCTTATAGTAGAAAAAGTCGACTAAATGGACACAGTAAAAATAAATGTTTTATTATTACCGGATTCATTGCATTAGTGAAATACAAGCTTTCCACGTATTATTTTATCAGTAAAATTGACTCAGCGCACCCTGATTATTAATTTAGAAAATTTTGATATTGAAAATTCAGAATTTGTTGAGTAACATTTATTTTATTTCCACTATTTTAGTAACTAAAACAAATTTACCAAAATTTTAGAGGCAAAATGCCCGGAATTTTTTCTGGCAATTTAAAATATTTGTGTATACTTTATATAGTACACGTAGTAATAAAGTACGTCACATTAGTTAATACCATACCTCCTCAAGTTCCAGATAGTTATCCAAAGGAATTGTTCCGTTTTTCATTCCTCTGCTTTCGCGACGTCTTGTTTCAATCACCTCATCGTCGATATCCAGTTGCCTGCAAGAAATTATTAAAAATATATAAATAATAATATATTTAAATCATTAAAATCTTTTTATTATTTTTAAATTAAAATAAACGTTATTATTATTATATCTTGCATTATTGCATAACCATGTAGTAGCGGTGTAAGAATACCCACTAAGCCATATCGTCCCGTGGATGTCGTAACAAGCAACATAGGGAAACTAAAACAGAGGAGATGGACAACAGCATCTTCCTGATAATAGCTGAATAAAAAAACCGTGGTTGCCAACCCGTCTGCCCAGCGTGGCAACTATGTCGAAATTTTCTCCCTACGGGGAAGCTTGATTAAATTATCTTATATATTGATTAATTAAATATATATATATATATATATATATATATATATATATATATATATATATATATATATATATATATATATCTGTATTACAATTCTCCACTTTGTTTGAATAAATAGAAACATAAGTTGTATCCTAAATTAGATTTTCTTCTGTACTTCTGTACTACAACTGCTTGTCATCCAAATAACAACAATTATTGTGACCACTTTCATAAATTATGTTCAAGACACAGTCATAGGATTGGTAAGCTGTTGTGACAATGGTCCAGCCTCATAATACGAAGAGCTGACATCCGATGGGTAAGAAAGGTTCAGGTGTCAGCCTCGTATTGGTAAGCTAAGAATAAATTAGCCACTGCTATGTTTCGGCTTCGAGGGTAAAAGTGTAATTATAGGTTTTGCGGCATTTCATCTGCAAGTGTGACGACGCGTGAGTAGTTCTTTTTTTGTTTTAAATTGGTTGCAGTTCATCATTACAGCCCTTCACAAGTCCACTGCTGAACGTAGGCCTCCTGGTTGCAGTTATCCACGGTCTAATAGAGCCACTTACTATTACATGGACTGCGAACTTGTTTATCAACCTAATACTTATTAAAAAATAACATATCATTATTATTATAAGAATATATAAATAAATGATACCAGTACTAGTGCCAAGCACAACTATACTCGTATTTGAAACTCTTACCTACACTTGCTTCAGCTTAATGCTAAGGTGTGTCGTATGGTATGTAAAAAACCGAAGACCTTTCAACTGAAAACTAGGCATCCCATGTTAGTCCTTAGGTTACAACGCATTTGCATTTTGATTCTTAATCGAGAATAGATATCATCCATACCATCAGGTTAACTGTGGGCTCGTTCATCATCCTCATTATTTAAAATAAAATCATGAAAAATTCAAATTTTTTACATAATTAAGATTTAATGTAATCATTTTCACTAAACTTCTTTACTGGAATCCTGTTATCAGCATTTTTATCAATGTAATAAATAATCTTTGAATTCAGTAGATTAGTTCCGTATCGCAAATCAGTCGAAATAATCAATTTCGGTTTAATATTACCACATAATCCAACCTAATTCTACCAATGAGATAATTACGTTGTCGCTAAACGTGTATTGTATAATAATTATTTGAAATATAATAAACAATTTTTAGATATGATGCATTCGAAGGCTAAACATACATCGGATTGTAATTACTAAATACATTTTTTTATAGAATAGGTGACAAACGAGCACACAGTCCACCTGATGGTAACTGGTTGCTTTGGCCCATAGACATTTATATCTATCCTCGATTACGAATCAAAATACAAATACGTTGTTACACGTGAGGACTGAGATGAAATGCTTGGTTTCTAGTAAAAAGGGTCTCCGGTTCTCTACACTCGCCATATGAAACACAGCAGCTTTTAGCTGCTAATTCACGCTGGTATTCTGTGAAGGCATGGTCCTTCCCCGGTCGAGCCGACCCATTCGTGCTACTACTATACTACTAATATAACTGCAACATGGCTCTATCATGTATAAATTAACCACAAACAATTTACCACGTAAAAAAACATTTATTACAAAATTAGAATACACATCGTAGTGACGTTTGTATCATTTCGTTGGAGTCGTAAGAGGCGACCGAATGAAACCGAAATGAAGGATAGGCAACCGTCCCCCTAAGATTGCCGCATATTTATTCAATTTAAAATTTCAATTTAAAATAGTGGCAACTAAGGCAAAAAATATTTTTGCCTTAGTTGCCACTTTCGGCAGGCAGGCCTGCAGTCGTAGTTATTTAGAGTTGTTTTCAGAAAGATATTGCCGTCCATCTCCTTATCTCGTCATATCTTATGAGAGCCACGTCATGATATGTGGGGATGGATTTTCTTAAGCCGCCACTACACAGTGAAAAACTAGTCCATTTTACTATTTTCAAAAACCACAAGAGCACAACCACTGGGCTATAATGGACCAATAAATAACTTAAACTTTTAAAACAAAGTAGTATACAGTATGATTTCTTTTTACTTAACACTAACAAAAGTGCTACCATACGAGTCCATTATCAAAGAAAAAAACATTTCAGCACCATTTTTAACTGAAAATTTCTATCCTCTAGTGCAATAAAAAGTCTTATCCTGTGGATATTTATTTATAATCTACGTTCGTTTCGTACGCCATTTTAGCGAGTATGTTATTGTGTTGATTTTTAAATTTTTCTAGTGTTTTAGTATAGTATTTTATTATAAAATTGTAATGAAAATTCTTGTGTGAATATAATTTATCTTTTTACGTAAATAATTTCGAGTAATATATATTGAAATAATTGTGATTTTCACGCTGCCGACATTCGCTTGGTATGTTTTTTTTGTTATCAAAATACAATAAAATCTTTTTGTAATGAAGTAAAACCTGACTTTTGTTTAGACCACAGGATAAAAAATGGAGATTTTATAATATAAAGAAAAGTAGTCCCTAAATATAAGTTTTAATGGTTTTAAGTCCTGTGGGTGGGTGCGGTCGCATGCGACCGCTCTGAATTTGCCGGGCGAATGTGACTGCATGGGATTTTTATGGAGTTTGAAGGGTTAAATTCGAAAAATTACTTACGCTTTTACATCCTTAGCATGGATTTTGTAAGCGATGCCGTAATCTTCCAAAGACTTTATGAAATCTTCATGTACTTCAGGTTTCACTAGCGCAAGTCCGTTTCGCTCTACAGCTGGACTACTTAAAAAGTCGATGCCATATTTCTCAACGAATGAACCTAATACCGTCAGCTGTACATTGTTGGAAGGTTTAACGAAATACGACTTCCATCTGAAACAAAGCATTTTCAAGATTATTATCGTCATTATTCCATTCACTACAGAGTTTAAAAATTTCACTGCTGAACTTAGGCCTTCCCTGTAGATAGCCTTAAGAATATTTGCCATTATTGCCACACTTGACAGATGAGGCAGGCAATTAATGTTATTAGCTTGTTTTCCAGAAAAATGTTGCTACCACTCTCCTGGTTCTTTTCAATTTTTTGCTTTCCACGATACGCTCGGGATGTTATGGGGTAGTGGATGGAGTAACTTATTTTTAGAATTAGACATTTTACAGACTTTGGCCTATAAAATGTCCAAATCTAAATATAAGTTTGTGTCACTTCAAAAATGGTTAATCAATTAAACTTTAAGCGGTTAATGCAAATAGTTTCAAATAATTAAGGCAACATTTTTAAAGCGACGGTCGCCTAATGGCAGATCGTGGAACGCGATCTCAAAAGTGGTTTGTTCGAATCCGCCGTTTGACTTCTGTCCTGAACCACTCATAACACAAACACTTTGAGCTTACCGAGAGTGGTTACAGGGAATATTAGTAATCTGAGTATTGTGAATAACATTAATAATGTCTTTTGTTAAAAAAAAGAGTAGAAAACAAGTATCAGATATTTGATGCAATCAAAAATTAAATCCATTAACGTTATTTATTATTGCACGGTTCACAAATCTACTTTTATTGCGAAATCTTAAAATTTACGTTTACAAGCCGTATTATTAGTTGTGTTTTCATTGTCGAATTGACAGTCATTAGCAATTATGTTTTCAAATTTAGCAAATATTTATAATAGACTTAAAAGAATAAAATGATTCCCACATTTCATCTTTTAAAGTCGTTGCTAAGACATCATTAGCAACGACTAGACGAGAATTATGGTACCGACTTCAGAGATTATTATGTGGAAATTATTTTTGATAAAAAGAATTCTGACTCTTTTTTGTGCACTAAAATATTACAAGCTCAATGCCGTCCAAAAATATTATCTGAATAGTAACATTAATAGTTTATTTTTCCACAATTACGGGTGAACTTTCATTTTTTAATTTATGTCTGAATGTTTTTAGTTTATGTGTAAAATTACATCTTAAGTAAAATTTATATACCTACGAAATATAAATTTTACTTAAGATGTAATTTTATCAAAAAAGAATCACCAAAATCATAAAAAGCATACAGTTGAATTAAAAACTACCTCCTTTTTGAAATCAACAAAAAAGTAATTTAACCTCCTCTTCGTAGACAGAGAAACCTACGGATATGGATTCAAAGCAGCAAAAAATTTGCCGCCCTACTGCAGTGTCTGTTGGCGGACTTCACATGTCCTCGAATTCTTTTGTTTAATTATTATTCATTATTAAACAAAGCATTTCACAAAATACGTTTCTAAAGTTCCTGCATCAATAAAAATATTTCAACTATTTTCTCAAACGTGCATACTTCCCTGCGATGCTTTCCATATTGGTTAAGGACATAATTTAACACTTACTCAAACTCAAATATTTATTGCTAAACCATAATGTACATAAGATGTCATAAAAAATTTAAGACCAGTGTTATAGACAGGAGAAAGGAAGCGTATTTAACTAATTATACGAGTAAGAATGTCATGTGGTTTATTGAAATATAATTCACTTTAAATGAGTGATTATTTTCTATAACCTATTTATTAGTTAGGAACTCTTTTAAGTTTTTTGTAAATATGATGTCACTATTTTTATTTTTTAATATGTCAGGTAATTTATAATTTTATGGAATAACTGAAACTTAAAATTGTAATAGCGATTTCTGTGGTGCCAGGAGTGACCGAACTAAGTTTGCTCTAGTTATTAAATTTTAAGGCGACTACTTATTCCCTGTAATACAAAAGCTTTATTAACATAGGAATATTTATCAAATGTAAAAATACACTATAATTGATATTTTCATTTCTAAAAGGAAACATTTATATAACAACTAGCTTGCCAGGCAAACGTTGTTCTGCCCTTTTCGGCGACCGTTTGTCACGTCCTATTAAAATCCTTAAATTCGCGGGAAAAAAATGTGGGTCACTCACGGGCAAACAAACTATCCTATCTCTCAAGTTGAACCAAAATGCACACGGTGTGCAAATTTGTTTAAAATCAGTTAAGTAGTTTAGGAGTCTATCGCGGACAAACAACGTGACACGTAATTTATATATATTAAGATATAAATGTTTCATTTTAGATATTGTATAACTTTATATTAAATCAAATTGATAAATTTATTATTTCTAAAATAAATATAGAGATAATTTTACCCTTGATATTGCTCGTGCTTGGCGTTAGCCACAGCAAGCAGGACGAGAACAGCCCAGGCCTTCATTGTCGTTTATGTCTGAAAGAAATCGCGCAAATATTTATATAATATGCGCACGTAAGTATACTTGATAAAATGCACAAAATATCTGGCTTAAAGATTGATCTGTGACATTAAAAATAAATTAATACCGATTAAGCTGTGATTAATTGTTTAAATCAAGTATTTAACGCTACTGATAAGGAATGCAAGCTGCAAGCCGCATTCCTTATCAGTAGACTTAACAACTGACGGAGACGAATATTTTGGGCCTAAATATATATAAATACTAATAATTTGTGGTATAGTTTTTTTCTATCTAAAATTTTTAACCATCAATCCTAATCACAGTCTGGAAAATGAGACATCCAAAAAAAAAAGATTGGATTACGACAAAATGGATAATCGATTTGACTATAATCGGTTATGTGAATGGTTCCAAACAGCTCAAAAACATAATAGGACACTTAAAATTGTAATAGCATAATTATTATATTATATAGCAAAATAAATTGTAATACTCAAACATCAGGTGATTGTCTCAATCAAAAATTTTATTCATTAACATTAATACTTATCGAACGGTTCACAAATAGATTCTACTTTTAAAACTACTTCAATGTTTATGTTTCACTATTAGTGAAGTTGCCATCAGGCTTTTTAAGAATCTCGGTCTGATTAAGTTTAGTATTCGATAGCGTTTTGTGCAGTCTTGCACTACGAGGCAAAGGCTCAACTTCCTCGCATAGCTTCCTCCACGATGCTCTCTTGGCTTTCCTAATTTCTTTATTACATTCAGCTAGGTCTGCACCAGAAGTATCCCCCTCTTAGCCCTATTCAATAGTTTCCTGGTGTTTTCCCTAAGTTCTTTTAGCTTAGTATTCCACCTAGGAACTTTTAATGTTGAGGTCTTGGTTTTGACGGGACAACTGTCCTCGAAGGCTTCACGGATACCTACGGTTACTGTCTCCGTCGCTAACTCCAGACCTTCAACCGTTTTGAAATTCGTCCTCATGATACTCACACGGCACGGCTCCACACTCATAAGATTCGAATTGAAAATTCCTATACGCGCTGGGCAAGCTAGTACCGTAGCTTGCCCCGCGCGTATAGGAATTTGAAACTGAGCTTCTTTTCCCGCTTCTGCCAGCTTCACAGACTTCCTGGGCAGGTATTTGAGACCAACTGTGTTTTTTCGCCTTTGGAACTGGGGGAGGGGGGGTTTGGACAGAGGAATTTTGTCCTCTAATGGAACTATCTGTAGGTTTAAATAGGCTCTTTTAACCTCACCAATACCCTACAACATTACGCCTCAATCTGAGAGGAGCCGTAAAGTGGAAGGCACTTCTGCAGCCGAACCACAATCAAAAACGAACCAGGGAGGGGAAAAGAAAAAGATTGATAGGCTTTATAAGCTTAGTGGGGTAACAAAGAAGAGGCCAAAAGCTGATAGCAGTTGAGCTCCCTCCAGCCACGCATTCATCGGCACGGTACGCTGGACACTTCGGATTGGGTTAGAATAGGAAACATGGAGTGGGATAAAAGAAAAGAAGAAACGGATCGTCTCAGTGCTTCTGTTCTGTCTGTTTCCAATCGAATCAGACCAAATAATAGGCGGCAACCACGTGAAGGAAGAACTTCTCGAACTTGCTCTGGGGATCAACACGACCTGTGCTGTCCTCCAGACCCATTCGCCAAACTGTTCGCTGGACAGGAGAGCAGAATAGGTGTTAATCTAGTCCTACTGATAATGACAAAAAGTAAAGAGTAGACTAACCCTCGCCATGTTCTCGAAATGCTCTACTAGGATATCCGCTCTACCCTTGGCATCGTAACAACATTCGCTCACATTGTTAGTCAGCGGGCCAACGGGAGGACTAGTTTTAGTTAACTGTCGGTTCAATTTGTAAACTGACGCATCATGCTCCTCCGCTTTCCAGATGCACCGCTCTCAGGCCTCTCCTCTGTGGGCCTAGATTGCAACCGACCCACTGAGTCACCCGTGCATTGTCACCCCTGAAGACTAAGATAGAATGCCGCGTTTCCAGAAGAAAGAGTATTTAATTCTCTACATTAATAATACTAAATATTGCAGTATTAAGCTGTTATTTAACGAACGTTTTGTTTTTTAAATTGAGTGAGAGCATGATCCTTCCCGGTTGAGCGTAGATATATGGAGGTAGAGGAGGTGAAAGAGGTATGTGAATGAAAGTCCATATCCATGTCCACGTCCAAATGAAAGTCCGTAGTCTCTGCCTACCCCTCTGGGTAACAGGCGTGAGTGTTAATATTGTTACGAGCTTGAAGTTCGTGACAATAAAAATTGCCGATAAAATTACCTAAATTAACACTTTGATTTACTTTACACAAATTGAAACTTAAAACACTAATAATTAAACACACTAATTCACTTAATTCCGCTCCGAAGCTTCGCTTGTGTCGCCGAGTTCAACTCTGCCCCGATCGCATCTTGCAGCGCCTATTTATTTAAATTAGCAAAGAAGCACCCCGAACATTCAAGCAAATGCGCTCAAAGGGACGAGTGTGCGAGTGTAGATTTTCTAGAAACTTAGTTCTTCGGATGGCGCTGTCGGTTGAGAGATTTGTGATGTCATTTTCTGCAACGCTCTACTCGCTCTCGTTCCTGACACTAGATGGCGCTAGTGTATCATCGACTTGAGCGCGTAACACTGCCCCCTCCTAAGACATGCTCGTCCTGAGCATTATCGGCCCCATAATAACGCGCCAAGCGATCCACATGGACGATCTTAGGAGTCCCTCTTGCGCCTTTCTGTAACAGCTCCGCAATGTCAAGGGCTGTCTTATCCCGTGGTGCACCAACATTGTACAATTTCGGTGCTCCTCTACTACGTGTCTGAGGTCCCCGCACGGCCGTACAACTTGTACATGTACGACACCAATCCTCGACATCGTCACGATAATGGACCCAGTAAAACTGTGCTCGGACCTTCAGTAGAGTTCGTTTAACTCCCAGATGGACTCTTGAACGACCATTATGGCACAGCTGTAGAACATTCGGCACTTTAGCCTTAGGGACAACTATTTGCAAACGACAGCTGTCTCCTCGACCATTGTCCCATTTACGGCACAGGACTCCATCCTGAAGCAGCAAGCTGTCCCATTGGGCCCAATAGTTTTTCGTGGTTGAACTCATCGCTGAGACGTCCCTCCACTTAGGCTTGGTAGCACGGGCCTTCATCCATCCCAGAATCGGCTTGATGTCCGGATCTTCCTGCTGTGCATGTCGTAGGTTGTCCTTCCACCCGTTGCTGAGGTGGTCTGTCCTGAGCATCCTCACGGATACCACTTCCTTACTCTCTTGCCTACTACAATGGTTGCCATCTTCGGGACAAGGTCTTCTTGACAATGCATCTGCGTTGCCGTGAGATTTCCCGCTGCAGCGTCTGATAGTAAAGTCGTATTCCTGTTGCTGCTGGGCGGTGCTGTTAGCCGCAATTCCTTTCTGAGACCGTTCAGCTTCCCTTCCTAGGGTGTGCTTAGGGCAGCTGGACCGAAAATGGCCCCATTCCCCACAGCCATAGCACCTAGGGCTGTATCTTTTATTGTGGTCGCGATCCGTAACTGCTGTAACCTCCCTAGCGTGAGGTGAACGATGATCCTGTCGCCGCCAGGCAGTGCCGTTAGCTGCACTACCCTCTCGAGGTCGATCAACTCTCCTTTCCACGGTTCGCTTAGGGCAGCTGGATCGAAGATGGCCCTTTTCCCCACAGCCATAGCACCTAGGGCTGTATCCTTTGTTGCGGTCGCGAACTGTAGCTGCTGCAACCTCCCTGACGCGATGGGAACGATGATCCTGCCGCACGGCTTCTACCTCCAGTGCATGGGCCAAGGCGTCCATAAGCGTCTCGTGGTGCCCGAGCCTCACAGCAGCTCTGACTTCCAGGTCACGGATGCCGTCGATGAATGTCTGCACCAGGTTCCCTTCAATGAGCGCAGGTACAGACTGGTATGCTTTTCGAACCATCTTCTCCACCTCAAGGGCCCACTGCTGCAGGTTTTCGTTGCTGCGTTGCACGCGATCTTTAAGCTGCGCGCGAATGACGTGTTCCAGGTGAGCGTCACCATATCTCGCCTCCAATGCCTCAAGGAGCTGCTCGTAGGTCACTTTCTTACCGAGAGCTTCCAACACGGTTAAGGCTTGGTCGCGCAGGCCTAAGGTGAGTGCAGTCATGGCCTGGCTTTTATTCCAGCCGTTTGCCTCCATGACGGCCTCGAACTGGATTTTGTAGGCCGACCAGGAAGAAGTCCCGTCGAACGGTGGTACCTTGAACCCACGTAGCGAGGGTGTAGTAGCTACTACGGGGGCTGCAATTCCATCTCCAAGTTTGAGTTCACCCAGCGTTTTCTTAACTTGGTTGATTTGGGTCTCAGCTTTCGACAGGCGGTTATCATGTTGAGCAACCTTATCCTTCACCTCCCTTATCTCTTTCCCGAAGGTAGCGTGAAGGTCCTTCATGAGAAGCATCTGCTCTTCCCTATCGCGTTTGAGCTGCTCTTCTAAGCGACGGGCCTGTTCCTCCTGTCTGCGGGCCTTTCCTCCTGTCGGCGAGCCTGTTCCTCTTGTCGGCGGGCCTGTTCCTCCTGTCGGCGGGCCTGTTCCTCCTGCTGCTCTTTCAACTGACTGGCCTGTTCCTCCTGTCCGTGCTTCAGCTGCTCTTCGAACCAACGAGCCTGTTCCTCCTGTCGGCGGGCCTGCTCCTGCAGCATCACCATCAGGGCGCCTAAATCAGGTGCTGCAGATGCAGGAGCTACTGACGGACCGGCCTCCGTTGCCGGTCGCTGGCCCTCCGACGTCTGCGGCGTTGCACCACCAAATATTCGTTGGTCCGTCTCCTGCTGGCGTTGACTTCGGGTACGGACACCCTCCGTTTCCTCCTTAGGTAAAATCGGCATTATTTTATCCCACTTCTGACACCAATTGTTACGAGCTTGAGGTTCGTGACAGTAAAAATTGCCGATAAAATTACCTAAATTAACACTTTAATTTACTTTACACAAATTGAAACTTAAAACACTAATAATTAAACACACTAATTCACTTAATTCCGCTCCAAAGCTTCGCTTGTATCGCCGAGTTCAACTCTGCCCCGATCGCATCTTGCAGCGCCTATTTATTTAAATTAGCAAAGAAGCATCCCGAACATTCAAGCAAATGCGCGCAAAGGGACGAGTGTGCGAGTGTAGATTTTCTAGAAACTTAGTTCTTCGGATGGCGCTGTCGGTTGAGAGATTTGTGATGTCATTTTCTGCAACGCTCTACTCGCTCTCGTTCCTGACACTAGATGGCGCTAGTGTATCGTCGACTTGAGCGCGTAACAATATTATATATATATCAATATTCTTAAATAACGGTTCGGACATGCCTTTTTCATTTGTGTTAATTACCTATACTAGTTGACAAACTCAGTTTTACACGACCCTCGGGATCCAAATAGGAGGCCTTGCCATTCCTCTAATATTTATGCGTATCATGGTTGGACAAATACAATTTTTCATTCTAATTAAACCGTCCTTATTTATTACTGATACGTCTTATCAGTGCTTAAAACATTTATTATCAAAATTAATGAAAATATTTTTCATACTAAATTCGCATTACATAAGCAATTGACATGTAATACATGTAAAGTTAGTAAAGTAAAGTTACAGCCTATATACGTCCCAATGCTGGGCACAGGCCTCCCTTCATTTCTGAGAGGGTTTTAGGGCAAGGAAGTGTCCGCCGCGCTGCCCCAATGCGTATTGGCGAACTTCACATGTCTTCGAAATATTTTTTTTTCTTATTTCTCAGACATGCAGATTTCCTCACGATGTTTTCCTTCACCGCCGAGCACGTGGTAAATCAGCACTTAAAATTGCAATTAACAATTTCATTGGTGCCGGCGGGGATCGAACCCGGTTTGCTCGCGTACTGCGAAATTTACAGCGAGCGCTAACCATCTGAGCTACCACGGCTCTTAATCGTAATACATGACTCTAAGTTATTATAAATACCTTTGTTTTCAAGAAATTAGCATTTTGTTAAATAATCATGAAAGTAACGTTTATCTTTAAGAAACAATAATAGATTTAATGAGATGTTTATCTCGTATCATAATTATCAATCAAAAATCACAAAGTATCAGTAATTTATTCTGGTCGCGATGTTTAAGCTTTTACAAAAAAATCCCAGAAAACATACAACGTTTGACCTCCGCAAAATTCAAAAACTTTATTGGACCTAGTTTGTATAGAAAGAATATTAAATAAAATTTTAAATAAAAAAAATATTATAATATTTAGGAATTTCTTGATGGTTGAATTTGTTTTCTGATTTTAGTTGTGTAAATATATATAATAAAATATGTAATAGATACACAGTTTTTATTACAAAACATTTTGGGTTCCTTGCTGGCTTTTCCCAGGACAGAGGTATATTCCGAACCAGTGATAAATCAGACATAACAGTGACTTTCAATAAGCATTATTTATAATCTATATTGAGTAAAAAGTTTCTAGTTTTACTTCTAAATAAAAGGAATTCAGGTTGCCTGTATTCACCACACGAAACACAGCATTATAGAGAGATAGATAGATAGAAAATTCTTTATTGCACTCAATCAAAGCAATTTGGTACAAAGGCGAACTTAATGCCGAAAAGGCATTCTCTGCCAGCTAACCTTTTGTAGTGTGGTGAGAGCTATGGGTAGAGCCGCGAGAGAAAGAAAAACTAACTTATTTATTCATACTATTCAAAACGCATTATATAATATTATGTATATGTTAGTTTATACATATATACACTTATACACATACATACATATATATTTAGATAAAATATATACTAAACCAATAAAGCATTCAATATAGTATACGAAATTATAATAAACATAATCAATAAAATTAATCAAGTAATTTTAAATAATAAGCCTCAAGCTTACGTTTAAATGTATTTATTGAAGGAGCATTTTTTAAATCTCGTGGAAGGTTATTCCAAAGTGTAATTGATGATACCGTGAAGGAATCCGAGTAGTATATAGATTTATGCATCGGGATATTAAGAGTTTTGTTGGTCATCGAACGGGATAAGCTTAAATATGGAAAACGCTCTTTTAGATAAACTGGGGAACAAGGATTGTGAAGAATACCACACAAAGTGGTTAGAAGGTGTGTGTTCCGGCGAAAACGGATGTCGAGCCACTTAAGTCTTGAGCGAAATTGTGATATATGATCAAACTTGCCCAGGCCAAAAATATAGCGTATGCACAGATTGAGCAGACGGTCGAGTTTGCTAAGCAGCTCCTCAGTTATATCTGGATAGGCAACATCGGTGTAATCAAAAATAGGAAGCAACAGAGAGTTGACTAGCGTAACCTTGGCCGTCTGCGGAATAAATATTTGCCAGAGCTTTAATGAATGCATAGTTCCAAAAATACGTCTCCTGACCTCATTAATCTGCAGGACGTAACTTAGATCGTGAGATTCTGTGAGAGCATGGTCGTACTCCGAATGAGAAGACCGATTCGTGCTACAGCATTAATATAGCTACAGCGTGGCCTTTTCACGTAAACATAGATTTATTTTAAACTTTTCGTGCACTAAAAAATATTATGTTTTCTAATTGTTTTTCTCAGTAGTACTCTTTACTATGCGTATGGCTATTTCATTAATATTTTATATCAATTATTTTTAACTATTTACTATTATTATGTTTCATATTTTAAAAGTTGTACCTGATAATTTTCTTTTTCTTACTTATGTATTGCTTGATGTTTCAGCCGTAAGTTTTGCAAAAATAATAACCTCACTTCTTTTGAATCTAATTCCACTCTTAGATTAGATTACCAAAATCCACAGAAGTATCAGTTATGATTTATCATAACTATTACTAGCTAATAAAGTTACAGACAATATGCTACGAGCCACTTTTGGGCACAGGCCTCCTCTCATTTCTGAGAAGGTTTTAGAACAAGGAAGTGTCCGCCACGCTGCCCCAATGCGTGTTGACAAACAGGTGAACTTCACATGTCTTAGAATATTTTTTTTATTTCTCAGATGTGCAGGTTTTCTCAAAATGTTTTCCTTCACCGCCGAGCACGTGGTAAATCAGCACTTAAAATTGTAACAATTTTATTAGTGCCTTCGGAGATCGAACCCGGGTTTGCTCGCGTACTGTGAAATTGACAACGAACGCTAAGCATTTGAGCTACCACGGCTCCAAAACTAAATTTATAAACTAAATTTATATCAATCACCAGCTAATAATTTACATAAATTTAGTATTTTTACATCCAGGCCCGATATTGTGTATGTGAGTTCTGAAACATATAAGCAATTTATGTATTATGTTAAATTATTCACGATGTAAAAATAATTAAATTATAGTTTAAAAAATAGAAGAAGCCCTTACTGCTAACGGGCATTAAATCTTAGCGTTATATGTAATTCCTTAGCCATGGATAGGTGCAGGAGTCTATGTTCTAAAGCATTCAATCACCATAATATTTAATGTGTTCTCCTTTGACACCTATAAGTGATAGAAGAAAATTTAGTATATCACATGTACATAAGTGCAAGTGTAATTTTTAAATATAGAACTACATAGTGAAATCGTAAATAAAATAATTATATTGTACACCATTTACAACCTAAGCACTGTGCTTAATGACCTCAATATAGCTTCCCAACGGATAGGTCTTAAGATGAACGTGAACAAAACGAATATCATGTGTAACGACCGTGTCACACTTATGCCGGTAGTTGTTGGGGCACTACGCTCTACGAGTACGTTTACCTGGGACAAATAGTCTGACTAGGTAAGTCCAACTTCGAATGAGAGGTCAATCGACGGATTCAACTCGGCTGGGGAGTGTTCGAGAAATTACGACACATCTTCTCGTCAGGTGTACCTCAAAACTTGTAAACGAAATTGTATAACTAGTGCATGTTACCAGTGATGACTTATGGATCTGAGACGTGGTTCTTCACTGCTAGCCGTATTACGAAGCTCAAGGTTGCTCAGCGAGCTATGAAAAAGGCTATGCTCAGGGTTTCTTCACGTGATAAACTAAGAAATGAAGATATCTGCAGTAGAACCAGAGTGACCGACATAGCCCAACGGATTAGTAAGCTGAAGTGGCGACGGACCGGCCATACAGCTCGAAGAACCGAAAAATGATGGAGGAGCAAGATTGTCGAGTGGCAGCCTCGTACTGAGAACACGGGCACGCAACAATCAAACAGCGAGATCGAGTTGAGACTGATTTATTCATTTTTGCCCTCCACTATTACAATAATCTCTTACATATCCCTTCTTAATAATAAGAAACAAAATCAAAATAGTAATTTACACTTGCATATTTTTTTATCACAAAAACAGTAAGATAATCACCATAAATAGATTAGCAATAGATGTAGGTATGTAATATATTATATATATATATATATATATATATATATATATATATATATATATATATATATATATATATATATATATATACATTAGATTAGTTAATTATTCTGTTTAAGAATACATTATTTTGAATTATATATCTCTAAATACTCATCTTCCCCTATCTTACAAATAAGAAAAATCAATTATGAAATCAATAGCACTAAAATAAAATTTTACTTAAATTAAATTATTACTTATCTGTTTTTTTTAATCTAATCAATTCCTTTTTTTTTTTTTTTGAAGTAATAAACCGTTTTTCTTTTAATTACATTTCATTTCTTATGTAATAAATCTAAAGTAATATACTAATTATTACAAATTAAAGTCCCGTTGGGAATCGAACAATCGTTGGGCAGCGAGGTCGGATATCATCGTAATTGTTTAAATTTAAAGTATAGTGCGGCGCGTCCTGTCGATGTGGAGAATCCTTAATAATATGGCGTCTGTTACGTATGATGATGCTCCCGTTTGATAATTTTATTTTATATGAACGATTTCGCAGCAGACATAATATTGTCCCTGACAACCATTCTCTTTTGTTTACGTCTAGTAGTACCTACCCTTACTTTTTGTCCGTTACATTATTGGTCTAGAATCTAGATTCCTCGTATGTTGATCGTAGTAGTATTTTTGTTTATTTAGTGAAGTTGTACGTTGTAATTTTTTATTACAGAAAACTTGCTATAATAATCGACTAATAATAAGTAATCCACGCTTTTTATTTGAAATAGGTCTGTACCTACTTTTGACCATGGTCGGTCGGGGATTTCGTGAGGTTGCATCTCTTCCTTTTGGTTGTGCTTCCTGTACGTTAGGCATATACTACAGTTAGAAATTAAATTTTTGAAATCATTATTTATTCCTGGCCAAAATATTGGCAGGGTCCTGGTTCAGCACCTAAACAATGCTCTAAACGAAAACTTACCCCTAGTAAAGTAATAGTCATTGTTTGGAGTCTAGCACCGGTGTGATTCATCACAGCTTTTTACCAAGTGCGATGAGCATTACTGCAAATTTGTACCGTGAATAACTGAACACAATGATGAAGAAGCTCGCACGTCTTCAACCAGCTTTGGTCAGTCGCTTGTCCTGCACGAGAACGCACGACCTAATACTGCACAAATTTTAGCGGTAAAAAATTCAATACCCGAGAGGTAACACAAAAAGCTTTTCAAGAATTTGTTGCCTCTTGTCCAGCTTATTTTTTCAAGAAGGGCATCAATAAACTACTACTGCGTTGGCAAAGATGCATTTATTACATAACAATATAGAAAAAATACGTTGACTTATTTCACAAAAAACAGTAATTTCGTAGGTAAAAAGACCTCATAATATATTGATCATCTGTTTGAACCCGATTTGACGCCTACAACTTAAAATTAAAAATTGAAATTATTGCAAGTGTGTTAATTGTCTTAATAAAAACAGAAGTCAACACTTTATAATAGTTGTCGCTACTGATAAAATAAGACCATGATAAAGAAGTGGATTATCCCTGTAACCAAATCTTTTCTACCTTGTACGTCTATATCAAGCGCAAGGAAGTCGGTTTCTTGACATTGAATATTATTTTGAAGTTTTGTTATGTTTTTTAGGTGTATATCGATACAGATGCCATAACAACAAGTTTTGAAGGCAATGTCTGTCTCAGACATAATCTGATTACGCATTACACAACAACCAACAAATAGATTTGGATAGAACTTTTACAACTAATTGTTACTTAGCAGTCTAACCGTTATAATAAAAATATACCTTTTTGTTATTTATTTATTGGAGGTGGGCAGTAGGCCTCAATGTATACACATAATATTCAAACTACTAGATAAGCTGTGGTCTCAGAGGTTTAAGCACTCGCTTTAAATTTAATGGTTCATAGACAACCTGGATTCGATCCTCTTCCTCTCCAGCATTACCAATGAAAATTTAAATTAGCACGTGTGAGTACGTTAAGTAGAACAGTAGTACAGTTAAATAGAAACCTCGTGAGGGAGTCTACAAGCCTGATATTTAAAAAAAACGTCGAAGATCAATCTCGACGTATTGAAGCGAACACTTCCTCTCTCTGAAAAAAACCTCTCAAAAATTAATGAAGTTTTTAGCCTAGCAGTGAGATGTATATAACTGAAATGTACGAAAATTTACTTTGCAAATACAATAAATAAGTATTAAGTTAATGTTTTATGATATTTCTGCGATAGAAAAGGCGAGTTGTATTTTTCTTTTCTTTATACATCTTTTCATAATTACTGATACACTCGTATATAGTAATAAAAGACGAAATATCTTGAACTGAAAGTTCATAATGTAAATTTCTATAATGTTCAAGCCTTTGCCCACGGCTTTGACTGCGTGGAAATCTCGTCGTTACGAAAAATCAGAGCCAGGAGCATAACTTTTCGTCTTTGCCGGAAAGTTCATTTCAACCGATTCGGCTTCGAATTCGGTTCAGCTCAACCGATTTTAATGAATTATTTTGCGTGTAGGTATTTGAATTTAAAAACTCGATGGTTTGAAATCTCAATTGGACCCGGTAGGCAGCGCTGTTGTAGAGATCCAAGGATCACCCGTGCGAAGCCGGAGCGGATACCTAGTTTGAAATAACATATTAGCGTTATAAAATTATGGTATTATCTTTAACATTATAAAATTATATGGCCCTAATCTACGCAGATTATCGATTTTGGAAGCTATGGAGATTATCTTAAGTACCTCAGTCATAACGCAGTTAATAAAAAATAACTCGAACAAAACTCGCGCGTCAGTTGATCATTGTTGACCAAAGGAAAACTTGGTCAAAATGTATAAAGTTGCGCTACTAATTGCACTCTCGTTCTGTTTGGCACTTGCCAAACATGAACAATACAATGGGTAATTTTTTTTTTCTTTTATTTTAAAAATGAAAACTACCTTGAAATATGATATTTATTTTTAAATGCTCGTAATATGTATGCGTGTAAATGTGGGTACTAAATATAAAAATCGCTTAGAAATCAAGTTTTTGTTTAATTTTTGTTTACAATTCAAATAAGAAGGTAATTTTACCAAATGCGATTGCACGTTTTTTTCTTAATGTATGTTATACAATATCAATTTAGTTGCTTTTATTTTATTATATATATATATATATATATATATATATATATATATATATATATATATATATAATACTACTCTATCAGTAACTATATCCATTTGAAGTCGGTATATATTCCTTAAAAATAATACGATAATTATGTAACGTTCAAGTTGAAAAGAAATGTTTGTCTTTTTTAGCTTTGTCTTATACCAAGTTAAGGTAGCGAATGAACAACAGGCGCAACAAGTTAACGCATTGGAAAATCAGCTGGGGTTGGATATGTGGTCGCATGCCACATCAACACATCCAGGTCTCGTGCTTGTACCTGGACCAATGCGCCAACGCTTCCAGAGGGCGATCGTTGCCACTGGAGCGCAGTATGAAATACAAGTGGAAAACGTTAAAGAGTGAGTACTTAATATGCTAAAAACAAAGCTTGTGACTGCCCATCAATTGAAAAAGTCTCTCACACTAAATATCTTGGCATCGTTATAGATCAGAGGCTATCGTGGTACCCACACCTCGACCATGTCATTAATAGGACCAGAAAATTGATTTGGATTTTCAAAACTCTAAGACACGTAATACCTGATAGTACTAAGCAATCGGACTCTCCTAGATATCTTCTTAACCAAATATACACGTCCCTTGCGCAATCTATCATAACATATTGCATTCCGGTGTGGGGTGGAGCTACAAAGACCAAATTTCTTAACTTGGAAAGAGCCCAACGAACCCTTATTAAGGTCATGTATTTTAAAAAAAGACGTTTTTTCACTGAACAACTGTATAGAATAAGTGGTTTACTCTCAGTTAGACAATTATATGTTACTATGACAATCCTCAAAGTACACAAATCCCTGTCCTTTGACCCATGCATCTTGAAAAAGCGGCGAAAAGATATTGTGGTTAAGCCTTCTGGTACCAAAACAGTTTTTGCTAGTAGGCAATTTAGCTCATGTTCTGCATTCCTATATAATAAAATAAATAGAGAATTGAACATATACGAAAAAACGTACAGGGAGTGTACAAACCTGATACTTAAGTGGGTGCAGTCGAAAACTTATGAAGAAACTGAATTTCTGCTGTACCGCATTTCATAATTCACTTCTATGTACAATATAATTTAACAAAATGATTTTTCATAAACACACACACGCACACACACACACACACACACACACACACACACACACACACACACACACACACACACACACACACACACACATACACACACACACACTCACACATGCGCGCGCGCTCTTACACACGCATGCACACATACACACTTTTGTAATTTTTGTAAATTTTGGTTGTTAAAGTCGAGTAATTTGTTTTTGTTATTTTTGGTTTTTTAAATTAAAAAATGTATGTTTAGATAAGGAAGAGCGGGATTTCCAAACACAGGCATTACTTGCTTAAATGGAGATCCCAGTCAACTATGTCATTCATTTAATTTTTGTGAAGAAAAATAAATTATTTTATTTATTATTATTATTATTATATACTTACATCACGCTCTCACAGAATATCAGTGTAAAATAGCAGCTCAATGTTGCTGTGTTTCGTATAGTGAGTGTAGAGTACAAGAGACCATTTTTACTGGAAACGAAGCATTTCATTTTAGTCCGCACTGGTGACAACGCATCTGCATTTTAATTCTCTATATAAATATAAATATAGATGTCTATTAGATCCAATTACCGAAAGGTGGACAGTGTTCTCGTTTGTCACCCCATTCTATAAAAAAACATATACGTAATTCTAGCAAAAATGAGTAGGCTCGACTGGGGTAAAACCACGCTCTCACAGAATACCAGCTTAAAATAGAAGATGAATGCTGATGTCTTTCGTATAGTGAGTGTAGATAACCAGAGACACTTTTTACTGGAAACGAAGCATTTCATCTTAGTCCTCAAATGTGTCAAAGCATCTTTGACACATTTGAGGTCGGTCACGATTAATAATCTAAACGAAGAGGTTTAGATTCTTAATCGAGGCTCAACGTTTGTCACCTTATTCAATAAAATAAAAAATTAATATATTTCTGCCTAGAAGTCCTCCTACAGGTTGTAGATTTTCATATATTGCCACTACACCGTCAGGCACAACTCAACCATTAGCTACATCTGCCAACAATACTATAATTTCAAGCACGTATTTGATTTTATCAGTATTCTAGCACTGTATTAGTCACGAGGTTTTTAATTTTTTTTAAATTAATATTTTTACAGGGTATTAGATTTGGAGGATCAGCTCTTAGCAGCCGCTTCGCAGCGGAGTAACAGAACAAGTGGTCGTCTTTCATTCGATACTATCCACCGTTATGAAGCAGTAAGAATATTTGACATAAGAATTTTTTTAATTATATGTTTTCATCATAGTATGTCAGATGCTGTGCACGCACGGTATATTGAATAGTACGTAACCAAACCGAATTAAAACTGTAACTGGCAGCGAAAGTATATGTAGCAAATTTAAATCCTTTTTTCTCTTTATTAGGGATAACAAACAATTGTACAATATTAAACACTATATTTAAGCGTACTAACTATATTTAAGCGTATATTTAAGCGTAATAATCATACAATCCACACCGTTATCCACACATTACTACTGGGTCTGTGAACGTAACAATTAAAATGAAAATGTAATATTCTATTAAAAACGACCCGTTCACCAATAAATACAGAGAAAAACAAACTGATTTATACATATGCATGTAAATATGCGCGCATATACATACACACACACACACACACACACACACAAATACATACATATATACATACATATATACAAACATATACACACACGCACATACACATACACATGTATAGATAATACATTGTGAAAAATTAAATTTAACCTAAATAAACAATTACATTAAGTTTCATCAAATTCAGATAGAACCTCATACACAGCTTTTTTATATCTAGAAGTCAAAAAAAATCCTGATTTTTCAGTCATTTCATATTCATTACTAGGTACTCATTTCGTATCTGGATAGATACCCTCATATCTATTTCTGTCGTCAAACAGCTGTGCTTGTACTGCTGTGTTTTATTTCTAAAGATTATTGAAGCGAGCTGCAGGTTTCCATTTACCACAGTCGTCACTTACATTTAGGTGAACTATTAATTCGTTAGTCACATCATTTCTAAATAGACATAAGGACATATAAAGTCTACCATCATGCACTATATCAACGCATTTCCACTTCCATTCAATGGACATTTTGTTGCTCTCAAACCCTCTTAGCAATAAAAGCTCGACAAAGGCACTTTTGAATATACTCTCTAAATGTTACATTCTTATACAAAATATAATGGCTTTATATTTTCCTTCGAGGAGTGCTGAAATATTTTAAGCATTATTTAATTTAAATAGTACAGCGTATTTATTCTTTCTTTTATTTCATTTTTAAGGTCGATGCATACCTCGTTGAGCTATCTCAAAAATACTCGACCGTATCAGTTGTTTCTGGTGGAAAAAGTTTTGAAGGCCGTGATATCAAATACCTAAAGATTTCAACCACTAACTTCCAGGTAACTTAATTGTGAATTTATCAGTAAACTCTAGTAACTTGTATTAGTAATTTGCAATTGCAGATTTCTTAACCTTACAGCTTCTTAATTCTTAATTTCAGGATTCTTCTAAACCTATTATCATGATTCAGTCATTGATTCACGCACGTGAATGGATAACTTTACCCGCAACTCTGTACGCCATCGAGAAATTAGTTGTTGACATCACCGACAGAGATCTCGTTGATCAAATCGATTGGATTATCTTGCCTATTGCTAATCCTGATGGATACGAGTTCAGTCACACCAACGTAAGTCTGTTCAACATCATCTATACACATAAATAAAACTGAAGTGTATGTCTTAATATTAAAATAAGTGGCTTCTATTAAGCTCAATGGGTTATTTCCATGTTATTTAGATATAAAAAAAAAACAATTTATAAATATTTGTCAGTTTGTATGTTTGTCCAGACATTTTTGTAATGGCTGAAACGAATGTAATGAAACTTTACGAATCAGTAAAGAGCCATTCCAAGGGAAATCTAGGCTTTATTTTATTTAAAAAAAATCTTTTTTGAGAAACAAAAAAATTATAAAATTATTGGTCTTATTGTCGATTCAATAATATTCGAAATAGCCGATTAAATATGAATAATACTACATTAATAGAACCTCTCCAAGCGGAATCATGAAAATAAAAAGAGTATAAAATGATTAGCACTCGCCGTTACCGTACGTTAGCACTGAGGAACATCCAACTCGTAATGTTTTGAAACAAATCGCATGAAATAAATCACACAACAGCTTTTGTTGATGGTGGCGTTCGCACTCACAAAAACTGTGTGAAATTTTCAACAGATATTCAAACTTATCTTTCAACATGACAATATTTCTACAAATTTCTTTTCAAACATGTAAATTTTTTAAAATATTATGCGGACATGTGAATCCCTTCAATATGTACTGGATCAGCCCGAATACTTGCGTCATATCCCTCTCAGAAATAAGAAGCTAGTGTAACTTGACTCAGTTAACAGACTTAATGTAACTTAATAATTATAACTATTCGATTTCTACCGTGTTAATTTATTCCACTTTTACTATATTAAATCCTATAAAATTAATTCTATTTTCAGACACGTTTCTGGAGGAAAAACCGTTCCACTGGTCATATTATTGCTAATATATGCCTTGGCGTGGATCTCAACCGTAATTTTGATTTCCTCTGGGGAACACTTTCAAGCAACTCCGCCTGCTCTGATACTTTCCATGGCTCTGGAGCTTTCTCTGAACCCGAGACTGCTATCATTCGCAATATCGTAAATGAGTACCGCAGCCGTCTTGAGTTATACCTTGACATCCACAGCTTTGGAAGTTTGATCCTTTATGGTTACGGAAATGGTGAACTTCCCGCTAATGGTCTTACTCTTAACGTAGTCGGTGTTAAAATGGCACAAGCCATCGATGCTGTCAAATGGGATTCTAATCCCAACTACCGCGTCGGAAATACTGCTCTGATCCTCTACTCGGTATCCGGAGGCGCTTCTGATTATGTTCAAGCTGTTGGTATCCCTCTTTCATTCACATATGAATTGCCAGCCTACAGAAACCAGCAGAACAGCATTGCCGGTTTTCTCGTAGACCCTGACTTTATTGAGCAAGCTGGTTACGAGACCTGGGAAGGTATTAAATCAGGCGCAAGATTCGTATTGGACTATTATAGAAGTAAGAAGTAACTGTGTTTATTTTTTCTATTTATTTTTGTAATAATCATAACAAAGCAAATATATATCTAGAAATCTATATTATTTTATTTTCCCCGTATGAGTTCCTTTACCATTTATCCCATTACGATGAAACTTGTGAGTTATTGTGTCTGATCCTGACAAAAAAATAATTTACACATACTGGTCACAGCTAGTAATAAACAAATTATATTAGACCAGATTTTTTTATACAGAGTAAGGGTAACAAACGAGCATACAGTACATCTGATGGTAAGTAGAAACTGTGACCCATAGATATCTACATTTATATTCTCGATTAAGAATCAAAATTCAGATGCGTCGTCACCCCTGAGAGCTAAGATGGAATGCCTCGTTTCCAGTAAAACGGGTAAAAAAAGGTCTCCGATTCCTACACTCACCATACGTAACACAACAGCCTTTAAGCCTTTAGCTACTATTTAACCCTGGTATTCTGTGAGAGCGTGGTCCTACCCCAGTTGAGCCGACCCATTCGTGCTACAACTAATATAGCTGTAGCGTGGCTCTACCACGTAAGGATAAGTTTAATATTATTACAAAATTTACAACTATCCGTATTACCATTTTTCTTTTTCGTTCTTTAAAAAATAGAGGGTACTTAATCATATTAAGCAATAATTTATTAATACTCGAAAGTAAGTGGGGTATTTGTGTCGTTAAAATTTTTATAAGCCATATCGGGTTCCATATTACCTACCGTTAGCGGTACAAGGTAATTTTCTTTTTTGATTGTATAATCTAAAATATCTGTTTTAAATAATTAAGATATTTTTCTCATTAATTTTTTTAACCATAAAACCCTCTTAAGCTGCATCAATGAGCTTTCTTAATATATATGCATAAAATAAGGTCATGCTTTATTATAATTTACCAACTTTAAATAATGTCGTTTTTGTAGTTTTCGCAAGCATACTTACGCGAGTACCAAATCTTGATAGATACATTCTTTACAGATAATGTCGCGTATTGTTTTCATATTAGTTTCGCGTATTATGAAATGACAAATAAAGTTACAATTCATCAGACGGTAAGTGGCTATAGCAGTCTATGGACACCTGCAGCTAAGTTCAAGCGAAGAAGGCTACAGATACTGTACCTGGTATACCTCTGAAGACTAAGATCTAACGTCTCAAACACTTTTAGACGTTAGGTAGATGTACTTGAATACTCAAAGCTCTAATACCCTCTCAGAAGTGAGAGGAGGCCTGTGCCCAGCAGTGGGACGTATATAGGCTGTAACTTTACTTTACTTTACCATTAAATTACGTGACGTAAAATGTTTTCTGTGGTGTGGTAGTTTATTTTTTTAAGACGGTTGCTAAGTTTTTTTTTTTGCATTCGTGATAGTTAATTTGGTGAAAGTTCAATTATTTGTTTAAATCATAATAAATACATCTTGATTCGGCACCCTTCTGTCTCGCAATATATAATATAGAGTGCAATCACAATGTAAAATTATTTTAGTCTGAAGACCACAACACAGAAGCACAAGCGCTACTATTTGGTGGCGGAAATAGTTACGGGAGTCGTACTTATCCAGGGTAACGCTCCTCCCCCCCCCCCCTCGTCCCTTATATATTTTATATAAATTAAAGTCTGTTCGTTTGATTTAAAAAAAAAAACATTAAATTATATAAGTTACGTGACCAGGCTAACAAAACATTAATTTTACCTAAGAGTCTTTCTAAAGTTGTAGTTATAGTACGTCTGTCACATTTATAGCGTGATCGTCTTAGTTAGGATCTTATGTACGTTGTCTTCATTAAGTAAATTCGCTCTTTTAAATGTCTTTTAGAAGAATGAATATTCACTAGAGCAATTGAAAGCCGTTGGTAGTGCATTATAGTTATTTCAAGCTAAAGGACCCCGTTCATAAAGTAAAGGCTAAAAATTATGACAACGTTAAATCGTCCCTATTTTTTTGTACCATTTTAAATATTTTATTAAACAAAAGCTGTACCAAAAGGGTTATTGCAATTATAAATATATACTTGGTTGAGGGGAATGCGGTGGTCGTCTTCCAAGCTGTTTCTTAAACAAGTTTTGCAAACGATTTGTACAACCTTTCTTATTGTACATTTACCTTGAAAAAAATAATATCAAATAAAATCATTCAATTAGTCAGTCAATTAGACATACTAACGAACGATCAAACAGGCGGACCCACAAGTGAACTAATGGACAGACCCACAATAGAACGAATTGGAAAAACTTTACGCTTGTGTTTTCATATTGTAAATAAACAACAAAATGACCGCAATATCTTAATCCTCAATTTGCTACTGAATTTGGTGAATAATGGTATCTATATACAACAAATAAGAGATTACCCTAAATAAGTAAGCTCCATCACCGATTATTGGTACTATGGTATGAGGCAACACATTGCTATTAATATTAAAAATATTTGAAATAAAAACTTCAATCCTATAGCTATCCAAAATCGAGTACCTAATTAAACTAAAAAAAAATGAAATAACGTAAGTATAACATTATGTCTGTTTATGCAGAATGAAAAATAAAACTAAACTCAACCAAAGAAGTCTTTTGACCTTTGAATAAAAGGTGTGATTAAGCCGAAAATCGGTTGGGTTTTCTATCGAGAAATTCGCAGGAGTAGTCCGGAGCGGTGGTTCGTGGTGCTTCATTTTAGTGGTGCTTCATCCATGTACCTCAGAAACGCAGTTGGTTATGCGTCTGATCTTTTTATATTTGTGTTGTACTACAGTCCCATCGGACTATGAGAGTGAGGGAACAGAAAGTGCATCTACGCTTGCGCACTAACTTATGATATATAATCCTATATATATATATATATATATATATATATATATATATATATATATATATATATATCATTGTCCTGCATATATGGCTAGTCTCCGTTAAGACTATCTACCATGACAGAGATTCGGCCTAAAGGGTTTGGTGAGTATGTTGGAAACAGTTAGAACATATAAAATTTACAATTAATTAGCGCTCAAAGCACTTAACACTCAAATACTCAAAAACAAAAATACCTAAAAGATAAAAAAAATTATATTAAAAAATTATATTTAAAACCTTTTAGTATACCTATGGTGGTAACTAAACCTTTTAATTCAGCGCTAACGCCATCTAGTTGCAAATTGCAATAAAACTAATCTGTAAATGATAAACAGACAACTTTACTGTTTTGTATAACAATTTTCCATCTCTTAAGGAGTGGTTGTGGTGGAGTATTAGTGGATGTCTACGACATAAAAGTAGTTACTGTCCAAATTTCAGTTTTCTACTTCATGTGGTTTAAGTCATGCGTTGGTAGATGAGTCAGTTACTCAGGACTTCTTTTGTATATACTTATAGATATAGAGAATATAGTTTATAAATAGTGGACAGTGACACCTATTGGTAAATGGAAAAACTTAATGTACGTCTTCCATTAAAATAAATGTTATGAACGCTATGTGCAAATAAAATAAAAAGATTTCTGTTGTAAAATAAGAAATGTGTCTAATTTTATATAAATTAATTATATAAATTAATATTGTACTTATTACTAAATTCCAATTTCAAAATTAAAACTAAATGAATTTAAAAAATATTAAAAATAAAGTACTTAGAGAGAAAGTAGTTAATATAAAAATGTTTAATTCTTGAGACAGCTGCGCTTCTATTTTTCATTTCGAGTTTTTATAACTTGCTTCATTACTTTTATTTAAAAACTCAACTAATAAGGAATTATTTTTAAAAATGTGCAAACACAACGGAAATCCACAGGGAAGAGAAGCGAGTATGGGGCGACCCCGGGTCATGCAGGAAGTTGATAAATGCGAGTGGCTCAAGACCGTGCTTTGTGACATTCCTTGGGTGAAGCCTATGTTCAGCAGTGGACTTGTGAACTAATGATGATGATGATGATAATAAAAACTAGCTCAACGTATTGGATATACTCGCATTAATTTATTAGTTATTTGTAACATTTTTATATAAAAATTACATTGATACATACAAGTGACATGTAGGAGTGCAGTCCCCAAACACAAGTTATTATACTTAGAATAAGACCCCAGCACTGGGTGTATTTTATGTGTGATTATTTACAAAATTTTAATAACAAAGTTGTACTCGACGTCCATAGAGTAAATTATTTATGAGGGCGATATTTACACTCTCACAGCTAATGACCAAAAAATATTCTTGTCTGCAATATCAATAAAATAAAACTTTTACTAAGCAAAAAAAGGTAAGGATACGTGATAATGAGGAGACATGATGAACGCTAAAATTGTCTATATTTTTGGATAAAGTTTAAAAAACTACATACTAGCAACAAAGCAAATTCACACAATACACTCCCTTGAGGGATAGTCCGAAGATTAGCCCGGACAGACCGACAGACAAACACAATCAGAAACACTCACGCCTGTAACCCATAGGGGCGGGCCGAGATTAGGGACTTCCATTGGGCACTCTCTCCTCGTTTATATCTATATACTTACACACACGTGCTCGTTGGTAAAGAGTATGAGGAGTAAAACAGGAGAAGAACAGCAGCATTTTCCTTGTAACATCAGAAAATTTTAAAAAAATGCGGCTACCAATCCGCCTGCCATGGCAACTACTACAGCAACAGCTATTTATTCAGCAGGGACTTTTAAAGGCTGTGATGGATGAATGTATAGCAGTAGTAAAATCATAAATAACTTTCCATAACTGTTATATTATCTTTCCTGCTGGTTCTGAATATCCATATCAGATATTCAGAACCAGCAGGAAAGATAAAATACCACGTACATCCAATGTACGCACATATCTTTTTTTTTCTCCATAAAGTTCTAAGTTCTAGTAAGGCTCCTAAACAAAAAAGAATCTCAATGAAAATTTTAAAGAAATAAATATATTAAATTTGACCACTCACTCAGTATTGAAGTGTAGTACTGCCCCCACAACTATAGGTATATATTAGAGTAAAAGTAAAATAAGTTGGTGCTGTAGAATTAAAGTGTTAGTTGGTATCAACAACACGTCTCCTTAATTGACGACATCTTTCCAGCATTACATGGCCACCCTGCCAGGTGGTAAGCTACTTCAATGCCAGCGCACCGCCGCGGTCTGCAAATAAATTTTAACTAATAATTCGTATTAAAGATAATTATTAATTGAATACAATGACACAAACACCGGACGCAACAAGAAAAGTTTAATTTATGAAAATGAAAAGAAAATGGTGACAAATACGGGAAGAGGTCACAACAATAATTAAATTTTATATAAGTTGACTGTAAATTTAAAAAAAACATACTAAGTACTAAGTATTATACTGCTATGAAGACAATTAAACTATGAAAATAACTAATTAATTATTTGTAAACAAAAATGAGGAAAATAAAATGTGGATTTCAAAATACGAAATATTAATTTAAAAAGAAAATAAGCGGTTGTACTTTAGCGAGATTTGCCCAAAAAATTTTGAAAATTGAGCCGAAAAGTACAAAGAAAAAATCAAGAGGTAACGTCGCACTAGTGTGATTTTAACTCCATTTAAAACTTTATTAGATGTTATTATTTTTATTGTATATAGTTAGCGATTAGATTAAATGTACCTAATATTTTATTTAATAATTAAGTTGAAATAATTTATGTAATACTTCAAGATTCAATTTAATATTTTAAAATTTTAAAATTATTATTACTTACAATTCAATTAATAAATTTTTTATTACTAATCATAATGCAATATTACAAATTATGCTAGGTTTTAAGCAATTATATTTTTATAAAGGGACAGGCGATTTTAAATTCACTTTTATTACTGTTTTATAAAATTATTTTTATTAATAAAATAATAGGATGAAATTACATTTTAACGTACTAACTTTTTGAATCGTAATATCTCAGGTGGTAAGCAAAAAAATTACTGCTACATTTTTTGTAGATAACTTTATGATATACAACTTTTGTTTGGGGTATTTTTATGATAAAACTTACCGTTTTGTTGAAAATCGCGAAAAACTCATTTTTTGACCTTTGACCGTACCAAAAAATATTTAATAATATCTTCTCTGCTGGTAGGGCGACTACTGGAGGCCATTGCATGTCCAATGAGTTGTTACTGATGGAGACATTTCCCAAACGTTTAAAGGTTTCTGCATAATTGTTTTAGATTTATCAGGATGATCTTTTCAGGACAACATTTTACACCAAATAAATAGACACTTGTGTTCCTTAAGAGTTTTCTTAATAACCTTTGGTTAATCCTGATAGAAGTAATTCTCTTCTTAAAGGAGCCTCTACATTGTGTAAGCCACATACCAGTTTAATGCAGTTATTTACAGCATCATTAGATTCTTAATCAGTTTTCTTGAAAAGCTCTATACATAGTATGTTTAAATTTAAAATTATAGGGCTTATTTTTTTATAAAACTTTTTATCTCTGGTTTCGCACTTGTGAAAAAATATTAGGATTTACATTTAGAGAATTTAAAAGGCAATTTTTTCTTTAATTTTTGGGGTTAAGATTACTCTATGAAACAGAACCACTATCTCCTTCATCTCTTGAGAAAATAATTTATCCCTTCTTGTGTCCCGAAAGTGAGTAAGATTTGTTTTAAATATGCTTGTTAAATAGCCCAATGTTTTCGTGAGTAGCATAACCCTTTCACACATTTTGTTAGTAAAAAGAACATACAAATATTCGCATAATGTAGAACTCAATGCCTCATGTACCCCCTTGAGGAACCGCAAGGCAGATATGTAATGTATACTGTCGTTCTGTCTGATGCATAGATTTTATATTGCGCTTTCATTACCCTGTAAACAATGATATTAAATACATTTTTGTAGTAAATATAAACGTATGAATATTCATATAAAATTGAATTTAATGCCGTGTGTACTTCCTCGTGGCACCGCAACGCAGATATGTAATGTACAGACTCTCATATATAAATTTTATATTGCGTTTTTAATACGCTGTAAGCATTCATATATACATTTTGGTAGTAAATATGGATGTATAAATATTAATGTAAAATAGAATTGAATGCCTCGTGTACCCGATCGTGGAACTGCAAGGCAGATATGTAGTATACAGATTCTCGGTCTGTTACATACATTGATTTTTATATTGCGTTTTCATTGTCATTACCGCTACTTATTACCTCTATTATCAATGACAGTGATAAGATTTTAATAAACGAATCAATTTAAATTCAACATAAATATTAAGTTTATTAAGAAAATATATACAGGCGCTCCTTCTGTCTCATACATAGATTTCATATTTCGCGTCTTTATTAATGTACCACCTAAGTTGAAATAATACTAGTTTTTACGGAATTTATCGCGTATATTTAAATTTTTAAATACCCGACGTAGCGAACGCTTTACAGCAGTCATGGTCACGGGCGGGACTGAGATTTTCAACGTCCATATGTCATAGTTAACCGCGGTTACCATAGATTAAAATAAGTTCATACTGCATAGATCAAAACAAAAGTTAAATTTTAATCTATGGTAACCGCGGTTAACGTAGACAGAGAAACCTCTAGATTAATGATCTATATCTGGCCCCCTATTTGAAGCGTGCCCGTGCCAGAAATGAAATGGAAGTTATGAGGAAGGATGCCAGCTAATATAGTCTACAAAATATGCGTAAATCAGGAATGTCTAGAACAGGTAAATGAAATTGTATACTTGGTGAGTGCTTTCAGCCGAGATGGAAGATGTGATTTAGATGTGGATAGGCGTGTCGCTGCCGGAAACAAAGTCAATGGTGCCCTGAATGTATTAATAAAAAGGCAAGGCGTGGTGAAGAGTGCACGCCTTGCAATACATAACGCAGTGTTGGTACCGACTTTGTTATATGGCAGCGAAACCTGGGTATGCCAGAAGAAGCATAAAAGCAAGTTGAATGCAGTGGAGATGCGATCTCTTCGTAAAATGTGTGGCGTTAGCATAGCCGACCGAAAGCGAAACGAAGAGATTCGCAATATGGCAGGATTGAAAGATGACCTTATCACAAAATTGATAGGGGCGTACTCCAATGGTTTGGGCACCTTGAACGAATGAGTGAAGACCGAATGGTGAAGTAAATATATAGAGCGAAAGTAAATATTAAAAGGTGTCGAGGTAGATCGAGACTAACTTTCGAAGACCATGTGAGCAAATTGCTCGAAGAGGGGAGGGTCAAGAGTACTCGGATACCTAGACGTGCATGTATGAAGAAGTTAATGAACCTGAAAGAAGCGAAAGAGGTATGTAAGGATCGTGACACTTGGCGATCTGTTCTCTCTGGCTACCCCGTTAGGGATTGTGCGTGAAGATATGTAAGTAAGTAAGGTGATTAAGTCTACTTTTAGGTATAATAACTTGTGTTAAGAGACTCCACTCTTCCATAACACTTGTATGTATTTCACTTTTTATAAAACTTTTTTTATAGATATAATAAAGTAGAAATGTAACAAATTACTAATGGATTAATGCGAGTATATCAAATACGTTAAGCGAGTCTCTATCAACACTATCAAAATATAATTTATGATTTATATAGATTATTGATTTTGAGTTATGGGATTATCTTAAGTACCTAAGAACAAGTCAATAAAAATCAACATTCTGACAAGCTCACGTCAGTTTCTAACATTGTTGACCGGAATTTGGTCAAAATGTATAAAGTTGCTCTATTATTAGCTATCTCCTTCTGTTTGGCACTTGCCAAACATGAACAGTACAACGGGTAAGAGTATCTGTTATTTTGTATTGCTTAATTTAAAATATGCATGTTTTCCTAGACCTGGTAATACATGCAGGAAGTCGATGGACGCAGGCGGCACAGGAGCGTAGTTTATGGTATTCATTGGGAGAGACCGATGTTCATTTAGGTGTGGACATGTAAAGGCTGTGATAATGATGATGTTTATGTAGTAATGTTTTCCAAAGTAGCATGAAAATTTAATTTAATTTTTACCTTATAAGTTTTATAGAATAAGAGTGACAACCGAGCACACAGTCCACCTGATGGTTGATTCCGTTGCCTGCTTTGTCATCCCTGGAGACAAAGTTGAAATGCCTCGTTTTCAGGGAAAAAGTTTTTGGTACTGTACACTTATTATGATGAAACACAGAGCGTGACCCTTCCTCGGTCAAGCAAATCAATTCTTATTAAAATCGTATGTACCATATCTGCAGCGTGTCTACATGTTTGGAAAAAATTTAAATTACCATTTAGTAAAAATAACTAACTGAACCCAGCGTTTGGCTTTAGGAACATGGGTGGTAGAGTTTTTTTCACATCGTAGCTTCGATGTTTTTATTTTTTTTTTTTTTTTTAACATGAATGTTTTCTCACGATGTTTTACTCTACCGCCGGCCACGAATACCAAATTCATATGCCTCCCCATAGATGGCCACAAAGAGGAAATATTTGCCATTGATGCCACGCTTGGCGGGCGGGTTGACAACCTCAATTTATTGTTATGATAAAGTTATATTCAGGAAGATGCTTCTGCACATATACTCTTTCTTTTCACTATGTCGCATCTTACGACAACCACGAGATGCTCAGGTGTAGCGGATATTCTTACACCGCCACTGCACAGTTACTTAACCCTTACCCTGTCCCATAAATCATACATGAACATTTCGATTGTTTAAATATTGTGTCTATATCGCGGACAGGGTACCTGTTAAAAATGCAATTAACAATTTCATTGGTCAACTCGGGCTGCTCATCAATTTGTATGTATAACATACATACATAATCTATCACACTGGCAACCCAGAGGACTAGGCAGAGATTATGGACTTCATTTCGCACGATCCTGACACATCATCGAAAAAGTGAAGTGAGAGGCTTTTTTGATTCCACATAATCTATGACATATATATGATAGAGCATATATATATATATTGTATATATATATATGCTCGACGGTTAGGATACTCTTCAATATATCGCCAATTTTGTCTTGGTTTGTCCATGTGCAAATTATTTACGCAAAACACCTGCACAATACATGTGTAAATTAAGTAATTTATTAATATTTTTTTTAGATTCGTCTTGTACGAAGTTAAAGTTGCTAATGATCAACAAACGAGGCAAGTTCATGCATTGGGAAACGAACTTGAACTGGATGTTTGGTCGGATGCGACTCCTACACGTCCAGGTCTGATCCTTGTACCGGGACCAATGCGTCAACTCTTCGAAAGGGAGATCACTGCTACAGGAGCACAATATGAAATTCAAGTACAAAACATTAAAGAGTAATTATTAAATTTTTATTTTAAATTCTATGTTATGTATTCTATCATCTAATATGATTTAAATTTGAAATTTAAGCCGTCTCTCATTTTTGTTGGTCTGAGCTTATGAGTAAAGTATGTTCAAAGTTGAAAATAAAATAATGTTAGTAGCACAAAGACACCCCGAAGACTAAGATGGAATGCCCCGTGTCCAGTAAAAAGAGTCTCCGCAGCGCTACACTCACCATACGAAACATTACGCTGCCATTTTGTGGTGGTGATCTGTGAGAGCGTTGTCCTTTCCTGGACGGGTCGACCCTTTTGTGCTACAACTAATCATAAGTAAATAATAATCAGTTTTGTTACATGTAGTGTGTATTAATTTTAGTTTCTGTTTTTTTTTCTTTTAAACGCTACACCTACGACAAACTCTCACCACTCCATGGGTTCGGCTCGATGGGGTTGACTGGTAGAGAATGCCTTTAGGCTTTAAGCCCTCTCTTTGTATCCTTTCTTTCTAAGGGGACGCAATAAGGTTTTAAAAAAATATTATATAATAGTACTAAATATAATCTACTATTATTTTTAAATATAAATTCTAATAAGATAATTTAATATTAAGTATAAATAAACACTATATATGCATTACATAAAATATTACATATACAAAGGGTAAGAATATTTTTAAAATAAAAATTTGAAAAGGTAATAAAGATTGAGTGCGTGGGATTGATTAATTCCGTAGATCGAACAAGTAATAACTTGTCCAGGGCTACTTTTATTTGCAGACATTTCCAATTTAAAACAGTATACGTAGGACGTAACACTTACATATCCTTACTTGTTGTACGCGTATCATGATTTGGTGTTCAGCTTTTTAATTTACAATTATTTTTCACAGAATGCTGGATATGGAAGATCAATTGTTGGCCGCAGCTGAGCTTCGCAGCAACAGAAGCGACGGTCGTCTCTCGTTCGATACTATTCACCGATACCAAGCTGTACGATTAATTTATTGCCAGCCGTTTACCTTATACCAAAATAAAAGTTTATTTTTATATACCCATTTATTTTTTTAGGTTGATGACTATCTCGTTGAATTAGGCGAAAAATACCCGACAGTTACTGTTGTTTCGGCGGGGAAAAGTTTTGAAGGCCGCGACATTAAGTACCTGAAGGTTTCAACAACTAACTTCCAGGTAACTAATCTAATAACTAAACGGAAATAGTTTTGTTGGCAACTTACAACATTCAGTTAATATTTAATCTTTTTATTTATTATTTCTTGATTTCAGGATTCTTCAAAGCCTGTTATCATGATTCAGTCCTTGCTTCACTCACGTGAATGGATAACTCTACCTGCTACTCTTTACGCTATCGAGAAATTAGTTGTTGACATCACCGACACAGATCTCGTTGACAAAATCGACTGGATTATCTTGCCTATCGTTAATCCCGACGGATATGAATTCTCTCATACCAACGTAAGTCTATTTATAAGTAATAATAATGTCCTCCAGACCGAATTTTGGCCACGGCGGCCGGCGTCAACGATGGCTAGCCATCGGCGCAGGACGGAATTATAGTGCCCAAGTGTATGCGCAAGCACAGGTGCACTTTTTATTCCCTCACTCTCATAATCCGATGGGATGGTAAACCGACACGACCGGAGAGAGATCAGGCGCAGGACCAACGGCTTTACGTGCTTTCCGGGGCACGGGGGTGAGACACCGCCAACTTGCTGACTCCGGGCAACTACTGAGAATTTCTTGACGGAAAAACTCAATAATTAACTTTTTGGCCCGACCCGGGATTCATGATCAGCAGTCGCACTACTACAACCATTAGACCAACGAGGTAGTTACTTGTATAAGTCTATTTATAAGTAATATATATTTAATTACCCGCCCCTATATTTTCGCCCCGGCTTTTCATGACTAGGGTCCTATAATGTGGCGTTATTTACATTTAAGTTAATCCTCAAATATCAATTATTTTATTAATATTACTTTATCTAAAGGCAATCCCCAAGATTTTTGGATAAAGTATAGACAAGATCACTCCTAGAGTTTCTCTCCATGTGTTCGCAAGTATTCACTGTAATGGGTTCAACCTTTCCGATGATGAACTTGGACAGACACATCAAAAATTTAATTTTTTATGACAAGCATATAACCCTCCCCCCCTCCCCCTTCGGCTCATTAAAGGGCAGTAGTTTCGATATTGTATACAGACACTTGAATTTTATTTACAATTATATATAAATATACTAACTGAATTGCAATTTTAAGTGCTGATTTACCACGTGCTCGGAAGACATGTGAAGTTCGCAACACGCATTGGGGCAGCGCGGCGGACACTTCCTTGCCCTAATACCCTCTCAGAAAAGAGAGGAGGTCTGTGCCCAGCAGTGGGACGTATATAGGCTATAACTTTACTTTACTTTAATTTATACTAATTAAAATAATTTACTTTAAATATATCATATTTATCATATTACGTTTTGATTTCTTATAATTACGCGAACACTACACATTGATATGAAATGAACTCAGTCAGTTCATTTTGCATAGATCGGACCATAGACAATAATTAAAAAAAGCTGAAGGTACTCGGGGCTTAACAATAACATCGGGACGTCAGTCACCTCAGTCCCCCTTGACCATGGGTACTGGAAAGCACCCGAAACGTCGGGAATTAAAAATTTAAATAGTTAAAATTAAAAATAAACGCGATAAAATCCGTAAAAGTAGTTTTAATCATATTACAGTACCTGGATGACCGAGCTTTGCTCGTTTTTAATTAAAAAATTATGCAATTAGTTTAACTAAAATTTTCTTTTCTTTCTTATTTTTTAAAAATACTTAAAAAGGGCCCGACATAATAGATTTTCTCACAAAAGAAGGGAACTTGAAAAAAAAAAGGGAAAAAAGTCGGACCAAAGACGGGACGCGAACCAAGGCATTACGATTTCGCGACCGCTCGATATCCACTTGAGCTATTACGATCATTGGCACCGTCAAAATTTACCGACTTATATTGTAGCAGTTTTTCATTGCCTGAAAACAAGGACAAAAAGACATTTTCTAAAAATAAATCCTAGCTAGATCGATTTATTGCCCCCGAAACTCCCTGGACACAAGCATTTATGAAAATCGTTGGAGCCGTTTCCGAGATTCCGATTATATATATACAAGAATTGCTCGTTTAAAGATATAGGATTTGCTAAAAATAGCATTTTACTATATTATGTCAAGTGATAAAATTTATTTCATTTGCAGTCACGTTTCTGGAGGAAAAATCGTTCTACTGGTCATATGATTGGCAATTTATGCCTTGGTGTAGATCTTAATCGTAACTTTGATATCAATTGGGGTACATTGTCCAGCAACTCTGTCTGCTCTGATACTTTCCACGGCCAGGGACCTTTCTCTGAACCTGAGACTGCTATTATACGGGATATCGTACAGGAGCATTTCAACCGTCTTGAACTATATATTGATATCCACAGCTTTGGAAGCATGATTCTTTATGCATACGGAAATCGTGAACTTCCACCCAATGCCCTCACTCTTCAAGTGGTCGGTGTTAGAATGGCGCAAGCGATCGACGCTGTAAAATGGCCTACAAATCCTAACTACCTTGTCGGAAACTCGGCTATGATTATAAATTACATGGATTCTGGATCTTCCAATGACTACGTTCAAGCTATCGGTATTCCTCTTTCATACTGTTATGAACTACCAGCCTACAGAAATATAAACAACAGTGTATACGGTTTCCTTGTGGACCCTGATTTTATCGAACAGGCTGGCTATGAAACTTGGCAAGGAATTAAGGAAGGAGCGAGGTTCGTGTTGGATAATTATGGAAGAAACAAATAAATGAGTAAAAACCAAAAAACTTAAATAAAAAACTACGGAATAATCAGACCGACTTATTATTTAATCATTATTATCATCATCATCATTACAGCCTTTTTTATTAATATTTCCGGGTGACAAGCGAGCACTCAGCCTACCTGATAGTAAGTGGATGCAGTGACCCATAGTCTTAAATCTTCTGTAGTTGGGCTTTAATTCTTCGTTACGCTGTGTTTTTAAAGTTTCGTTATACCCTTTACGCTAGAATTCTATAAGATCATGGTCCTACACCGGTCGAGCTGACCCATTAATGCTACAACTATAACTTGCAGTGTGACTCTACTACGTATAAGCATATCTGAAAAATCAAAAAAATATTTCGGAGACGTGTAAAGTCCGCTAACGGGCAGTAGACACATTTTTGCTTCTAAGAGGGTACACGGGCTGCATTTGTTCCATACAAAAATGTATTACCCTATTTATTCGTGGATAATGTCTCTAGAGTAATCGTTTTTGTTTATAAAAACCTAGATCTACTGAAAGCATGCCCCTGTTATTTACTTCTTTCAAAAAAATATTACAAAAATAAATATGACTTTCCAAAAATCTAAAAAAATGCCCCGTTTTTACCTCCGTAATCAGACGATTACCAAAGAAATTTGAAAAGCTTTTAAGATAAAAGTAAATGATAGAAGCATAGATTTATTCTTCCTTTAAATTTTGATACCAAAAATAATTTTATTGGCTCTGTTTTCGAGGAGAAAACAGGGAATACGAAACGATGATCGGTCATGGTTTTTGTAGGTAAAATCGTTTGGAGCTGCAGTTGTCCCTTTCGCACTCTTCGGGTGAAGCCCAGAGGTGAGGGACGGCAATAGTTTCTTCAAATACCTATTTTTCAATTCCCGCGCAGACCGTCTACCCTCTTAATCCCTCCCAGAGAAGACAGGAGACCCGAGCCTTGCTGAGGGATATATAAAGGCTGAATTTTACTTTAGAATTAATTTTAAGCTGCATATCAACATTTTATTATTAATTATGTGATACTAATCTAGTAGGAGATCAGAAATCAGAAATCAAACGGAGCGCCGAAAGATTTACCGAAAAGGCGGATTTTCTTCATGGCAGGTAAAAGATCCCTTGCAGAACTCAACTATTCGCACTGCCTCTGTCACTGATTTACTCATTTTATACGTGGCAAGCATAATATTAATTATCTCATGTAAATAAAAGATCTAATTGATCATCATCATCGTCATTACAAAACCACCACTGAACAAAGGTCTCCCCCACTAAAATCCTCAGAACACTGTTCTAAGTCGTATGCATTCATCGACAATTCTGCCTCTGATCAGATCGTCACTCCATCTAGTGGAGGATCACCGTACGCGCTTACGGCTAAAAGGCTGCCAGTCGAGAACCTTTCTTCCCCGTCAGTAGCGTGCTATGTGGTATTCTTTGGAGGAGGCCTATTTTTAGCAGTGCACTTGTGAAGAGCTGTAATAATGACGGTGATAATTGAAATTATAATTTGTATAATAATGATTTAAAATAAATAACACAAAAATCTACATGATTTTATCACAACCGAAATTATGAATATTGTTTTCGCACAAATAATGGCCCTAGTTAAATTAATACACCTGACAAGTAGTTAACATTTAAGGCCACATATCCAAATTACTTTATTATAGTCAAGTTTTAAAACTGATATCGTACCGATTTTGTGTTCTAGTGTTTATATTGTGTATCAGTCAACCCCAGGCGCAAAACAGCTAAACTTTAATTAAAACGCGCTTTTATTGGAAACGCCAAGCACTGCGCTTATAAAGTTATCGTGATATTTTGGAAAATAAGGATATGCAAATATAAAGTTATATATCATAAACACGGAATTTTTTATCCGTCAAATTGTTGTTTTGTTTCCTATTTTTGTTTTTGTTTGTTATATTGTTTATAATTGATGTGTCCACAAATGTTAAAATTTAAGTGACTACTAATGTTTGTGGCGTGCTGCAATAAATCTTTCCTTCTTTCAATTAAAAATGGTCGTGAGCAATAATAATAATGTCCTCCAGAACGAATTTCGGTGACGGCGACCAGCCTCATAGAATACTAGCCATCAACGCAGGACAGGATAGGATTATAACGCCCAAGTGCATGCGCAAGCGTAGGTGCACTCTCTATTCCCTCACTCTCATAGTCCGATAGGACGGTAAACCGACACAAACGGAGAGAGATTAGGCATAGGACCAATGGCTTTAAGTGTTTTCCGAGGCACGGGGTTGAGACACCGCCACTTCCTGACTTCCTGACTCCGGGCAGCTACTGAGAACTTCTTGATGGAAAAACTCAATATCTGATATTTTTGGCCCGACCCGGGATTTGAAGCCGGGACCTCATGATCAGCAATCGCACTACTACAACCACTAGACCAACGAGTCAGACATAGGTAACGATGACGTATTACTAACTTTATGTCGGCATGGCCAGTGCACTCAGGTAGCAAAATGGCTTTTCTTTTCTTTAAAAGGCTATAACAGTCTATTGACAGAGATGTGTATCTACCATAATAGACAGTGCACAAGTATTTTTTTGTCATTATTTAAATAAACTACCAACTACTAGCGATCCATCCCGGTTTCGCATCGGTGATTTCTGGATCTCGTCAACAGCGCCATCTACCGGACCCAATTGTAAATATAAACCATCCAGGATCCCATTCAAAAACACAAAAGGTTTCATATAAATCAATCCAGCTGTTTTTGAGTTTTAGTTTACTACGCCATTCATCATGCGTACAGCAAAGGAGTGGAATAAGTTGCCAGCATCTGTCTTTCACAAAATCACAAAAATGAAGTTTCACCGGGTAAAAATACTATTTATATAAAACTAGTTTCGCGTTTATTAACTTGTTTTATATTCCCGACGTTTCGAGTACTTTACAACACCCAGGCCATGATCACGAAGGAACGAATGAAGCCGGCCACAGTCAAACGCATAGAATACTATAATACATACATAATAGAACGGGGGAGTGGGCAGAGCCCGTATAGCCACTAAAGTGTCACTAACACGTCAATTCACACGTATAAATGTCAACACGAGATGTGTTATAACCTTAAAATCGTTTCCAAATTTCCTATGTAAATTATTTAGGAAATGCCAAATTGCACGTTATTTACAAACAAATATGTATTAAAATCTGTTTGTCAACACAGCGAATCGGGTTTGTAGTAGTGATAATACGACCTAATTGCTTGTATGTGTGCTCCCGGCGACACCGAACCCCTTACAAAATAACGTTGACAGCCATTCTATTGTGTATTGTAGTATTCTATGGTAGAGCGTGTACCTGCTGTAACTGTTATATGTCAAAAGTGTCACTAATAAGATGACAACAATGAGGTAAACTACCGGTTACGCTTAAGTTCAGGAATGGACTCTAAATGGGCTGTAGTGAATGAAATAACCCACCGAGCGTGGTCTATCCTCGGCTGAGCTGCCCTGTTCGTGCTATATCGTGGTTCTTTCACGTAATGATTCTTTAGACTGGAATTAAGAGTAGTAAGATAAAAATTGCAATTTTATTTGCGCGGTACATTCTGTCTTTAATCTTATTTCATTTTAATATAGATTGGTCTACTTACCTTCTCAGGAACAAAACGTGATGGTACTTGGGAATTGTTTCCATTGTAGTAAGTGCAGTAATAAATCTAACAGAAGTAATGGCTTTCTAGTTGAATACTAACACGGTTACCTTAGTTTTACATAGCAATGGTTGAAAAATTAAAGGTGTTTCTTTTTATTCGCATCTGCATTTCGTACTCGAGGATAGATGTAGATGTCTATAGGCCACAGCAACCACTTACCATCGGGTGGACTGTGCTTTCACCCTTATCTTATAAAAAAAATACCAAAGTGGGTGTAAATAGCAGCGTCTTCCTAATAACGACTAAAAATAAAAAACTACGGTTGCCAACCTGTATGGTTACTATGGCAAATATAATCCAACCTATGAGGCAACCTATCAGGGAGGCCTTTTCTCAGCAGTGGACTTTAATAGCCTGTAACGGTTATATTTATTACTATAATAAAAAGCTAAAACTAAAAACTTAAATCATCATCCAGTCTTAATCCTCGCGGTATAGTTCAAAGAACACTGGCAGCCTTACATAGCCTTTGAACTAGAAAAGAAATAATATTAAGAGACTTTCACACTCATTGATTATGAAAGACTAGTAGTGACCGGTCCAGCTGATAGGTACCATCTTACGTAATTCTGCCGCTTAGCAGTGCGTGCAATGCTGTGTTCTGGTTTGAAGGATATAGAGAACCAGAATAATTATAGGATGTGAAGCATTTCATCCTTACTTACTTACTTATCTTCACGCACAATCCCTAACGGGGTAGCCAGAGAGAACAGATCGCCAAGTGTCACGATCCTTACATACCTCTTTCGCTTCTTTCAGGTTCATTAACTTCTTCATACATGCACGTCTAGGTATCGGAGTACTCTTGACCCTCCCCTCTTCGAGCAATTTGCTCACATGGTCTTTGAAAGATAGTCTCGGTCTACCTCGACACCTTTTAATATTTACTTTCGCTTTATATATTTTCTTCACCATTCGGTCTTCACTCATTCGTTCAACGTGCCCAAACCATTGGAGTACGCCCCTATCAATTTTTGTGATAAGGTCATCTTTCAATCCTGCCATGTTGCGAATCTCTTCGTTTCGCTTTCGGTCGGCTATGCTAACGCCACACATTTTACGAAGAGATCGCATCTCCACTGCATTCAACTTACTTTTATGCTTCTTCTGGCATACCCAGGTTTCGCTGCCATATAACAAAGTCGGTACCAACACTGCGTTATGTATTGCAAGGCGTGCACTCTTCACCACGCCTTGCCTTTTTACTAATGCATTCAGGGCACCATTGACTTTGTTTCCGGCAGCGACACGCCTATCCACATCTAAATCACATCTTCCATCCCGGCTGAAAGCACTCCCCAAGTATACAATTTCATTTACCTGTTCTAGACATTCCTGATTTACCCATATTTCACATTTCGTTCTCTCTTCGTCCTTTTCAAATACCAGAACCTTAGTTTTATTAGCATTCAAACGGAGACCTTTAATTTCACATTCCTCTTTCATACACGTGACTAATGCCTGCAGTTCTGCTTCTGATGGTGCAATAAGCACTGCATCATCAGCATACAGCAGACAATTAACTTTTATGTCACCCAATTTCACACCCAAACAGCTATTTTTCAGCTTCTGTAAACAGCTGTCGAGATACAGTATGAACAGTCAGGAAGACATGACACAACCCTGTTTTACGCCCGCTTGGACGCTAAACATGGGTGACAGGTCATGCCCTACCCGCACACAGGCTTTACAGTCATAGTAAAGCGACTGCACAGCCCTTAACAATCGACCATCCACACCATATCCCGGCAACAGTTCCCACATTTTCTTCCTTATAACCCTATCAAATGCTTTCTCCAGATCCACAAAAGCACAGAAAATACTCTGATTAACACTCAGAAGCTTCTCCGTGATCATGCGGAGAGAAAACATTTGATCCGTGCATCCTCTTCCAGGTCTAAATCCGCATTGTGCCTCCCATAAGAATCTTTCCGATTTCTCTTGCATCCTACGTGTCAAAACCTTCGAGTAAACTTTACTTGTTAAACTGGTCAAGCTGATCGCCCGATAGCACCCGCAGTCAAAATGTGAACCTTTACCTTTATATAAAGGCACAATGACCGCGGATCGCCAATCAACTGGGACATCTCCCGTCCGCCAGCACAAATTGCACAGCAGATGAAAGCTGTCCCAGACGCGAGGCCCACCGTACTTGATCATTTCAGCAGTAACTCTGTCTAGTCCCGCAGCCTTACCACATTTCAAACTTCGAATCGCACGTTCAATCTCTTTCATGCTGATGACCTCAGTGTCATCGAGGTCCGTGTCTGGCGTGCCAGTCACGGCGTCACCCCCGGATCCTTCACTAAGATCATGACACGCATACATTTCTCTATAAAATTCACTCCATCGCTGCATGACGTCCGATTTTTCTGAGAGGACGTCATTGGTTCTAGAAAGCACTTTGTTCATTCTTAAGGCTGTCGCACCACTCCGGGACCTTCCAACCTCTTTCCAGAAGAGTTTGGAGTTTTCCCTAAAGTTGTGCGACAACCTCTCGTCCGCTTCTATTCTACACCTTTCACGTACTTCCTCAATCAATGTTTTCGCATGAACTTTCTGCAGCTTATATCTTTCTTTCATCTTTTCTCTCATATGCTCATCGTTACTAGAGGCCAAGTAGTCTAACCACGCTTTTTTCTTCTTTTTTACAGCTTCTCTCACTTCATCATTCCACCATGCATCTCTTCTTTTACTACTACCTCTTTTTGTCGTTCCGCATACTTCTTCCGCTGCACTTACCATTCCATCCCTAAGGTTCTGCCATGTTCTCTCCACACATTCTTTCCTGCCATCGATGGTGTCAAGCTTTTCGGCTACCCTCGTGTGATATTTGTCCCTAGTATCCGCTTCCTGAAGCTTCCAGCTTCGGATGCGACAGACCGACTGTGGTTCTGTTACTGTCGTCCGGTAGCGCCAACCCGCGAACAAACCCCTAAATCTAGTAATTACTAGATAATGATCCGTTCCCAGGTCAGCACCCCTGAACACTCGTGTATCCATCACCTGTTTTCGCAGTCGGTCATCCACCAGGAACAAATCAATCATACTTCTCTCATTCTTTCTTTCTCTAGTGTACATATGGATTTTCCTGTGATTAAACATAGTGTTTGTCACAAAAAGACCCTTTTCCTTGCATACAGCCAGTATAAGCTTACCAGCATCATTAACCCTTTTATCGCCAAACTTTCCAAGCACCGACTCGTATCCTGGTCGAGCGATACCTACCCATCCATTCAAATCACCACATACAACAGTTCTTTCGTTTCCCTTAACCAAATCTAGAACTTCTCTTACATTCTCCCAAAACTCTTCCAGCTCAGCCCTGGACGACGAAGCTACCGGCGCATAAACAGCCAAAAGGAATAACTTCGTCAGTCCCATTTTGAAGCGAACCCAGAGAAGTCTTGAGTTCACAACCTTGTACTCAGTCATAAGGTCGACCAACCGGGACGACAACAGCACTCCCACTCCCTGGCAGGCGTTCTCGCTTTCCGGGACTCCAGACCATATAGCTAACGTCCCGCCAGGGAGCTCTTCAGTACCACTGCCTTTCCGTTTGGTCTCCGACATACACACGACATCTAATTCTCTTTCTTTCATTATTTCGGTCAACTCATTCGTCTTATCTCTCATGCCCCCTCTGACATTCCACGTGCCAACTCTGCACTCCGTCCTCCACCTTCCGCCGTGTCGGGCTGTGCGTGACGGGTGGCGGTCCCCATCGCCGCTTTGCGCGCTGCATTCCACACCAACGGGGACGAGCTCGTGTGCGTCGCCTTGGTGGGACGCCCTAACCCTCGTTTGCATGGGTGCGCAGCTGTGTAGAATTGCAACCCTGAAAAGGGCTGGCAGGGGTCGCGACGAGCACGCTTCTACAATGACCCCTATGATGAGCATTTCATCCTAGTCCTCAAAAATGACGACGCATTTGTAGCCCTCTTTATTTGAAGTTGGTTGAAGTTTGGTGTAGCTAAAACGAACTCCAATTAACAAGTAGATATTGCACTGGTCATACACATAGATTATTTGTTTGTTTCTTTCTAATTTATTACGCGGTAAAGCTAAGCTGCAGCTATATTTTAGTTGTAACAGGAATGGGTCGGCTTGACCGGGGAAGGACCACGCTCTCACAGAATACCAGCGTGTAATAGCAACTCAAGCTGCTGTGTTTCGTATGGTGAGTGTAGATAACCGGAGACCCTTTTTACTGGAAAGAGGTATTCCACCTTTGGCTTCAAGGGTAACAACCCATCTGCATTTTTATTCTTATTTGAAGATAAATGGAGTTGTCTATGGGACACGGCATGTACTTACCATCAGGGCTCGTTTGTCATATTTATATTCCACTTAATCACTCTAAATAAGCTTAAAAGTGCTAGGAATAGTTATCAAAAGTCAGAGCCGTAAATTTTCAGAGTTTGCAGTCCGTACCTATATTGATTAGCATACAGCCGCTTCCAATAAAAATAAAATTTTTTCCCTAAAAAATTTTTCCTAATGCACTTTGCACCCTAGAGATTTGTTTATTCTAGTTTGTTCCCACCTAATATCTTTTGAAAATGCATTTAACATTTTAAGCTTGGCATCAGGCCAAGATGTTATTAATGTTGGGCAATAAAGACGAAAATTATTCTCACAGTTTCTTTACACATTTACCCAACATTTATTTTATCAATAGAACTTTAGATCGCGTCATGTCTTTAGAATATGAAATTTTTCTTTAGTGTTATAAATAAAGGCAATACAACACGTTGTAATATACATATGTACACACCAGATCCGGACATATTCTGCCAAAAGCGCGTAAAAAACATAATAAATTAAAAAATGCCATGGCATTGGCAAAAAAAACATTAAAAGGATATCAGGTGGAGCCGAATGTGATCTCTGCTTAATCCCGACCTTTTTTCAATCCCCATCTCGAACCCGGAACTTTTCAGTAGTTGTCACGCTTAGCAGATGGGTTGGAAGCTATAATTTTAATCATTACTATTGAGTTATTATCAGTAAGATGCTGTTGCGTATCTTTTGTCATCTTTTACGACACCCACGGGATAGTAGAGGATAGGCACATGGCTTATAAATTAAAATGTGTACAAATATTACTACAGTTTTTTTTTAATATAAAATAAGGGTAACTAACGAGCACACATTCCATCTAATGGTAAGTGGATACTGTAGCCCATAGACATCTGCACCTATCCTTGATTAAATATAAGAAGGGTCTCTGGTTCTCTACACTCACCATACGACACACAACAGCATTGAACTCCTATTTTACGCTGGTATTCTCTGAGAGCGTTGTCCTTGCCCGATCGAACCGAACCATTTGTGCTGCCACCATGATAACTGCAGCATGGCTCTACCATATAAAAACCAAAATATCCTAATCCACAGTTTCCATCTACAATTTTTTTTCGATTTTTCACAAAAAATATATTTTAATGGCATATGTCGAAAAATAAAGAAATTTCATTTCATTTCAATTTTCACACTTCAATTTTATACAAATGTATAGATAACAAGTTTAGTTCTATAAGGTTTCAAAACTTCATTAATATTTTTTTCTAGATATCAAAGGTATTAAATTTAGACGATTGGTGAAATTAAAAATTTTGTCCAACCAACTTCAACTTAAATAAAATGATAACACCATCAATTCTGTCGAAGTCAATTGAATACTCATTACTAAGTATAACTCAAAAACTACTTGTCAGATCTTGATCAAATTTATATGAAACTACATGAGAAGCACCAGCTTCCAAATAAAAAAGAATGCCATCAAAGACAGGTACCGGAAAGGTAAAAAAGTAGGACTATCTTATCTACAAAAGGAAATGAGATGCCATCAAAAACATGGCTTGTAAAAAAAAACAAGTCTCGCAACTCAGTTCTTCTATCGTAAAAAGTTGTGATATCCATGTAATACCAAGTCGGTTAATTTATTCAGTTCCTACTTAAGGGTCCTTTTATTTTAAGTTATTACGTAATTAGCTAACCTAACAACATTTTACAGTGACCATATCAATGTTAAAAATGTTTTATGTTTTAAATATACATTGACTTGGCCATCGCATTAAAACACAATGTATCTCACAAGTAATATACATATTATATTAAATTAGATTGCGATTGCAAAGTCAATTTATATATTTAATATCTACATAAATAAGCTGATTGACGAGCTTAGCAGCACACATGTTGGTTGTCATATAGATGGAGGAGTATACTCGGTTACTGAAATTTCATGCTTCTACTTTTATTGACTACGAAGTTATAGGGGGAAAATCGAAAATGGCCTGAATTGCTTCGAGAAAAGTATAGTACGGCCGTGCCGGTTTTTTTCTCGACTTGGCGGGGGCACTGCCGTGCCCCCAGATCATCAAAATCGGTTCACCTAAAAAAGTTCTGAGGTAAAACACATAAAAAATGCAGTCAAATTGAGAACCTCCTTTTGAAGGCAAAAACTTACTTTATAATTGTAAAAACAACTTACTTGCCTCTTAAATAAGAAGTATCTTCTATATCAAATATAATTTTCTACAAAAAGATTAACTTTACATCCCCCTATGTAACCTAGAATTAAAAAGAATATTTTCTTCTTTTCTGCTCACACGGGTGTATGCGTTAGTTAGACCACGGTATTGTTACACAATCGGCTGCAAAAACCGTTGTAAGTGTTGAGGTTATCCGAGACTCTTTCTTGTCAGACCATTTTACATTACAATTAGAATGTAACTTATCCGTTATTAGAGTACAAAACTGTGCTATAAAATCCAATTATAATGGTATTTATTGGGGAGTAAGAAATACAGAAGAAATAAATAAATATTCCTCAATGTGTAATAATAAATTAAAAAATTTTGATTTTCCTAATGTTTTTGAATCAATTTGCAGATAAATGTAATAATCCAGAACATAAAGTTTTGTTGGATGAAATCTATAACAAAATTGTACTTTACTATGTGATGCAGCCAGAAACAGTAAAGCCCCGAGGGGTGTTGTAGGAAAATATATGGGTATAAAGGGATGGCATAAATATGTAAAAGAATTTCATAACAATGCAAGGATTAAGTTAAAAATGTGGATGTGGTATGGTGAACCTAGTAGGAGGTCCATATTTGAAGATATGAGACATAAAATATTTATACCTAAATTAAAATGGTGTATAAAAATCAAGAAAAAAATAAAAATGGATATATTGACCTCACTTCATTCAATATGCTAATAAAACTAAGGTTCTGGTATTTGAAAAGGACGAAGAGAGAACGAAATGTGAAATATGGGTAAATCAGGAATGTCTAGAACAGGTAAATGAAATTGTATACTTGGGGAGTGCTTTCAGCCGGGATGGAAGATGTGATTTAGATGTGGATAGGCGTGTCGCTGCCGGAAACAAAGTCAATGGTGCCCTGAATGCATTAATAAAAAGGCAAGGCGTGGTGAAGAGTGCACGCCTTGCAATACATAACGCAGTGTTGGTACCGACTTTGTTATATGGCAGCGAAACCTGGGTATGCCAGAAGAAGCATAAAAGCAAGTTGAATGCAGTGGAGATGCGATCTCTTCGTAAAATGTGTGGCGTTACCATAGCCGACCGAAAGCGAAACGAAGAGATTCGCAATATGGCAGGATTGAAAGATGACCTTATCACAAAAATTGATAGGGGCGTACTCCAATGGTTTGGACACGTTGAACGAATGAGTGAAGACCGAATGGTGAAGAAAATATATAGAGCGAAAGTAAATATTAAAAGGTGTCGAGGTAGACCGAGACTAACTTTCGAAGACCATGTGAGCAAATTGCTCGAAGAGGGGAGGGTCAAGAGTACTCGGATACCTAGACGTGCATGTATGAAGAAGTTAATGAACCTGAAAGAAGCGAAAGAGGTATGTAAGGATCGTGACACTTGGCGATCTGTTCTCTCTGGCTACCCCGTTAGGGATTGTGCGTGACGATAAGTAAGTAAGTAAGTAACTTCATTCAAAAAAATTGTTGCTCTTCTTTTTGGAAAGGTACTAGGAAATTAAGCAATACCGCAAGTCTTCCGGGTAGCGTGGAGGGTAAGAGTGACTATACTGAGATAGCAAATGTTTTCAAAAATCATTTTAAAGTGAGCTCACCTCTTGAAACTGTGCATAGAGTGAACGACCCGGAGTCACGTCGGTCAGAATCACCACTGAAGGTAACATGTAAGGAAATAAAATCTGTTATTAAAAGTATGAAGAAAGGTAAATCTCCTGGACATGACGGACTCAGCATCGAGCACCTTCAAAACGCTGGAGTACATTTAGCAAGAGTGTTGACCATTTGCTTTAATCTATGTTTAGGATATTCTTACTCACTACAAGATCTTCTGGATACTATAGTCGTACCTATTGTTAAAAACAGGACGGGAGACATAGCAGATAAGTGTAATTACTGACATATTTCACTGGCGACTGTGATAGCAAAAGTATTTGACAGTGTGCTAGACTCGCGCCTCAGTGAATACATAAAATTACATGATTCACAGTTTGGTTTTCGCGCGGGACTATCCACTGAGAGTGCTATTTTTGCATTGATGCACACTGTCTAATATTACACTGACAGGAAAACACCCGTATATGCTTGTTTCCTGGACCCTTGAAAAGCCTTTGACCTGGTTTCCTACAATGTTCTGTGGGAAAAGCTTCGGGAGGCGGGAGTTCCTGCTTCGTTAGTGTCTACGTTATCTATGTGGTATGATAAGCAAAGAAATTTTGTTAGGTGGTCCAATGCATTGTCTGACCCGTATAAACTTGAGTGCGGTTTGAGGCAGGGTCTTAGCTCTCCGAGGCTTTTTAATATCTACATAAATAAGCTGATTGACGAGCTTAACAGCACACATGTTGGTTGTCATATAGATGGAGTGTGTCTAAATAACTTGAGCTACGCAGACGACATGGTGCTGCTGAGCCCGTCAATCTGTGGAGTACGAAAGTTGCTTTCCATTTGTGAGAATTATGCTGAGCAGCATGGATTAAAATATAATGCTAAAAAAGTGAACTGTTGGTTTTCAGAGGTAGAAAGAAATAAAAGTCCAATAAGTGTTTCTCCAGTAAAGCTTAATGGTTCACTGTTACAGATAGTAACTCATTTTAAATACCTAAGTCACATTGTCACAGAGGATTTAAAGGATGATCTAGATATCGAAAGGGAACGCAGGGCGCTAGCTGTGAGAGGTAATATGGTGGCTCGAAGGTTTGCTGCTTGCTCTGTACCAGTTAAAATTACATTGTTCAAGGCTTACAGCCAATCATTTTATACCAGCAGCCTTTGGGCCAATCATACCCAAAAGGCAAACAATACCCTGCGTATTCAATATAACAATGCCTTCAGGTTATTGTTGGGGCTTCCACCTCCTTGTAGTGCATCAGGCATGTTCACCGATGCGCATACTGATGACTACTTCGCGATCATGCGTAACAAAGTGGAGTCATTAATGCGCAGAGTGAGGGGGGGCTCGAACAGTATCTAGAGGGTATTTGCGAAGAGGCTCGATGGCCCGACACTAGGTAGGTTTGTCAAAGCGAGCTTGATAAATCTATCAAACTTGTATGAATTTTGTGAATTTTTATTTTTTATTTCGTTTTATTTCTATTGTGTATTGTGTACTAACATTAGTTCTTAAGTTTTATTTGTATTACTAACATGCTATGGGCCTACGATGCCTGAAAAATAAAACATTTTTATTTTTATTTTTTTATTTGTGTTCTTAAATTACATAACAGTATAGCTGTCCGTCGGCGTTCCATCCTTACCTATTTGTGCCGCTTAGTAACAGTGCATGCACTATTGTGTTTCGGTCGGAATTATATAGAGAGCCAGTATAATTATATGATGTAAAGTATGCTGCTATCCTGAGGGGTAGCAACGCATCTGTAGCCTTCCTTGCTTAAAGTTGGCTGTAGTTATTTAGGTGGTGGAGCCATGCTGCAGCAGCAGTTGCAGCACGAATGTGTCGGCTCGACCGGGGTAGGACCACGCTCTCACAGAATACTACTAGAATTAATGCTGCTGTGTTTCGTATGGTGAGTGTAGAGAACCGGGGACCCCCTTTACTAAAAACGAGGCATTCCATCTCAGTCCTCAGGGCTGGCGACACCTCTGATTCTTAATTGAAGATAAATGCAGATGTCTATGGGCCACAGCATCCTCTTACCAGCAGATGGACTGTGTACTCCCTTATTCACCCTTATTCTATAAAAAAAGAAGAAGAAAAAGGTGTTCATGGGTTGCAGAAGCCACTTACCATCAGGTGGACAGTTAGTTTGTTTACCTATAATTTCCGTTTCGGAAAAAAAACTTAGAGTTATATAAATACTTTATTCGTTGAATATTTTTATTAATAATATTCAATTGAAAATCGATTCCAACATGTGTAGTAGTTTCCAACTTTAATTGGATTGATCGTAACTTTTTTACAGGCACACAGGTTGCAGGCGTGATAGCTGAGCGCTAAGCGCTCGGTGTAAATTTTACAGTACGCGAGCAACCTGGGTTCGATTCCGGCCGGCACTAATGAAATGTTTAATTGCAATTTTAGGTTCTGATTTACCACGTGCTTGGCGGTGAAGGAAAACATCGTGAGGGAACCTGTTTTAGGATGTATATAGGCTGTAACTTTAAGCTTTTTAATTGTTTTAGATGTATTTTTAAATCTGAATCTATTACCGCATTACTGTTATTTTCTACTGAATTGTAGAGGCATTTTACACACAATTTTTTACAGTTTTTAAAAAAAAAGAGAATCATTTAAATCGATTTACAATTATTGACGAAAAAAATCGTGTAACATATACAGAAAAAGAATATACAGTCAGTCGAATTAAATACCTCCCCCATTTCATTGAATCGGCTAAACGGCCAGACCTCAAAACTATAATTTTGAAATGAAATAAATAACTTTTAGATCGAGTTATGTCGAGTAAAGTAAAAAATTATTTTTTACATCGCAATAAATATAAAATTTACAATGCAGTCGCCATAATATATTCAAAGCCTGAGCTCATATTTTCCCGGAAAAATACCCGCAGGAAATCATGCGTTATGTGTTCTGTTAACGTGCGTAGTAAAAGAGACAAGTTATTCGGTGCTGAAGTTAGGAAGTGACTTACGTAGCGACAACTTAAGATTTTTTTAAAGAAGTTTACTTTCGAGAATAATAGATATTAATTAAAAAGGTTTAATATAACACACGGTGACCGTAAGCTGTGATGATTCCAATGATAATTCTCAGATATAAATATCGTCATGCTACATACTCGTACTACAAGCACTGTGTCTTCCCAAATATTTCTCTCCCCCCTCCCCGAGCTGTTTTCCGACTTATCGTGTCGAACTTAGTAATCGTTGCTTGGTCACCCACGGTGAGCTCAGAGGCTGAACTCATATGGCTGGCCCCACTTCTGATGTAAGTTCGGTGAACTGCGGTAAGAGGGTTGTCCTTTCTTCTTACCACCGCAGCCGATGTGGAGTCGCAGGGAAAGGGCAACTTTGGTATGTCGATGCGCCACTCGCCCTCTACTCCGCGACTAACTTTCTATCGCTATCCTATGCGAAGTGTACACGGAACATTGGCTTGAGCTTTCCCGTATATAGTACATAAGATAATACCTGCAATATACTGAAAAACCTAAGTAACTTTTTTAAATTGCCATGAAAGTAATTTTGTAATAACGTTATAATGAAAGGATAAAATGAATGATGATGGAAAAGTGGAGTAATGAAGTGTTTGGAATTGTCTAGTTTCTGTTTTATATATAAATGAACTATAACGCAATTCAATAAAGTCCATAATTTCGAAACATAACTTACAAAATTTTTCAGTCTGTAAGCTTATATTCAATAACGTCTTCTTCTAAAATATGTTAGTTGTCACCCTGTTTTTCACATAATTGACACAAGAAAATACAAAACTATTATCAATTGGAAGGTGACTAAATATGTTAAAACCTAGGAACGAAGAAAACTTTTATTGTATTTCATCATTTCGAGAAATAATGGTGGCCCTTCCTCCATCTTCGTTACCTGGTTTTAAGGTGTTTATTTCAACTGTCACTGATTTTAAACATGTAGGTATCCTCATTATGCTAGAAGACTGTTCGATGCAGGATGTTATACCAAGCGCGATACTTTATAGCGAGATTGTAATTTGATAGGGTTTTGTATTATTTGTAATGCAAATACTCTTGATCACCTATCAAACTTGAATTTATTAAGTTATTGTTACAATTTAAATACTAAGATAAGATATTTTATGATAGCAGAAATTATTACACGCGTTACCTTATCACGACCGCTGAAATCAAGTGAAGTTGATATCCTTTTTAAGTACTTTTATTAAATTCCTAAGTAGCCAAAAAGGTACCGAGACATTTTCTGATCAAATCACCACGAATAGTCACAGCCACAACTTTATAAAAACCAGCTTTGAGATTTGATTTTAAAAAATGCTAATTGATCTTTACTTTGCTCAATTTCACTTATTGCTAACCTCAATTTGTATCAGTCTTGAAGACATTTCACCGCGTTCATATTACAAGTAAATTGTAATTATTCAATTTAAATGAGTTAAATTTTATAAAAAGTTTTTAAAATAAAATTAAACCGCTAAAAACTGAAAAGCAAAAAATAATAAAACTTTTTCTTTTACCTTAATAACTAAGTTCTTTATCTGATATAAATGTACCTCAGTATATATTATAGTAATTATTATGAATTTTTAATTATCCTTAATAACTAAGTTCTTACACTGATGTAAGTATACCTAAGTAATTTGAGTCGGCGCCAAACAAGCAAATTAATTAATTACGTAAAGCGTGATGGCACGGCACGACACGCCCCTTTGCCGGAAAATGCCAAACTTTCATGAAGTTGATGTCATGAATTTTTAGGTAATTTATTGATCTTTGTTCATTGATTGCTTGGCTCCGATTCAAAATTACTTAGGTATACTTACATTAATTTAAGAACTTCTGTTATTAAGGTTTATTAAAATCTCATAATAATTACAAAAATACATAATTAGGTACATTTATATTAGTTTAGGAACTTAGTTATTAAGGTGAAAGAAAATGGCTTTTTTGCTTTTCAGTTTTTAGGCGGTTTAATTTTTATTGTTAAAAAGTTTTTATTTTATAATTTTTGTGGCTTTAATCTACTAATGTATTATTACTACATGCTTAATTTTTGATTACTTTTAAAATAGCTACTTGCCTTACATTAGCTATTAATTGTTAGTACCCGGATGACCATGATTTTTTGATCTTATTGATATAATAGAAAAAACTGAACCGGTTATTTGAATAAAAAATCATGAGTGCAATTAGTCTAAATAAAATTTTCGTATTTTTAAAAAAATACCTTAAAAAAGGGCTCGAAATTAATGACTTTCTCACAAAAGAAGGGAACTTGAAAAAAAGTCGGACTGAAGACAGGACGCGAATCAAGGCATTACAATTTCGCGACCACTCGATAACCACTTGAGCTATTACGATCATTAACACAGTGTCAAAATTTACCTTCTTATATTGTAGCGTTTTTCATTGCCTGAAAACACGGACAAAAAGACATTTTCTAAAAATAAATCCTAGCTAGGTCGATTTATTGCCCCTGAAATTCCCTGGAATTCCCTGAATGAAAACCGTTTGAGCCGTTTCCGAGATTCCGTTTATATATATACACACAAAAATTGCTCGTTTAAAGGTATAGGATATAATCCTACTTTAACTATTATTTGTTAAAAGCTGTAATCGACCTCGGAAAGAAAGTGTTTGCCAAAGGGCAGGCATATGTGGCACTTATTAGAGCAAAAACACTTGAGGATAAATGAGCTTTATCAAAAACGCAGAGACTGAGAGGTCTACACACAAGAGACTGACAGGTCTGAAGCTTATTCATCGTGAGTTCTTTTGTCATATAATGTAATTATTATGTTATGTTGTAATACACAAGTCGGCATTAAAACCTGTGAGTAAACAATAAATCACCCCTATATTCCCACCCTTAGGGATTTTTTTCTAAAATTATATGAGACCAATTTCGAGGTATACCCTATCCAATAAAAAAGAATACCACCATACCGTATATCCTATATATACAACCCGATATATACCCTATCCAATATATAAAGAATTATCATATCAGACTACTCTCTAACAAATCACCCCTATTTTCCCACCCTTAGGAAAATATTTTTTCTAAATTTATATGGAACCAGTTTCGAGATATACCCTTACCAATAAAAAATAATTATCATAATCGGAGTACTCTGTAATAAATCACCCCTATTTTCCCACCCTTAGGGTATTTTTTTCAAAATTTATATGGGACCAATTTAGAGGTATGCCCTATCCGTTAAAAAAAGAACTATTAAAATCGGATAACTTTGTAAAGTCATGCGTGGTCGTACATAAAAATAATATACGCGTCGACCTAAGTACCTCCTCGTTTTTTTCGTCGGTTAAAAAGTCAAATCCCATTTTTTTTATTACAGAGATTTACTGATGCTTCTATTTAATGGAATGGCAGCTTAATACTGCTGTGTTTCGTATGGTGAGTTTTGAAAACTGCAGACCGTTTTTACGAATCACGAGGCATTATATTTTAGTCTTCGGGGTGACAACGTATTTATATTTTGATTGTAAACAGCGGATAGACGTGGGTGACTGCTTGTTCTCCTTAATTATCTATTAAAAAGCCATCGTGTTTAAGACAACTAAAATAACGTAGCAGATAATATATATGACATAAAGAATTAGTACGTCCGATAACGATAATATGGAATTTTGAAGCAAATTTAACGGATGGCTGATGGAATTGAGGATTTTCATACGTAAAAGTGGTGCAGTTTTGTGTATCAAATGCCTACGCATGTGAACTATTAGTGAAAACAAAAGTGCTCTGATATTTACATACCCCCAAAATGTTTTTTTTTTCGCTTTGACGTCTTTAAATACTATCGTCATAGATTCGCTCATAATATCATAAAAGCATTCTACTAAGACGCATCTATATATTTTCAAGAAATTTTTTACCATTATATTTATGTTTTGCGTAATGTGGCATTCGTTGTAATTTTTTCAACTGAAGCCTTTTAAATTTTCAACATCGAAAAATCGCGTTGAAAACAATATATTGTATTTTCTTACATATCCCTTTTTAACGATTTCCCATAGTTAATAACTGCAATGTTGATATAGTGTAGGTATTTTCACTTTTAAATAACTTTTCATACTTTATGTGATTTTACCTACACGAACTTTTTACAATATATTTATTACATGAACATATAAGATACCAAAACAACACCTGTAACACTATCAAGTATTATCAGTAGTTATTATCATTCCTATCGGATTATCTGCAAATAAAATTAAATAAATCGTTATCAATATTAACTGGAATCGGAAAAAAATATCGATGTTTATGATTAAAACAGCTCCCCTGTTACGCAGCTGCCCCCTTGTTACGCAACAACTTGTTGTCTTGTCTACCACGAGGTACGTTAAACAATTCCGTTATATTTCGATACTATCAAATTCGTTTGCATTATACTCTTGCTGTGACATTTTTATCTTCAAAAAAATTATATTCATTTTTTTATTAACATCTATAAAAGTAAAAAGTAAAGTAATTGTCTATATACGTCCCACTGCTGCGGGAACCGGCCTCCTCTCACTTCTGAGATGGTTTTACTCCTATCACTTCCGAGAGGGTTTTACTCACTTTTGAGACCTTGTTGTTGAGTGAGATGTTAGTTCAGTGGATTAGCGCTCGCTGTAAATTTTAAAGTATGCGAGCAACCCGGGTTCCATCCCCGCCGGACAAATGAAATTGTTAATTAACATCCATATTAAAATAAGTTATATAATCTTTATTACCATAATAATCATAACAAAACCAAAATTAAATGCTTAAATTATCATGCAGGCCTCCTCCCCGCGCTATAGCGCCAAGAAAGCTGGCTGCGTTTCCTGGCAGAATGGCTACACTAAGCCTGTGAACGATAAGAGATCCAGTTCTCTTATCATCAGACGCGACAACAAACCCTGGGTACTGTTCCTTTAGGAACTTTACCACACGTGGCCACACCGTCTTTTTTATAGCATTGGCTGACATACGAGCACACAGTCCACCTGATAGTAAGTGGATGCTGTAGCCCATAGACATCCACATCCATCCTCAATTAAGATTCAAAATGCAAATGCGTTGTCACCCCTGAGAACTAAGATGGAATGCCTCGATTCCAGTAAAACGGGTCTTCGGTTGTCTACACTCACCATACGAAATACAGCAGTGTTAAGCTGCTATTTTACGCTGGTATCCGGTGAGAGCGTGGTCCTGCCGCGGGTGAGCTGACCCATTCGTGCTACAACTATAATATAGCTACAGCGTGGTTCTACCACTTAAAATAGTCTCTACAGCAAATTGCACAAATATGTAGTCATCTTCCAAAGTTTCATACTTGCACCACTTACTCCGTTCATCTACCTTTAGGAACTTTACTACACATGGCCCCACGGACCGATAGCCTACCTATAGCAGGTTGCAACAAATATAGTGTCGTCTCCCAAATTTTGGTACTAGCGCCACTTACTTTGTTCATCTACTTCTGACACCCTGCGACTTTATACGAGGTATCAAGGTTAAAAACTTGTGACAAACTTAGGTTTATGAGTAGCTTTATTTATTATACAAAACGTTTTTAAGTTTGTGAATCACAATGTTGCAAGCTTGCTTAGTTGATACGAGGGAACCTTATGTGTTTTCCTCGCAGTACTAAATTTATGTCTCAGCTGAGACCATAAGACTTTGGAATAAATTACATCCACATATTAGGAAACCGTCTTCTGTTGCCGCTTTTAGAAGAGTGTTGTCTGACTGATCCTGACCTTTCTTCTTCAAGTTGCTAATTTTCTCAAATGTTTCCGCTTATATATGGGTTGACATTATTAATGATATATTATGTTGATACTGTATATATTCGTTAGTAAGTTTGCTTAAAATGTGTGTAATAAGTATTTTTTTTAAAATTGCGTACGCTATGTATCAGGTATAGATTATATTGTATAGGTTATTTTAGTAACATGTATTTAATTTATAAGTGTTTTTAAACGTAGGTTATATGTATGTTTTTAGGGTTCCGTAGTTATGGAACAAGGAACCCTTATAGTTTCGCCATGTCCGTCCGTCCGTCCGTCCGTGGTTTTACTCAGAAACCCTAGGTGCTGCAAATCTGTTATTTGGCATAGTTAGAGATATTAATAACGCCTACATGAAATAAAATCTTAAAAACATTTTTATTTTGGGTTCCTCCCATACAGGTAAATGGAGTTTTTTTTTACCCGTCTATTCCATCGCGTAGGCCATTGTTGTATAGTTCTTTTAAAAATATTAGGGTTACGAAAGAACATATTTTCGATTTAGGGTTCATTTGCGAAATATTAAGCTTTAAAGTTGTATTTTTCATAAGAGTCATGTGCTCCCCTCGCCCTCTACTTACTAAATCGCTGTTTTTGGAAATGTAAAAAGTATACTCCATAGTAGCATATATGATGAAGTTAAAAATAAAACTATCACAGCTAAGCGGAATTATTAAGTTAACAATTCTACTTAGCTGTGATAACGAAACGAATAGTAATCGACCAACTAAAAAAATGCACTTGGATTCGCAACGATTTTATTACAACTCCATAGCAAATGACATAAAACTAACTGCATTATAACTTTGCAATACTATTGTGAACTATGAAAATTAAACATTTTACGAAGAACACGATCTATGAGTATACATTACTACTATAGCTTTACTTTTATTATTTGCGAAATAGGCAGAGAAGATCTTTTATACTTACATACTACTTTCGCTTATTTTATAGTTGGTAGTTAATGCAGGGCTCATTCAAAGTATTCATACAATCATATAGCCTCATACAGTTTCATTCGTCACACTCTTGGTTTACGCGGGCGACATCAGGATAATTTAGGGTAGTGTTGGTTTACTTGAAGGTCCATTACGATCACATATTATGTATATCTTAGGGTTGCACTGCCGGGAATGTATAGATAGTCAACTATGACCATCTTTGTACTTTATACTTGGCATGTAAATGATTTGATTTAAATTGTATTATTTTCAAAATAGAAAAGTTTTTTAATCTTTTTTGAATTCCACTACCTATAATTCTGATTTGAAAATAAGTCCTTCAGTTACCTGTTTCCTATTTGAGCCCATTTTAGTTGTTCAAGCGTTCAAACCGCGAATTTACTTAGGACCCTACCTCTACATTGTGCCTGATAACACGCACTTTGTTACACCAGTTTTTTATATTTATATTCACGTGTACATATATTCATGTTTTTATGGCACCTGCTTAAGTTTCTCTACTAAGCTCGTGGTTAATTGGTAGAGAATGTCTAAACGCATTAGTCCGCCAATTTTAATATAAAAATAAATACGTTAAATTAGTTTTATTCAACATAAATTGTTTAATCTCTATATACAAAATCCATCGCTCTCCGTTATTCCCTCTAAAACTGAAAAACGGATTGACCGATTTTGATGTAGTTTTTTGTGTGTTTAAATGGGTCCCGAAATGGTTTATATTCATATTTGAACCCGGTAGATGGCGGTGTTGTCAAAATAAAGAAATCATCTGTGTGAAGCCGGGGCGTATCGCTAGGAATCAATAAAATCTTCATTTGAAACTAAACTTAGATTTTTTTAATAATGGTGCTTTAAAGTAACCTGCAATTTAATTGATGAACCAAAATCTAAACAAATTAACTAAGTTTTAGTTTAATTACACGTTAACAATTGAAGTACAAAATACTAGACATAATAAACTGTGCTTGCCCAAATTTTCTCTCACTCATACTTTTTCTGCAGATTTCATACACATTGGTAGTTTTATCTTTTTTACATCAGAATTAGTAATAATAAAATTGACTGAAATTAATATTATCAGGGTGTCACAACTCACAAACGATAAGCTTTATCTGAAATCATTCAATAAACTAATATAGATTTTAGCACGTTATCATTCGATTGTACAAAAGCAGTTTTTATTGGTACAATTATACACCCTAAAACGTTTTTTTTTTCTACAATTTACTAGTTCGTAGGAAACTTTTCTGCCTGAAAATCCGCTTAAGTAAATACCAACCTCTAACTTTTAATTAAATTTTTTTTAAAGCCTCTCACCTATTTCTGCTGACGAGCAGTAACGCGTTCAATACAATGATGCAGGTTTGAAAGGTAAAAATAGCCAGTATAATGACAGGATGTGAGGTATTCCATCTAAGTCCACAATGGTGACTACAGATCTATAGGTTTTTTGTTTGAAGTAAGTTGTGGGTGTCAAGGGGCTGCAGTTGCCATTTACCGTCAGGTGATATGTAAGTGCGTTTGTCAGTTAAATTAAAAAAAAAATCTTAAACGCAGGCGTTTATATTAAAAAAAGTTACTGGCATAAAATAAAAACATCGCATGTAAAAAAGTAAAGTTGTGCGTCTTTTAAATTGAAATACGAGTACGTCACCCCGTAGTAATCATAAAAAGTAAAGTAAAGTAAAGTTACAGCCTATATACGTCCCACTGCTGGGCTCAGGCCTCCCCTCAGTTCTGAGAGGGTTTAGGGTAAGGAAGTGTCCGCCGCGCTGCTCAAATGCGTGTTGACGAACTTCACATGTCTTCGAAATATTTTTTTCTTATTCCTAAGACATGCAGGTTTCCTGACGATGTTTACCTTCACCGCCGATCACGTGGTAAATCAGCACTTAAAATTGCAATTAACAATTTCATTGGTGCCGGCGGGGATCGAACCCGGGTTACTCGGGTATATAAAAAGTACTCTGTGGATACGTAACTCGTCTAAAAATTCAATTCGTTCGTCACCTACATAAGAAATATTATATATCGAATTGTAGAGATGTACTAAAGAATCTATCGCATCCTCATCCCCTTCATAATCTTTCGGCAAGTGAAACTTTTTGATATTTTCCCACTGTCCGTAGAAAATTCCATTCTGTGTTCACCTTCTTATCAAAGAAATAATATAGTGCACAACCTTACTGTGAAAAGAGCATCGCACAGACACACAGGCGTCAAAGCCGGATCCGTTCATTCGGGCCCGCACAGTTAGGCATCCACCCATTTTGTGGGAAAAGTAACAATGCATAGAATTAAACGTCATCCCCACCGGGGTCACCTATGTTGCCATCAATTTACGCAACCACTGCGTAGAGATACTCTTCACTAGACGTAATATGAGGCAAAAGGATTTAGTCATTTTCATAGTGCTGCTAATATTTTTACTGTTTTTAATCTTCTTAACAACTTAACAACTTGTGTGTGCTTTCATCTATTAACAGTCTATTCGGGATTAACAAACAAATAAAAGGCGAACATTCGATTATGCTAACTACTTTAGTCTAGTTCAAAAACTAAAGTCTACCAAAGTCGTTGAAACTAAGTTATTAAAGCTGGGCGAAAAAGAATTTTACGTACAAATGGTAAACTGTTTTGTTTTTTTTTTCTTTTTCATGATAAAAAACTTTTTAAAGACCATTCAATTAACTCTTTTCTGTATTTTAATTGGCTCTTGAAAACTGTAAAATGGAATTTATTCGAACTAAGGCAGTTACAAATGCCAGTCACGGAGTTTAGTAAAAGTCCCAGTAGATTAAGGTAATAATAATATAATAACAAGCATAATAAAAAGTTAAGTTGCAGCCTATGTACATCACATTCATTTTTTAGAATGCACAGCCTCCTCTCATTTCTTTTAAGGTATATATAGGTTTCGACAAGTATATTCTTTCTTTTACCAATTTCATAGGAGCCGGCGGGGATTGAACCCGGTTGCTCGCTTATCTGACTATACCTGAAATTTCTCTGCGTAATATAAACGAAAGAAAATTTCAGCAGCAGAAGTAGCTCAAGAAATCAGTAGATTAATCGACTATATGGCTCTAAAACCCGTCAACTGCTTGTCGAATGTGCTTCCCTGTACTTGTAAATGGATTTAAGGCTAAATGGAGAATGATTCCTTTGGATAAATGGATAGAAGTTGATAGTAGCACGTCGCTGAGCTCAAGTTTAATAACAAGTACGAGTAGCAGTAATTATGTTATACTTATTTTCAGCAGTGGACTTGTGTTGTAATGATGATGATGATGATACGTTTTATCAGCTTTTGTTATAGATGAGACGACAAGGGATGTCTTTGGACGAAAGTTTATCGACCAAATTGGCGGCATATTGTAATTGCTCCAAATAAGGAATATTTTCAAATTGTAAGCATCTACACGTCGATTAATGAATGCTAAATAAATGCAAGAGATGTGCTAGTATCGTTTTTGAAGGATATTGTATAAGTATGTATGTATATAAGTGTATATTTGAGGTATTTTTATATATACTATATGTATTTTATATGTTATTAAAATGTATATATTACATATTTTATTAATATTTTAATTATTAATTTAGTTAGTTTTTATTCAATATTTCTACACCTACATCAAATTCTCACCACTCCATGGGTTGACTGGTAGAGAATGCCTTAAGGCATTAAGTCCGCCCTTAGTTAATCTTTTATTTTAAGGAATTCGATAAAGAATAAATAAATAAATTTAGTCTCTACTTATCCCTCCAGTTGAGAGTTTATTTTATAAGTTTAACGTGTATACCAAAAACTCTATTAACATTATGACGTGTAAGGTTCAAAATTCTCAACATTATAGCCTTCTTAATGCGAATATCAGCAGTAGAATAAAACTAATCGATATAGCTTAACGGGTCAGTAAGCTAAAGTGGCAATAGACCGGCCATATAGCTCGAGTAACCAACAGCCGGTGGGTAAGAGAGGTTCTCGAAGCTCTTCTTGCCTCTTTCCTCCTACTCTGCCCGCCTTGTACCGGTAAGCGAAGTGTAGGAATGATGTCGATGGTATAGCTATTTCAAGCTTCCTCTAAAGGCACGCTAAGATTGAATATACTTACTATGCTGATCAGACGAATTTTTCAGCGCAGATCCTATATCCTTGCACCAATATTTTTTTTGTAATTATCAATATAACAGCCAGTCACAAGTCCACTGCTGCTGAACAGCCTCCCCCAAGGTACACCACAAATCATGATCCCGAGCCACCTGCATCTATCGACTTCCAGAATCTCTTACCAGGTCGTCACTCTATATAGTGGTAGTACTCCACTAATAGTGATCCCAACTAATTTTTTACATTAGGAACTGGCATATTCGAATTAGTATACCGCAATTTTTTGTGATGTTAACATTTGAAGTAGTATTTCATAAATTTTGCCTGTGCAATATTATATTTACAAATAAAACTAAAGATATAATCAAAGTTACATTCTTGACGGTAAACGGCAACTACAGCTCATTATACGCGGTAGAGCCAAAATGCATCTATATTAGTAGTATAGTTCTAGCACGAATGCGTCAGCTCGACCGGGGAAGGACCACGCTCTTACAGAATACCAGCGTAAAATAGTAGCTTAATGCTGCCGAGTTTCGTATGGTGAGTGTAGAGAACCGTGGACCATTTTTACTGGAAACGAGGCATTCCATCTTAGTCCTCACGGGTGACAACGCATCTCAATTTTGATTCGTAAACGAGGAGAGATGTCGATGTCTATGGACCACAGCAACCACTTACGATCAGGTGGACTGTGTGCTCGTTTGTCACCCTATCCTATAAAAAATGGACACATACAACCAACTTCAAACAAAGAACTACAGATGCGTTGTCAGCTCTGAGGACTAGAATATAACGATTTTTGTCCAATATAGGTTATTGCATAATACTTACTAAAATTCATTTTTTTATTTACCACTGGTTCGTAAAATACCTCCGTCCCGGGAAGAACCAGCAGGAAACCCAGGGACTTTTCTATAAACATATTTCACAATATATAACACAATGATTTTGTTTGTACAATTTTTAAATGAATTTTAATAGAACAAGCATAGTGGCGATCACATTATTTCCAGGCATTACGCATTAGATTTCGATAAAAACTTAGTCAACATATTGCTTGCACTTCAGCGAAGATTATAGGCATAGTTGGACCCGGTAGGTGGAGCTGTCCAGACATAACCGTTTCGAACCGAGGCTGGTCGATAGTCTAATATTATATATATATATATATATATATATATATATATATATATATATATATATATATATATATATATATATATATATATATTAATTATTATATATTATATAACTGCCCCGGTTTGAAATAAAATTAATTTCTGTTAATTCATATTTTATGCGCTGCCATGCTGTTAACATGGCAGCGCATAAAATATGAATTAACAGATACCGATACCGACCGAGATAATACACAGAACCTGTTAAATGCTAAGTGGATATTGTAACCATTAAACCGTTAACTACTTCTGTTCTCATCAGAATTCAAAATCTATATGCATTATCTTCTCTTAGGACTAAGATAAACTGCCACTTCTTCTTCTCCATCAGATTTTAATAATCCACTGCCGTACATGAGCCTCTTTCATATAAAGGGTTTGCCTTGCGTTTGTCAAGGTCGAATTGGTGATTCTGTAGCTACTCGACGTCGTCGGTCCTAGCATTTTACGCCTAAAGTAAACGAGATCATACTGCAATCTATATCATACTGCGAGCAACGAAATATTTTTGGCATATCTCATATACACCTCTTATGATACACTTGGGACGAAATGGGTTGGTGGATATTCATAGACCGTTATAACATGGCAAGCGCCTTCTTCCACTCAATTCGCCACTTTAATTACTTAATAAAGAAAATTAATTTTCACTTTACCAATGGAAAGTAGACTACAACAGGGGGGAAAATCCTGCTTGGTTTTTTGCGGGTTATTCTCATAAAAGAGGTTATTACCATAGTACCAGAGTACCAGAAGTAAAAGCATAAATTATGACTCTGTAATAAATTTTTTATCTGTATTTAATAGATGTGAAAGTTTATACGAGTATTGTATTAAAGATTTGTAATGACAATTTTGTTACGCACGACATAGGAGAAGAAGGGAAGAAAGAAAAATAAATACTTTATAAATGACAATGGAATGAAATGGGAAGGAAGGTATAAATATTTTACGAGTATAAATATAATTTATTGAAGTCGTCCATCACAACACCCACGGTTCGATATGAGATTGATGAATTCTTTTACGCTACTTACTACCACACGACGTTCATAACTTTATTATATTTATAACCTCATTCCTAGGGGTTTTACTTATTTATTTATCTTTTATTTATACTATATTTTCAAACACCTTAATAAAAACGAATTACAAAGGGTAAACTTAATACCTTTGACATTCTCTCTAAGTCAACACGTCTCGAGTTTGAAGAATGGGATTGTCAGCCACATAGAATACTACATACATAATAGAACGGGGGAGTGGGCGGAGCCCGTGTAGCCACTAAAACGTCACTAACATGTAAATTCACGCGTATAAATGTCAACACGAGATGTGTTTTGCGTTACAATCATCACATTTAGAAAATGTCAAATTGCACGCTATTTACAAACAAATATGTATTAAAATCTGTCTGTCAACACAGCGAATCGGGTTTGTGGTAATGATAATACGACGTAATTGCTTGTGCTCCCGGCGACGCCGAACCTCGTACAAATAGGGTTGACAGCTATTAATGTGTATTATAGTATTCTATGGTCAGCCATGTTGAATTTAATATTTTTAGTTTATTTTATTATGGCATCGACTTCTTGTTTTTGAATTATGAACGTTTTGATGTTATTATGAAAGTACCAAAGTTACAAAAAGTTTTCTTCAAAGATTTATACTTTATAATTAAATTATATAACTTCAAAACAAAACACAAATAGGGAAAAGTTTACTTCTATTGTTTTAAGTTTAATCGTCTTTTCCATTTCATTTCCAGATTTTATTTATTAAATTTCACCAGTCATTTATATTCACTAAATTTCACTTTTTAGGTTAGATTTTAACACTCAACTTTAATTTATCTTTAGTTAATGTGTGTGTTTGAGTATTTTTGCATAGATTTGTTATTTTTGCATTAATATATTCAGCCGTAATTAACCGAATTATCTTTAATTAAATTTTACATTTCCTTTTATATCAAATTCCTCAAAGTAGTCCGCTGACTGTTTAAACTTTAACAGAAGCCGGATTTCAGTGTTCAGGCTACTATTTAAAGTTCCGCGGTCAAAATGTGACCAGAAGGACCCTTGCTGTGCAATAATTATAATTCAAAATGGTGACCTGTTCTACCACGTTTACGTTTCTGAGCTATGTTTAATTTTTTATGATTTAATCTCATTAGGAAGTTACTTAAAAATCTATTGCAAAATATGGATAAATAGATCATGTATTTTATTGACAACCTAAATATATTTATCATTAATCAATAAAGGTTATCTTCAAATATGTACTTGAATGACAACAGAAAGTGGAGGACGTCTTATATTATCCGCAAGGAATAATGATGTCTCGTTATTCTATTATCAGTCGTCATAGCTACGAGTATCGTATCGTAAGTGGTCCGCTAAACAGCTGTGTTATTGCCGTTTTTGTATAATAAGACTTAGGGTCTTCCTAAACTAGCACATTCATCCGATTTGAAGTTGTTTTTCTTCTAGAATAAGTTTGATACAGTCCACCTAATGAAATAGAAATAGCAAAAGATTTTTTTAAATTCAATATAGATCATAAATAATACATAATGAAAATAACCGTAATGTTTAATTTATCTTTAACAAAATATCTCTATCTTGGGAAGAACCAGCAAGATTTTTTTTTAATTACCATTAGATGGACTGTGTATGATGTGCTCGTTTGTCACCGTAATAATATTAACCTCTCAAACACCGAGCGGCCGAATTCGACCGCTTCGATATTTCGTCAAAATAACGTCAAAAAAACAGCACCTTAACCCACACAAAACCTATATTTAGAGACTACTTTTTTATGAAGAAGTTTGGCATTATAGAATCAATATGAAATTTTGAAAAAGGGGTATCGCTTGGAAAGCGCGTTTTTTTTTAGTCTTTATTAGAAAGACGCTGCTCCCAATTTCATGTTTTTTTTTTCCTCCTTTTGCCTTTTACGACACGGGGTAGTGGATATTCTTCCACCGTCACTACTTGATACATTGATTATGCATTGACAATAAAAATATTGATGCACGGAAATAAAAATATAGGATAATATTACATAAACAACTGAATTATAAATGGAAGCTTTGTGACTGCAACGCGGCGAAAATAAATGATTTTATTAAAACTATAATAGGCACAACGGGTGCCATTAAATACACATTCGTGAAATGAATTTTGAACAAACGTAGGTTAATGAAACATATCATATTAAAATATTTCAAACAGTTGTAAATATTTTTGTCATAAAATGATTTTTATCCTCTGTTTTAATGTCTCTATTGTGTACTCTATTGTGAGGAATCAGAATTTATCAAAAAAGGCACGTATGGCAATTCACAATGCTATTGCTGTTGGTCACTACTTTAACGTATGGTAGTGAAAGTTGGGTGTGGCAGAAGAAGCACGAAAGTAGTATAAACGCAGTAGAAATTATGCGGTCGTTAAGGAGTATGTTATGGCTGAATCTGAATGACAGGGTGAGAAATTGCGTGATAAGAAATAAATGTGGTATGCAAGATGATGTTGTGACCAGGATTAAGAAAGGAATGCTTCGGTGGTTTGGTCACGTAGAAAGAATGAATGAGGAAAGAATGACAAAGAAAATATATGTTGCAGAAGTGAATGGCAGAGTCTGAAAGGGACGTCCTAGGCGAAAATTTATCGACCAAATTAGCGATATATTTAAAACCGGCCAAATTAGGAGTACCCTTAACCGACGGGCATGTATGCGTAGGTATATGGATGTGAAGGAGGCGAGAGAGGTCTGTCAGGATCGTGCCAAATGGAAGTCTATAGTATATGCCTACCCCTCTGGGTGACAGGCGTGAGTGTTTATGTATGTATGTTTTAATGTGTCCTGTGCTCTTGTGTCATTGATATGATAGTAATAAATTGCACATGGGTAAACTTGTAGGAATCATTTCGCACTTTAAAATAAAACTTCGTTTTTGCACTTGCCGTTGTATGGCTTATAATAGGTATGCTCTGCTCTACCATTTTTACATTAATAATATTTCTCTATGTATATATATTTTAATTTTTATTGCTTTTATTGCAGAATATAAGCCAGGTTGCTAGATCCTGGCTTCATATTTAAATTCTGAATCTGGCTTCAAATTTACTCGAAATTTTTCGCATGAGATATCTAGAAAAATATCTAACTTTGCTCTCTATCTATTGGTAAACTTTTATTTCATTGGTTCAGTCATTAGAAAATTTAGCCCGGACAGACAGACAGACACTTTTATTTATATGTATAGGTTATGTATGTGTATATGCGTAATAAAGTTTGTTCATTAAAATTAGTTCACAATAGGCGAAGATATCACGCAACATACGTACAATAATACAGTCGAACTGAGAACCTTCTTGTTCGAAGTCGGCTGAAAATCATGATATAAAAAGGTAGGCTTAGCGCAACAAGGCATTCTCTCCCATTCTCTCTTTAGTTAATACTGCTTTTAAAACTTGCATTATTCGAAGAAAACAATATACAGTGTTCTGTTCCAAGAAAATTCTCATGTTTGGAACTTTTGTTTCATTTAATATAATATTTGTTTTGTTAGTGCTTGATATTTAGAAACAATTTCCAAAACATTTAAAGGCCAAAGAGAACTTAATGAGAATTACAACGTTAAATGTAAAATCATAAGCCACAAACGTCTCTAATTAAATTTGTTTGTTTTTAGGGTTCCGACCGAGGCTTAGTGGTTACTTCAACGGGGCCCAGTCAGTGGGCTGTATCGCATGATCCGTAATAGGTAGAAAGTTGAAATTTTCAAAGAATTTGTATTTCTATTACCACTATAATAAAACTAAATAAAAAAATAAAAATTGGGCTCCCTTAAACGGATGGTCATGCTCTTCACCTCACGCTCTAACGGTGTTAAACCAGTTACTGGTACCTTTCCTACGCCACATAGTACAAAATTGAAACACATCATTAAAACAATTAAACATTTACATTACTTAATACATTAATAAAATATAAGACATAATATCGCTATTTCATAATATATCGCAATATAATAAATAATATCGCAATTTTGTATAGTCATAAAACTTAAAACGTTTAATACAGTTTTCTTAATACAATTTCCATCAATATTTTATCTCATCTCATACAATGACATAGTTTTTCCTATCTTATACAATTAGAGAGTTTAATGCAAGAATTAAAACTTTAAACAGGTCTTTAAACAAAACTATAAGCAAAATTTCTTCTTAATATATTGTTTTATACTTCCAATAATTCGGTAATTTATCACTAAAATAAAACATTTCTATCATATTATTCTAATAAAATATTTAGCTAAAATATTAACAAGTCGTTATTATCTACATTTTAAAAACTTTTAATAAAAACAAATAATATTTAATTATATTATTTGATATTTTTATAGGACAGCAGACTTGCCTTCTTTCTTTATGCTAATCACCTATACAAGTTGCCGGACTGATAATTTTGCACGACTATCTGGATCCTATAGGAGGCTCTTGCCATCCTTTTATAATATTTATAATTATCCTTGTTTTACTCATACACCATTCCACTTTAGCATTAAACTCTCCTTATCTAACACATTGTAATGCCTTATCAGTGATTAATTCATAATTCATAATTATTTATTTGCATTGAATGTAGGTAGATATTACAAGAGTATTATTAAAACATAAAAGTTCCTATACATTCCGCCTTATCGAGGCATGCAAATTTTGACTAAAAAGATATAACAGGTTTTTTTCAATTATTGATGAATTTAACGTTATAATGTAATATAAAAATGTCCAATTGATAATAAAATAAATGTCAAAAGATTAATTATACTAAAAACAATGTCACTCAATCGTTTTTAAATCTCTTTAAAATCTCAAAATATAAATGTTCATGTGTAAAAGCAGTAAAAATAACTAACTAATAATTATTCTATAACTATCGAAGTCCTTTATAAACTCACAGCAAAAATTTCAAGCATTTTTAGATACAGATATTTAAATAATATGTAATTTTATTTTGATTTTTGTGATCAAGATACTCATTAACAGTATAAGAAACAATTAAGTAAAATCCATTAATGAAATTTGTTTTTTAACTTTGTCGCTGGGAAATTTTAAACTGTGGGGTAAAGACTTAAATATTTTAATCGCCATTATGCATGAATTTTTTTGGAAGAGCATCAATTTACGTTTCGGAAAGTATATTCTGTTATTAGATTTTTTCACTTAAACTTCTGTCTTTTTAAAAATATTCCTTGGGAAGTATTCAGGGAATTGCTTGACAAAAATCGCGGCTTGTTTTATATACATATATGCGAGTGGCGGCACTTTTATTTCTTTAAATAATGGCTTGCACAATGTCATGGAATGTGCTCCACAGATTGCTCGAATGCATTTTTTTTGGCTTTTAAATACGCGTTCTATTTCAGAACAGTTCCTCCATATCAGATGTCCGTACTGCAACTTCTATGAAACGTGATAGACGCTTAACGCTTTGGCAGATGCTATTCCTCGAAGTCGGCGAAGTACAAATACAAATCTGTTTAATTTGTCAGATATCGATTGAACATGCATTTTCCAATTACAATTATTGCCAATAGTAATTGTAACATTTTATTAAAATCAAAAAAATTTATAATTAAACATCCAGTAAACATTAATCAAAATACTTAAAGCGATAAAATGTTTTTATTTCTTATTTTTATCGTATTACATAGCCGATTCCTATGTGACGCATGAATCTTAGCTAATACAAATAACCTTTCTGTAGTCTTTTTTACCCAGAAATTTATAAAGTTTAATATATTTTTATTAAATAAAAAATAATAACTCGCGTCGCCAACAGTCTTCCCCATGTGCGTAAGTACCGTTATTTGGATGGCGTCGCGGGTGCCTATATATATATATATATATATATATATATATATATATATATATATATATATATATATATATATATATATATATATATATATATTACTTATCCCTTTCTAGTTGTTACCTTGACGTTGTGACATTCCTTAGTCCACTCAATAGAGTAAAGACGAAAACCCGACTTCAATTTACTGAAAGAATAAAATAATTTATACATAATATGAGCTTCCGATGTCGGGGCTAGATCGGATATTAAATCTTATATACATTATGTCTTAGCACCGCTCCTTAAGCTATTGCATCATGTGGAAATTATTTTATTATTTTAGTTCCAATAGTATCAAGATAATTCGTGCTAGATACCATCAGCAACGTTGCGCTCACAGCGAGGTACCAAACTATCAAATGAGATATAGATCTCCTCGGAATGCCTGTATTCGTGATGACGTCCATAACTCTAGTGTGATCATCCTTTCCTGGCAACATCCGGTGAATTTTGCCTCGCGGCCATCGCGGTATTAAGACGATATTGCCCACTTACGGCTCTATAAACCCGCCATTATCGCCCGTCCGAGGTATTAAAATTGACATATATTTTTACAGTCATCTAGATCAAAAATGAACTGCTAGCTTCTGAGCAGTCTTTCGGCTGGGTTGACCAATTAAATGTTTTTCCATAAGCAATCCAGGTGGACTATCACCACATTAAGTTTAGACTATCTAGACTAGCCATATTTATTGAAATAAATGGTACAAATTGACCGTATGCTCCGCTTCTAAGTAAATTTTCTTTTCGCGGACTTCTCTCTTTAACCGTCGCGATCAACGCAGTTTCAATTGATCTTATTAATTTTTTTCAAGCTTTCCTTAGATGTGGTGCTCCAGGTGGTATAAATTTCCAATTAATATATTTCTTGAAAGATTCGTTTTTCATTCTCTTATAACACTCGATGCAAGTATGTATTAGCTCTTTATTCGCAGATTTGAAATCCGTTCCGTTATCGCTGTAAATGACGGAAGGGTTTCCTCTTCTGCCGATAAAATGCCTTAACGCCATTATCATTGACGCTGGTGTAAATGATGCTGCTTATTCCAGATGTACTGCTCTGGTAGTCAGACAGGTAGACATGTGAATAAAACTTCCCAACATTCCTCATATCGTCTTTCCACAGATACATTCATGGGGCTGATAATCTATGGCAAAACCAGTGAAAGGTGGCTCGTGGTAAGCTATTCTCTCCAACGGAAGGTTGCCTTGCGGTACTAATGGCACTAATTGCTTCAAATTATAAGTCTAACACCACTGACAGTTGTGTGAAATACTACGAACAGTATTACGTATACAATTTTTTTATAGTATAGGGTGACAAACGAGCACACAGTCCACCTGATGGTAAGTGGTTGCTGTGGCCCATAGACATCTACATCTATCCTCCAATATCCTATAACCAAAATGCAAATGCGTTATCTCCCGTGAGAACATAGATGGAATGTCCCCTTTCTAGTAAAAAGGGTCTCCGGTTCTCTACAATTACCACATTGAACACAGCATCATTAAGCCACTATTTTACGCTGGTATTCTGTGAGAGCGTGGTCCTTCCCCGGTTGAGCCGACCCATTCATGCTACAAATACCTAACTAAACTAACAAACTAACCTATGCGTGCGTCCTTAATATATTATAGTTAACGTTTAAGATGTAAAAAAATGCTATTATATTCTATTCTCTTATGGAAGTAACACATTACATTTTAAAGCTGTTTCCAAAATACCCTACCATCCCTTTACCGAACTTTATGCTAAATAAAACCCGTTCTTTACATTTCACATAAAAAATTCAGAGTGTGGTCTTATTTATATCTGGTAAAGGAAAAATCCGTAAAGGTAAATCCTATGTTATATTTATACCTCTTTGGTAAGCTCCAAAAACTCCTTAGTATAATACCGATGTTTCGACAATGTATCTATAAAAATATTATCTGTACAACGATTTACGGTGTTGTCTTTCGTAAGCGACTTACGTATTGTTCACTATGAGATTTTTCTCACTTTGAACTGCCTCATAATGAATTAATCCGTTGAAGAAACATGTTTTGCATTCCCGTTAGTGGTGTGTGTGAGCAAACTCCAAAAAAGAAGAAGTTTTACACAATAATTTCCTCAATTATTAACAATATTTTCATCAGTTATAAACCAAGGGGTGATACGATATACATTTGTAGAAAATATTCATATAATATACTTATATTTAAATATAGGGTGAAAAGTAAGTGATATATATTATAATCCATAATCTACTCAAAAATTTAAAAAAACTAACTGATCTCATAATGTGAAATTATATTTTTATAGTTCTTTAACTCTGAATGATAATTCCGCCAACACGCAGTAGAAAAATGTTGGTTTATTTATGCCATGATTTCAAACTTAAATTTCATAGACTGGTAATAGAGCGAAGTTTAATCCGCTATACAACCTATATACTTGCTTAAACGCTGAGTATTAGTTTATATACGTGGTAGAGCCATGCTGCAGTTATATTAGAAGTATAGTTGTAGCACGAATGGGTCGGCTCGACCGGGGAAGGACCACGCTCTCACAGAATACCAGCGTGAAATAGTAGCTTAATGCTGCTGTATTTCATATGGTGAGTGTAGAGAACGGGAGACCCTTTTTACTGGATACGAGGCATTCTATCTTAGTCCTCAAGGGTGACAACGCATCTGCATTTTGATTCGTAATCGAGGATAGATGTGGATGTCTATGGGCCACAGCAAACACTTACCATCAGGTGGACTGTGTGCTCGTTTATCACCCTATCCTATAAAAAAAAACAGTCCACCTGATGGTAAGTGGATGCTCCCCGTAGACACTTACTCCTAAATCGTTAAAGAATGAAAATTGAGATCTGTAGTCACGCTTGCGATTTAAAAAAATACCTCGTTCTCAAAATCGCCTCCGATTCTCTGCACTTATACGAAACACAACAGCATGATGCTGCAATTACAAAAAAAAATTGCAGCACTCTTCAATTCCGCTGTAATGCATTGGGTGAGATAGAGACTTCTCTTTTCCAAAATCTTCTCTGAAATGACCCGTGTCTCGTCTCGTGTCGTGTGTCTAGCAGTGAAATGCTGTTACTTACCACAATTTACAAGAAAAGTATTGAGTATGAGGTTTTTTTTACATAAATATATAACGCAATATCTTCGTCAATTTTGAACTGATTTTTATTTCGCAACTTCATTCATTTCTCAGCTTCAGACACTGTTAGGTAGAATAGCCGTGTCAGCATTTGAGAATATCCACTACCCCATTGTCTTCCCACGAGTGTCGTAAGAGGCGACAGAGTGAGACAGGCAGGAAACGAGCATCAGCATCTTCCAGATAAGAGCAATTATACAATAAAAATCTGCGGCTGCCAACTCACTCGCCAAACTTGGCAACTATGTCAAATATCCCCCATGGGAAACGTCACATACAGACGGCCCCCAGTCCCGACGGCACAGCTATTCCTGGCTACGGTGGCGATCATAGTAACGGCGGGTCAGGGGGTGCTAAGAATCTCCGGTGGAGGTATGGTTGCTACCTAAGACGACTCGACCTGGAAACATATAACACACGCACACTGAAGACTGAAGAGAAGATCTTCAGTGTGGGTGTGTTATATGTTTGAAAGAAGAGGTAGATAAGTTGCGCTGGCATATTATAGGATTAACCGAGGTCCGAAAAGAGGGAGAGAAATCGGTAATCGTCGAATCCGGCAACTTGTTCTAACACCGAGAGGACGAACATCGGTCCCGAGGACGTGTCAAATTTATCGTCCACAAGTCTCTTGTCAACAACGTTGTAAAGATTGCAAGTGTGTCGACGAGGGTCGCGTACCTAATACTCAGAATCACCAAACGGTATTCGCTGAAGGTCATATGGGTTTATGCACTTACCTCGGCACATCGTTCCCCCAAAACCCACTAAACAGTGTTGATTGTAGAGTTTAACGTAAAATTAGGCACAAGAGAAAACAGTGAACTGAATGTAGCGAAACTTGAAATAGATCAACGAAACCCAAGGGGCCAGCAGCTGGCCGACTGTATGGAGAAAGGGGGATTCTTTATGATGAAGTCTTTTCTCTAAAAGGGGCCCCACATAAAGTGGACTTGGTCGAGCCAAGACGGTTCGACAAAAATGAGATTGACTTTATTATGACGATCAGACGACAACTGTTCAGTGATGTCTCAGTGATCGCAGGGGTGAAAACCGGCAGCGATCACCGAATGGTGACAGGCACACTGAACCTTTACGTTAAGTTGGAGACGTGCCTTCTAATGAAGTCAACGCTTCGTCCCCCTCGTGCGCTAATCCAGAGTCCCGAAAACATTCAACTGGAATTACAAAACCGTTTTCAGTGCTTTGAAGACTGCAATGCAGTGGACGATATGAATGACAAGCTCGTAGAAACTGTCCATACGTTCGTAGCTAAGTTCAGTAAGACCCGCCGCAAAAGAACACAAAAAACACTCTTAATCTCATGGTTGTTAGACGGGAATTGAAACAGCAGTCTTGAGCTGATTTGACAACATAGGCAACTTCAATACATCTCGTGTTAAAGAACTGATTAAGCGGTACCAGGGCTCCAAAATCTTTGACAGAGATCTATCTGCCGAAAAAGGCAACTGTCGAAGCTGAAGAACGAGTGTGACAGCATCGTTTCCGGTACATATTTTCTTGAGATTTTAAATGGGATTGAGATTTTCTACGGGCAGTTGTATACGTCATCGTTAGAGTCACATGCAAGTGTGAGTAATGATCCAAGAGCAAGTCTTATCTGACACTATTCCGATGGTATTCTGGACGTCAGTCTGAGCGAGATAAGAATGGCTCTCCAGCACTTTAAGAACAACAAATCCCCAGGCGAGAGTGGAATTACAGCGAAACTTCTGAAAGCGGGTGGAACACCGGTACTTGATGTCCTTCAGAAGCTCTTCAATTCCGTCCTCCACAGTAGCACTACTCCAGAGACGTGGAGCAGAAGTGTGGTGGATTTTCTTCAAGAAAGGCGACAATGCTCTCTCGAAGAACTACAGACTGATTTTCTTTCTGAGCCGCGTCTACGTCCTGTTTCCGAGAGTCATTACGAATCGTCTTGCACGCAGTCTCTACAACTTCCAGCCTCCGGAACAAGTCGGTTTCCGAAAAGGCTTTTGTACCATAGACCCGATACGTACTTTTTAGCAAATTGTGCAAAAGACCAAAGAGTACAATCTGCCACTTTGCCTTCGATTCCGTAGAAATTTGGGTGGTGCTACAGCCCCTTCAGAGTTGTAAGTTGTTCCCAAGTTGACTGTCGGTGTGTCGAAGTGGTAAAGTATTTGTATGTTAGGGTTAAGTTGGCTATAAGAGTACAGAACCAGAGTATGAAACCTATCCAACTGCAAAGTGGTGTAAGACAGGGTGACGTTATATCCCCGAAACTCTTCACCGCTGCACTGAAAGACGTTTTCAAGCTACTGGACTAGAAAGGATACGGTACTAACATCAATGGTGAGTGTATCACTTACCTTCGGTGACCCGACCATATAGTTCTAGTGGTAGAATCACTTGAGGAATTAAGCACTATGCTAAATGACCTCAATAGTGCCTCCCAACGGATAGGTCTTAAGATGAACATGGACAAAACAAAGATCACGTGTAAAGTCCATGTCACACTTATGTCGGTAATTGTTGGGAACACTAAGCTGGAGTTTTTAAAATTTGTTGACGACGTGGGACAAATAGTCTGATTAGGTAAGTCCAACTTCGGCGGAGAGGTCAATCGATGGATCGAGCAGTGTTAGGGAAATTTTGACACATCTTCTTGTCAACTATACCTCAAAACCTGAAAACGAGACTGTACAACCAGTGCATGTTGCCAGTGATGACTTATGAAACTGAGACGTGGTCCTTCACTGCTGACCATATGAGCTGCTCAAGATCTCTCAGCGAGTTATGGAGAGGGCTATGCTCGGGGTTTCTCTGCGTGATAAACTTGGAAATGCCTTTTGCCTAATGGCAAGGCACGGACCGCGAACTCAAAAAGGTCGTGGGTTCGAATCCGCCATTCGACTACTGTTGTGAACCACTCGTAACACAAGCAATTTAAGCTTACCACGAATGGTTGAGGGAAATATTAGTAATGATTATAGCATTGATAATATTCTTTAAAAAAAAAGTAAAAACAAAAAAATGAGAATATCTGCAGTAGAACCAGAGTAACCGACATAGCACATTAGATTAGTAAACAGAAGTGGTAATGGGTCGGCCACAAGCTCGAAGAACCGATAACCGATTGAGAAAAAAGGTTCTCGAGTGGCAGCCTCGTACCGGTAGGCAAAGTGTAGGGCGAGCCCCACTAGATGAAGTGACGACCTGGTAAGACATGCAGGAAGTTAATGGATGCAAGTGACTCACGATCGTGCTTTGTGGCATTCCTTGGGGGAGGCCTATGTTCAGCAGTGGACTTGTGAAAGGCTGTGTTGATGATGATGATATGAAGGTAGAAATTATTTTATTCTTTTCAATTCTGAGAAGTCAGCCTTAGCATTTTATCAAAGGGTTATTTAATATATTAAAGTTCAATTTTTATAAAAATTATTATTATTATAAAAATTGAACGCGGGCTCTAAGACAAAAGTGAAAAATTTAATTTTGAATTTCATCGCGCCCTAGATCTAATAACTTTTTCTAATAAACTAAAAACTTTAGTTTACCCGTTAAAAGTTTTCCTCTCAATCGTAAAAACACGAGCAGAAATTTTACACTTATTTTATTAATACCAATTTAAAGAAAAGAAATCATCTAAGGAAGTTATTATCTTCGGAAAACATATCCTAAAGTAATTTTGTACAGAAATCACTGAAACTTTCACATTGCGAACAAAAATATTATTAACCTATTTTCAGTATTTTTTTTTATAAATTGAAATGAAAAACGAACTTACAGCCCACCTGATGGTAACTTTCTGCTACCTGTACATACTACCCATTCGCAGTTAAGAATCAGAATGCAGATGCGTCGTTACTCTTGAGGACTAAAGTGGAATGCTTCGTTACCAATTAAAATGGTCTCCCGTTTAGTCAATCACCCAACGAAACATAATATTTTTATGTTGCTACTTCACTCTAGTATTCTGCGCAAACGTTATATGTCTTGCATTTGGGCTGCACTCATAATGAGCTGCATCGAGGCTGCACACGTTATTCTAAATAATAAAGCAAATTTATATTTTGTGTATTTAAAAAAATGTTGAACCATCTCCCCCCTTAACACATATACACAAGTATGGAATATGTAAACGGCACCAGTGCACTTCAGATTCGACATATTTGTAGCAAATGAATTTTTGTAGGAACTATATGACATTGATGAGAGAAATATACCTAAATAATTTCTAATTTAACCTCTCAAACGCCAAGCGCCCAAATTTGACCGCTTCGATATTCCGTGATAGCTCCTCTACACGATGGGCCAACGTTGGCCCAGCGAGATGGCGACATTCAGTTGTGATCGAAACGTTCTTCGAGATGGATGTGGAAGAATTAGCCGCTGCGGCAATATATTTATACAACATGTCATTTTTATTGTCTTTTTTTAATGTGCACAAGAATAGTTATCAAAAAGAAATTACGTAGAAAATGGTGGATATTATCTTCTATCCATCGCAATAGAACTAAATACGTCCTGAACAAATTTAGTTTTTTTTAAACAAAAATAATTATAACTAATGATTAATAATTTAATAAATTTTTAGTAATTAATTAGTAAAAATAAATAAATAAAAAATAAAATATGTAGGTGTATGTTCTGATTTTAGTAGCTCTATGATTAAAATTTTATAACTTTATTAAGTGGCCACATATTCGTCATTTTTAATTAGTTAATTAATAAACAAAGCACGAACGTCCACACGCAACTGTCGAAAGCGTGGAATGGGCCACGTGTGGATGCGTACCACCATCGCTGGCCCACTGCCTTTGATGTGCGGCGGAAAAACCGACACCGTCGCCATCCCCAAGACCATCGCATGCGCCATAAGCCATCCGACACAACTACGCCCTCCACACGCTGGCCCATCATAGTGGGCCATCGCGTTGGTCCAACGTGTAGAGGGGCTATCAAAATTCAAGAGGTCAAATTTGACCGCACCCACAGCACTTAAACCCATAATTACTTATATTTAGAGACTACTTTTCTATGAAAAAGTTTAGCATTATAGAATCAATATGAGATTTTCTATTCTCTAGTTGAATAAAAAAATAGTTAGTCTATGGATATTAATTTATATTCTACGTTCATTACGTACACCATTTTCATTTGGATGTTGTTGTGTTGATTTTTGGATTTTTCTAGTATTATTTATTATTATTTATCCTAGCGTTTCACTATAAAATTGTTACAAAAGTTTTTGTGTGAATATAATTTATCTTTTTACGTAAATAATTTCAAGATATAGAAATAATTGTGATTTTCACGCTGCCGACATCCGCTTGGTATATTTTTTTGTGATCTAAATACAACAAAATCTTTTTGTAATGAAGTAAAACCCAACTTTTTTTATACCACATGATAGAGAATTTTGTACAGATTTTATAATGCCAATGCCAATGCCTTTTTCGTAAAAAATTAGCCTCTAAATATAAGTTTTAATGGTTTTAAGTGCTGTGAATGGGTGCGGTCGCATGCTACCGCTTAGGATTTGCCAGGCGCATGCGACTGCATGGGGGGGGGGGTTATGTTATTGGAATTGAAGGGTTAAACGAAAACCATTTAGTGGCGACGTAACAATATCGACTACCCTATATCGTACGTGGTTGTCCTAATAAGCAACAGATGCAAACAAACCAGGAGGTGGGCATCAGCATCTTCCTAGTAACCATTAGAAAAAAAATTTGATTGCCAACCTATGACAAAAATCCCCTCACGAGACAGTTTCGGAGGAGGTCTATGATTAATAATGAACTTGCTAAGCTTTAATGAATTAATGACATCTCCTAATCATTTAAAATATAAAATAAAATTAACAAAATGAAAAAAATATTGGGACTATTTAATTTTGTTAATATTTTACAGTAATCCATTACAAAATCCCAAATAACCTTATACCTTTTTAACAACTGACGACGAAATTGGCTGAACGCAGATGACCTTTTAATTAAACTTCTCCTGTTTTGTGGTGCGCGTTAATTGAGGTATCCATTATTATGCTTTAACCTGAGTCGCAAACGAGTCCAAAATTAAAGTAGAAAAGCAATTTTTGCATACGAGTAAAACTTTTTTAACACAAGAACAACAATAACAAAATGAAAATTTTAATCAACTTTTCTTCGTTTCATAATTCACTATCTGTGCCCGGTACGCGTGGAAATATGTATCTTTTTTGTCAGAAACATTCCCAGTTTTCATCACAGCTTGATTAACTGCCGCGATAAAACTTAACTCATTTGTATAGAATAGAGAAATAAATAAACTAACAAATATTTATTGTGTCAGAATCCCTTCGAGTACGCGTAAACTACACGCCAAAGATTCATCAGTCAGATAAACGGTACAGGAACGCATAAAAGACGAACAATACAAACCGTCCACTTCATCCATTACAGTCTATAAAAGTCCGATGCTGAACAAATGCCTGCCCATAGTTGCCTCATAGGAGAATTTCGCGTTTTGCAACCGTCTTTTATTATATTATTTTAAGTTGATATTTTGTTTTGTTATGTTGAGAATCTGCTGCCTAGTTTCTGTCTTAGTCTCCTTCTGTCGCCACTTTTTTTATAGAATAAGAGAGACAAACGAGCATACAGTCCACATGATGGTAAGTGGATGCTGCGGTCCATAGACATCTACATTTAACTTCAATTAAGAACCAAAATGCAGATGTGTTGCCAGCCCTGAGGACTGAGATGGAATGCCTCGTTTCCAGTAAAAAGGGTCTTCGGTTCTCTACACTCACCATACGAAACACAGCAGCATTAAGCTGTTATTTTACGCTGGTGTTCTGTGAGGGCGTGGTTCTACCCCGGTCGAACCGACCCACTCGTGCTGCAACCACAACATAGCTGCAGCATGGCTCTACCACGTGTAAGCTTATGACACCCACGGAACTATATGGGTTGTGAATATTCTTGTGCCACCACTACTTGGTAAAAGTAAGCAAACAAATATATAATGAAGAAACATATCGATATTTATTATTGTAAAAAACCTTCGAGAACTCGTACAAAACAACGCACTCAAATTCCATCGTCAGTAAAGGACGTATAGAAAACGAACAAACATATATTTATTTTCTGTCGGACCTTCGCGAGTACGCACTCACCAACTCTCCACAGTTTGGTCGTAATCAGTAGAGCACAAATAAGCAAATAATCATTTTCATATTTTAATATATTGGCATTTAACTGCATGTTTAAGCCAGTAATAGTGCGTCTGCGTAATTTTGCTAGGGTAAATGTAGAATCGCTCCAACATGATGCTTTGCTTTTAGACTGGAGCGATACATTTAATGCAGAGAGTATTGATGACAAGGTTACGACATTTAACTCTAATATTCATAAGCTGTTTGACAAATACGCACCTATTCGTGAGGTTAGGTTAAAGCGCGCGCCTGGGCCATGGATTACTGAAAATATCCGTAAGGTCATGTCTAAGCGCGATCAGATGTTAGGAAATTCAAGCAGAACCGTTGTGAACTCAATTGGACAAAATTCAAAGCTGCGAGAAATCGATGTAATCAGATGGTACGAGCCGCTAAACGCCGCTATATTCACCATAATATCATGAACTCTTCTATGGCTGATACATGGAAATTTCTCCGGACGATCGGGGTCGGTAAACCTACGTGTAACGTGGACCCTGCAATCATTTCTATAAGTGACCTAAACTTACATTTTTCTTAACTACCCAAATGGAGGCTTCTGTTAAATCAAGTACTATTTCTTATTTGAATTCCATGCCACAATCTCGTAACTGCACATTTAATTTTTCTCCCGTTGCTTATGAGGATATAAAAAAGATCATCTATTGTATTAAGTCTATGGCAATTGGCTTCGATGATGTGAATAGACTCATGATCACCTTAATTCTAGATAATGTAACTCATGTTATTACTCACATCATTAATCATTCGTTATTGACTGGGGATTTTCCTACACTTTGGAAAAAAGCATTTGTTATTCAGCTGCCCAAAATAAATAACCCCAGTTCTTTCTCTCACTTTCGCCCAATATCTATTCTCCCTTTTTTATCTAAAGTTCTTGAAGCTATTGTCCACAAACAAATTTCTTGTTATATTTTCAAAAATAATTTTCTTAGCACATTTCAATCTGGTTTTAGGCCTGGGCACAGTACAACCACACCTCTTTTGAAAGTTACAGAAGATTTTCGTACTGGAATGGAGAACTCAAAATTGACTGTGTTAGTCCTAATAGATTTCTCTTACGCTTTTAACGCTGTTGATCATGATATTCTCCTAGCTGTACTTCGTCACCTGGGATTCTATTCGTCAGCACGGGACTGGTTCTCGTCATATCTTCGGGGTCGTCAGCAGGCTATTCGAGTGGGTCAGATCGTCTCTGATTGGTGTTCGTTGTCTGCTGGCATTCCTCAAGGCAGAATTCTCTCTCCTCTCCTGTTCTCAGTCTTTATAAATCTCATTACATCCCACATTTGCTGTTCGTACCATCTGTATGCTGATGACTTACAAATTTATGCTCAAACTGAGGCAGCAGGTATCGATGATGTGATTAAGAAGCTTAACTGCGACCTTAACAGTATTATTGGTCAGACAGATTTGGTATTAGGGTTAATCCATCAAAGTGTCAGGCTATCGTGGTTGGTAGTTCTCGTAGATTGCCTAAAATTGATACGAAGGTGCTACCTCCTATAATTTTTAATAATGTTGCTCTTCCTTACTCAATAACTGTTAAAGATCTTGGCTTAGTTATTGACAACACCCTCACTTGGCGACCGCATATACCAGGCTGTCCCATAATGAACTGGCCTGATATAGTTCAACGCGACATGTCGCTACATGTTGTGTTGCATTAAATAGTACGTTTATCGTGCACTTAATATAAGAAACATGCATCGACAAGAAATGCTTAGTCTTAGTTTAACAGGCATTTGAATAACGAGAGTCGCGTATTTTTTCAAAATGTCGAAAACTGAGTATCGAAGTGTCATAAAGTGTCTGTTTAAAGAAGGTTTATCCCCTGCCCAAATAAAAGAACGATTGGATGGCGTGTATAAGGAGTCTGCCCCCTCCTATAGCACAGTGAAAAATTGGGTGAAAGAGTTTAGCCTCGGGAGAGAAACCGTCGAAGACTTTGGCCACGACGGTCGACCTGTGGAAGTGCTCACTCCCGAAACGATTGCTCTTATCGAAGAGGAGGTTCTGAGTGACCGCCGTTTGAAGATTAGAGAAATTGCAGCAAGGCTTGGGCTCTCTAAGATTACTGTTCATCGCGCGATCCATGAACATATTCACATGAAAAAAGTGAGTGCAAGATGGGTACCGAAACTTCTTTCAGCGGTACAGAGACAGGAAAGAGTGCGCTGCGCTTCGGAGTTTTTGGATCTTTGTGGCGAAAATCCAAAGACTGTGATCGAGCGGCTAGTGACTGGTGATGAAACTATGATCGTGCATTATGATCCACAAAGCAAGCGCGAGTCAATGGAATGGCGTTATAAGGGTGAAAAGCCCCCTAGAAAGGCAAAGGTGCAACAATCGACTAAAAAACTGATGTGCACAATATTTTGGGATTTTCAAGGCATTTTGATGGTGGATTTTAAAGACAGTCGTGAACGGCGAATATTATGCTTCTTTAATATATAAATTACGAGACAAGATAAAGGAAAAACGAAGAGCCAAGCTGTCTAAAGGTGTCCTGTTGCTCCATGACAACGCCCCTGTTCATACCGCTGGTGTTTCGAAGGATGCAGTTCATCAATGCGGGTTCACAGAAGTTCAACATCCACCTTACAGTCCAGACATGGCCCCGTCCAACTATTATTTATTTCCAAATTTAAAGCGGGACTTAAGAGGAAGAAAATGTTCAAGCGATGAAGAGTTGCAGGCGGCCGTCTTCAGTCATTTTGAGGATAAAAATGTGATTATTTTTATAAAGGTTTAGAGATGTTGATTCACAGATGTCAGAAGTGTGTTAGTATTCATTGTTATTATATTAAAAATAAAATTGGTTTCGTTTCATTTCCTTCATTGGTTCATAGTTAGGCTAATTCATTATGGGACCGCCTACGTATATGAAGTGAGCAAAAAGGTCACTCACACTCTGCGTTATCTGTATCGTCTCAAGAATTTTTTACCGATAGGGACTAAGGTGATGCTAATACAGACTCTAGTGTTGCCTATTTTAGATTATGCAGATGTTTGCTATGCTGGTGCCTCTCAAGAACTTCTAAACAAACTGGATCGACTTCTTAATAATTGTATACGCTTCATTTTCGGTTTACGTAAATACGACCACATCTCCTCTTATCGTTCTCAGCTTAAATGGCTACCTCTCCGCTATCGCAGATATTTCAGAATACTGTGCACATTATTTTCTGTTTTACCCGATCCGTTTGTCCCTGAATATCTGAAATGTAAATTTCATTATCAGGGTGATTCTCATAATCGTTGTCTCCGTTCTACGGAAAAGTCTAATCTCCATGTCCCCCTCTGTCACACTAGCTTCTTGTATAAACCTTTTACGACTCAGGCGGTAAGATTTTGGAACGAGCTACCGAGCAGCGTACGTGCAGCCACGAGCAAGGCATCGTTCAAACGCTTGCTATGGAATCATTTTCTGGCGTTGCAGGAGTAGTTTGCCGATTAACATTTTTTTATATTCTTAAATTCTACCTGTTCCCTTATCCTGTTTTTATTTCAAATATTTCATAGGTGTTTGAATCAGAAACAGCTATATTTAATTATGTATCTACTATATATCTATATATATATATATATATATATATATATATATATATATATATATATATATATATATATATATATGTATATGTATATATATATATATATATATATATATATATATATATATATATATATATATATATATATATATATGTATATGTATATATATATATATATATATATGTATATATATATGTAATAATGTATATGTTTATAACATGTAATGCAATATGTAATGTGTATGTCTACTTAAAGATGTTTTAACTCAGTAGCACTTTGTACCCACAATATCTTCTCTGCTTAGCCTGGAGGTAGACTGGCAGAGAATGCCTTGTTGCATTTAGTCCGCCTTTTTGTACTCGGTGTGCAAACAAAGCATAAATAAATAAATAAATAAATAAATAAATAAATAACTAAAACTTACATCGTTATAACGATAATAATCATCGAAACTGAATATTTTGTCTTCTTCGTTCCTGAAAGTCCTCTTTGAGACTTCTTCTTTCCGCGACTCTTGTCGGTAAATAATTTAAATGTAAATACATAATTTATTTAGTGCTGGTTACACTTCGTGTAGTGTAGGTATAAGAATATCCACTACTCCTTATCGTCCCGAGAGAATATGAAACAGGCTATCGGCAGCAGCGTCTTCCTGATAACAACCCAAAATAATAAAAACTGCTGTTGCCAACTCGCTTGCCAAGCGTGGCAACTATGGCAAATATCCGCCCATATGGCAATCTATGCGGAAGACCTATATTCAGCAGTGGACTTTAGTAGGCTGTAACGAAAACAGTAACGGTAATTAATCTGAATAAAGACATTATCAATTTTCCTTTTTCATCATTAACCTACAAAAGGCTAAAACTTTACAAAAGGCTTCGAAGACAGACAGAATTTGTCTTAATCTTAACGGTAACCAGGCGGATTGGCAGTTGAAGTTCTAGACTGCTTACATCTTTCTTCCTTGGCACTGTTCCCATCGTATTAGATTGCAAAAATGGTTACTCATATTTTTCATTTTGAAAGTTACCACCACAGTGGAATTTTCTCTCGTATCGTGGAGGCTCACATAGATATACATTCAGACCTAGAACAATAATTTGTGGGAAATACAAACACTTGATCCATGTGAGATTTAAGCCTCTGGCACTTTAATGCAGCAATCAAATGTTCTTATACTTACATAGATATTTAAACACATACACACATAGTGTACTTTTAACTGTTACGTTCTTGTTAAAGAATCTCAATCATCAAAAATGATAATAGTAAAAAAAAATCGATCAAGCTCTGGTGGTTCGTATGTAGAAGAAAATTTAGAAAATTCAGCATAAGTTTTTACTGTGAAAATGAAAATATTCCTTTTAAATAATAATTCATTAATAAACACTAAAAAAATCAAAGTATCCCTTATCAAAATTTAAATTCCTCATGGATAACAATAGTAGATAATGATAATTGATCACAAATTGTGTGTTACGAAATAAAAAAAAATATTTATTGCTTAAAATCAGTTCAAATTCCATTCATATTGTAAAGTAAATATTGATGTTTACATTATATGAAAAGCCTGAGCCGTTGTACCTCAAGTACTAAGCATTCGCAGTACATATCACTGTACGTAAGGAACTCAAGTTCCATCTCCTACAGCACCAGCTGAATTATTATCTGCAACTTTAAATACTGATTTACCACGTGTTCGGCGGTGACGGAAAATAGGGCAAAGAAACCTTCATATCTGGCGAATAAAATACACCTTGTACTGGAGCATCGCCACGGATTAAACGCTTGATAACTCTATCAGAAATGTGACTAGGCCTGTTCAGAAAATAATCTATACCGACGTATGTTTTACACCTGGTTTGGAAGTTCTTAGAAGAAACACTTAGAGACAGAATTTTGAAATAGGAAATTTTACAATAATAATGAACAATTTTTATTACTATCAATAATTTTAGGCACAACTTGGTAAAGATTTTCCAGTAGCTACAAGTTATTTATGTATTTCTTAATAATACAATTATTAATTACTATCTATTAAATGTCAACGATCAATATAGATTTTGTCCTTCTCTCCTTAGATTGCGTCATAGGTTGAAAATATCCTTCTTACTATAGTATAATAGTGCTCTGGTACAATTTATCAGTAGGATACTATAGTATAGTGGCCCATGGTTGCGCGCTTGGTAGGCAACAGTCAAAGGCAGCTGTGGCGGCGCTGTCGTCGCGCCACAAGCGAAACACACCGAAGCCTAGATCACGCTATCAACATTCCTAATCATAAACAGCATATATAAAACATCTCCGAACTATCACTCGGAGTGTTGGCCGCTCCCCGGGCAGAACACCTCGCCCGGCGGGTGATCTCCCCTTTGCCTTCTACGGCCACACAGCTTTTATTATTATGAGCTATTATCTAAAACATTGTGCTGCCCCTCTCCTGTTTTAATTTCCCTCTGTCATCTCTTACGATACCTACGGAATGATATGGGATAGTAGATTCTCTAAGCCACCACTACATGTAGTATCATAGTAGTACATAGTAGGTAGAGTATCATAATAACACCTTTCTAAAAGTTTTTACATTTACATAATATTTTCTTAGAAGAGCACATAAGAGCTATGATAGCTAAGGGGTTTATAATCCGCTGTAAATTTCACAGTACGCAAGCAACCCGGGTTCGATTACCTTAATTAACAATGAAATCTTTAATTTTAATTTTAAGTCCTGATTTACCACGCTACCATTTTTAGAAAAATGTGAGAATACGGTCATGTCTGGAAAATAAGAAAAAAATATTTCAAAGGTATGTAAATTTCGCCAATACGCATAGGACTGCATCTCGACATCATTTCCTTGCCCTTAAATCCTCTCAGAAATGAGAGAAGGCCTGTGCCCAGCAATGGGACGTATATAGATTGTAACTTTAATTAACTTTAACACATTTTCTAGGATTTTGCCGTAATATAAGTTTTTATACATTAAAATGCTCGCTCAGACTTAATAGTTTGCTCTCTTGTTGATCTGTTTGCTTTTTTAATAGTTGCTCTCACAGAATACCAGCGTAATATAGCAATTTTAAGCTATCATGTTTCGTTTGGTGAATGTAGATAACCGAAGTCCCTTTTTACTAGAAACTTGGCATTTTATCTTAGTCCTCCGGGATGACAACGCATCTGCATTTTGATTCTTAATTTGTTTGGAAAATTGTAATGTGAATTGAGAATAAATGTATACCACTTACCATCAGATGAACTTTGTGCTCGTATATTATTCTATAAAAATCGACTTTGTATTTAAATTGATAATAAATAACTAGATTGTAAACTTACTCGAACACATCTTCAATTAAAATATCTTTAGCTACGCCTAATTCAGTTAGCTTCTCTTCGAACCACTTAAAATGTGATGGTGGTACCATTGCTTGACCAGTTATATTAAACTTTTTTGATGGTTTTCGCCAATAATCAATGAGATCGCTTTTGAGTATCTCAAATGTGTGCTGCTGCTCTTCGGTTTCGAGCTTAACATTGTATACTTTGAACCTGAAAGAAAGATATAATTTATTTTATTAAGATATAATATACGTAACGCTCACGCCTGTAACACACAGATATACGCTGAGACTACGGGCTACATTTGTCAAAATTTTACATCTCTTGTCGTCTCCAAATTGTTGTCAACAACATCATGATGATCTAATATTTTCTCATTATGATATAAAAGCAACTATCTAGTATATACGAGTATGTTATCGACCTAGGTATTAATATGGCAATATTCATAATGCCCGATATGAATAGGCAATGTGATAAAAACTATTGAAATAATTAAATTGACCGGGCTTTATGATAAAAGTTCGCTACTTATTGGTCAAAGTATTAAAAGGACAGTGTAGACTAGGTAAGGTTAGGTTTTCTTTATAACCAAACTTTATTGTCGACAAAAGTGGTATTTTAATGATTTCTTATATTTACGCGAATACTACATATTGAATAAAACTAATTTTACGGAATTTATAGCTTTTAATTTTAATATTTTTAACTCCCGACGTTTCAGGCACTTTCCAGCACCCATGGTCACGGGGGTGAGGGAAGACTAATGTGTTTGACGTCCTGATGTCATACTTAACGAATGTTACCTTCAAATTTTAATTATAATTTTTTGTTCCGAACTACGCAGTACGGCTCACAGTATCTTGAATTCTTGCAGTAGTATGCTTGCATTTGGATTTTTATTTTATTAATTGGGATACCAAGCAGATGTTAGCATCCAGCCATCTTCTCTATTACAATTAGGATGTTTATTCATTTCAATAATTAATAAACATCCTAATTCACACTTGGTAGCAATCGGTGTTCTTTTGCGAGCATTTGTAATCTATCAAATCTGATTTAATGGTTGGTACGATCCTGAACATATTGACATACTGCAGACTTTCCGGAGCGCCTATACTTTACATCAGCGATGTGTTCTTTCACGCGGGTTTTATTGATCTTTTAGTGCACTCTATGTAAATAGATTCAATCACATTCACAATCAAGCTTGTACACTCCTGCATCTTGTAGAGGAATGCATTTGGCGGATTGTAGAAACTGACTTATCTTCTTCGGCGGCTTGTAGTTGGTTCTTATGGAAGCCCGATTCAAGATGTAACCAATCTTGCCTGTGACTCATCTGACATATGATGGTATAGCAGGCACACGCGCGACTGTTTCCAGTTTCACTCTTCACTGTGAAGGAGGCGCGGAACCCGAAGCTTGTTGTCGTGTAAAACTTGTTGATGATGATGTGCTGAAGTTCGGCGGTTAGATCTTTACAGTCACAAACCCCTTGTGCTCTGTGAAATAAAGATCTTCCCATGGTAGCTAACTGTGAGAGATAGTGGTGAGATTCACCGTTTAAATATCGGTTAATATGGGTCTTTTTTCTATACAAAATATGACTGATGGTGTTATTAGGATTTCGAATGACTAAAACATCCAGGAAAGCTAAAAAAATATTTGCTTCTAACTCTATAGTGTGTTGAACTTTAGAGTTAATGGAGTTAAGCTGGTCTAAAAATCCCAAAAAGTAACTTTATCTAATAGTAAAATTGTGAAAGTTTCGTCTACGTACCACTTGTAGAATCTGAGATACACAGGTACAGTGAGAAGGGCTTTCTCCTCAAAGTCCTCCATGAATATATCGGTGACAATGGGAGATTCAGGTGAGCCCAACGCCATAACATCTACTTGCTTATAGATTTCTTCCTTTCACAATAGATAGCCAGTTGTGAGACAATGTCTGAGTATTGAAATAATACTGGTTTTTACGGAATTTATCGCGTATATTTAACTTTTTAAATACCCGACGTTTCGAACGCTTTACAGCACTCATGGTCACGGGCGGGACTGAGATGTTCAACGTCCATATGTCATAGTTAACCGCGGTTACCATAGATTAAAATTTAACTTTTGTTCCGATCTATGCAGTATGAACTTATGGTATCTTGAAGTCTTGCAGTTGTATGCTTGGGTTGGGATTTAATTTTATTTATTATAGGATCCCAAGCAGATGGCAGCACCCAGCCATCTTCTCTATTGAAATTAGGATGTTTTTTTATTTCAATAGCCTCGCGAATCATCCTTGGAAGGAATCGGTGTTCTTTAGCGAGGATCTGCGGTCTATCAAATCTGATGTAGTGACGGGGGCGATCCTGTACGTGTCCACAGACTGCAGACTTCCCGGAGCGTCGATTCTTCACATCAGCTATATGTTCTTTAACGCGGGTTTTTATTGATCTTTTAGTTTGTCCTATGTAGGAGAGACCACATTCACAATCAAGCTTGTACACTCCTGCATCTTGCAGAGGGACATTACACTTGACCGATGGTAAAAACTGACCAATCTTCTTCAGCGGCTTGAAGTATGTTTTGATGGAAGCGCGCTTCAAGATGTAGCCAATCTTGTCAGTGACTCCTCTAACATATGGCAGTACAGCAGGTACACGCTCGACTGTGGCCGGCTTCACTCGTTCACTGTGACGTAGGCGCGGGACTCGAAGCTTGTTGTCATGCAAAACTTGCTTGACATGGTGGAGCTCTGCAGCCAGGTGTTTACTGTCACAGATCCCTCGTGCTCTCTGAAACAAAGATTTACCCACGGTAGCTAGCTGTGAAGGATGGTGGTGAGAATCACCATTTAAATATCTATCTGTATGGGTCTTTTTTCAGTTATCAGGATTCCGAATTACTAACACATCTAGAAAAGCTAAGGAATTGTTTGCCTCTAACTCCATTGTGAACTGAATTTTAGAATTTATAGAGTTAAGATGGTCTAAAAATGCAGTTACTTTATCTAAAGGTAGAATTGTGAAAGTGTCGTCTACGTACCGCTTGTAGAACCTTGGATTTATGGGAGAACTAAGCAGGGCTTTCTCCTCAAAGTCTTCCATGAATATGTCGGCGACAATGGGAGATACAGGTGAGCCCATCGCCACACCATCTACTTGCTTGTAGAACTCCTCCTTCCACAATAGGTGGCCAGATGTAAGGCAGTGTCTGAGTAATACTGCATATTCTACGGGCATGTTGTTTTCTTCCAGCCTTCTAGTTGGAAATTCATTATTTCAATGTGTTGTGTTCGCGTAAATATAAGAAATCATAATGTCTGAGTAGTAATGTATGTTCTGCAGGCCTGTTGTTTTTTTCTTGCTTTGTCACAATTGAGATGCTGATGACTGAACATCAAAACTGACCTTAGTTTCATTGTCATCAAGATGTAGGTCTTTTATCTCACTTACATGATGATATAAATCCTTTGTATGTGCTCTTGTGTATTCTCCTAATGGTGACAGTATTTGTGGTAAATATTACGCCAATCTATATGTTGATGAATCACTTTTGATCACTCTGGGTGGAATGTACGGTTTGTGTATTTTGAGTAACCCAAACAACTTCGATGGTTTGGTACACGGTGGTATTATCCAATTTACGTCGAGATGTAATTTTCATTAGATTGCTAGTTAGGGTTCCGTAGTGAACTAGGAACCCTTATAGTTTCGCCATGTCTGTCTGTCCGTCTGTCCGTCCTCGCTTAATCTCTGTGACCGTTAGCACTAGAAAGCCGAAATTTGGTACCAATATGTGTATCAATCACGCCGACAAAGTGGTAAAATAAAATTGGAAAAAAATGTTTTATTAGGGTAGCCCCCCTATATGTAAACTGGGAAGTGATTTTTTTTTAATTTCAACCCTAACGTGTGATATATTGTTGGAAAGGTATTTAAAAATGAATAGGGGTTTACTAAAATCATTTTTTGATAATGTCAATAATTTCGGAAATAATCGCTCCAAAAGTAAAAAACAATGTGTCCCTCTGTAACTTTTGAACCATAAGTTTATTAAATATGAAAAAAATCTGGAAAGTAGAACTTTATAAGGACTTTCTAGGAAAATTACTTTGAACTTGGATAGAAACAACAGTATCCACTACCGGGAGTAGTTGCAGGAACCTTTAAACTCATAAGTGGGAACACTTATTGTGACGGACGGGAAAATACGGAACCCTACACTGAACGTGGCCCGACCCGCTCTTGGCCGGTTTTTTTTAAAGCACATTGGTTGTAGTGTTTATTTTGATCTTAAGGCTACAGTCTTTTAAAGTTGACTCACATCGAATCATTAGCGCCACTTTGATTTCTTTTTTTACAGCAAATTATTGTTTCAGAGTAAAATATTTTGATAACACATAAATACCCAGATTATAAGTAATGGCTAAATTTTTTTTTGGTTCATCTATGTGGTCTATGTTAGATAAATCAAACGGTAAATAGAGCTCTCTCGCACCCAACGCAATTTCGAGCTTTGTTCGTGTACCATTATAAGGCAATCGATAATAAAAAGGCGAAATCTATTCAGCGCGTTAATAGCTAAACATCTTCATCTCCAAAATGCGCTGTTTCTTTTTTTCTAAATATCTTTCATTGTCTTAAATAAGAGGTCTCAATTTCGTTAAATTTCGCTGTTTTCGCCTCATAAAAAACTATTTGTTTCATAGCAATAGCTGAAAATATTTATGCTATAATTATTTTTTTCTCAAGGGCAGGTGTTTAATTAGACAAATATTAAAAAATAATAATTTAAACCACTTTATTTCAAAATTAATAATTATTTCGATCGACCTATAAAATATTGACTTTATAAACAATAATTGCGGGCAATATTCCTTAGTAGCCGCTGAGCGGCTGTAGCGTTCAGACGTCTTGTCTGTGCCAAATTTTTGCACTTCCTCTCGCTCTAACATTCCTCTTTCTCTCTCTTTCCCTAATCTTGGTTGCGCATTGTTACGAATTGAAAGTTTCTCTACTTTATTATTTTTTGCATATAATTCTTTAAGGGTTTATAAATCATTTTGTATTTGTTTTATAACTTTTAATTTCGATATGGACCATAAACGTAAAAAATATGCTTGTACCAGAAAACGAAAATTGAAATCAAACGTTGAAGCAATGAACAGAAATAGAATTCAAAGGTAAGTTTTTTTGTGTTTCATAGTAAAATAGTTAACAACGTGCATATGTGTGAGCACTTGGTTAAATATTAGGTATATAATTAGGTAGGTACTTTTAAGAATAGTTTATAAATGAGTTGCATATTTGTACCCAGATTTTATTATAGTAAAATAGGTAAAACCTACATATTATGTAAGTTCTTCAAGGAAATATAGAAGTATTATACATTTTTGGATTGCACATGATGTTTTGTTTACAAGCGACAGTAGCCTAATGGCAGGGAGCGGACCGCGAACTCAAAAAGGTCGTGGGTTGGAATCCACCATTCGACTACTGGCGTGAACCACTCGTAACACAAGCAATTTAAGCTTACCACGAGTGGTTAATGTCCTTTTTTTAAAAAAAAAGTACATTATGTTTTTATAGAAATACTTTTTTAATTTAATTTTTAAGTGTCATAAGGAAAATTTCGTCTTTTTGATTTTCAACTAGAGATTTCCTTGTTACCGGTAGCTGCTGATGTCGAGTTAATGACATTTTTAGATACGAAAACTATTCAGTAATACACGTAGACTACAAGTAAACTATTAAGTAATATCCTCAGCATCCCGTAATTTATTGTACGCCCACTATGGCCAATTTTGGATATAATGTGGCGTCAAACTGCTTACGACGTCCAATATACGGACGTCAAATAGGAGACTTAGCGCAATGTTCGCAAATTGTCATGCTGATCACAGAAACGTCAAAATCTAAAAAAAATTGGACGTCATTTTTCTTCCTCTTTAGCTTCCTGAGCTAATTGATTCTCGCATGGAACGCTCGATGCCAATCAAAGACCCTCCATACATCATTCAAGCCATTGCGAATAAATTAAAAAAAAAAGCGCTAAGTCGTCCGTCGATGCTGCTGTACAAGAATAGTAATTCATGCATATAGGTAAATGCTATACAAAGTTACATTATACTTTAATGAGAAACTATAAATATGTGTGATAGTGGACTGTTTGTACTTATATAGAAATTATTTTGAGTTTTTTTTTTAATCTATTTTAGTATTTAGAACTACTTGACGTACTTGTCGGATTTTCGATAGTGTCATCGACTTATTACGAAACCCTCAGTGCACGACTCATTCTAGCACTTGCCAGATTCATTTGAATAATCAATAATACGAGTACATGTTATACAGGTTCTAGATGATTATCTTTTAGAAACCTTTTCAACAAAACAACAAAAATTATACAAACTTAAAATATATTTTTTTTGTGTAACGAATTTTGTAATAAAAGCATGGAACAAAAATAGATACGAGGTAGAAAATCTGTATGTGAAAATTTGTTAGCTAATTATCAATAATCCTGTATATTAGATAAATTGATACTGGAAAATCTTAGTAGAGCAACTTTCCACGCTACGGCCAGAAAGATAACTGCGGTGGCGGTACATGAAGTGGCGGGGCAGGGAGGGTGTAGATGTGTCACCAGAACGCAATTTTTCTGTTTTGCTCTGAAAGACTGGGCTCTTAATGTGCGTACTTTACAAACTGAATTGGCAATGGGCTGGTTATATCTATCACAAAAATGCCTACCATTAAATTAGACTTGTCAAAATGTTCTCTACTGGTAACCGTATTGAGGTACAGGTTTGCCACAATTTTAAAGTTAGATAAAGTGACGATTTGCGCTAGGCGACTTAACCGACTGAATGCGTAAAGCGGAGGATCAGTCTCAGTGGCGCTTCTTGAGTTATGCCTACTGCAGCAGTAATTCTTTATATATAATAAGTACATTAAACATGATAAAATCCAGTTTTAATCAAATTTAGCTTCATTCGACATTATAAAATTATGTAATTATTTTTTCCTGCCGAAATCCACTTGAAACTGTTTGCGTTGAAAGGTACGAATTTAAAGCGGCGTCCTGAAGGAAAGCGTAAACCAATAAGAAGTATTTCTTATTTTCAAATGCTTAACGATGAAATGAGATGGGACATGTTGCACTTATCAGGATGTTTTTTCTCACCGGTCTAGTGATTAATTACAAATCACAGCGACAGTCATTTATATCCACAGTTCGGTACACATCTTTCAACTACTGTGCTAAAAGGCATGCATAAATATTTTGTATAAAAAAGAGTGGGATCTCATGTGATGGCATCTAATCAATCCAGCTGCTCATCATAGACTTGCCTCGTTGGTCGTTGGTCTAGCGTTCGTAGACACGGTTGCTGATCATGGGGAGCTGGTTCAAATCTCGGGTTGGCACAAAATCAATTATCGGGATTTTTCTGTCAAGAAATTCTCAGTAGCAGCCCTGAGTCATGAATTTGGTGGTGTTTCACCCCCATGCCTCGGAAAGCACGAAATGCCGTTGGTTTTGCACCTGATCTCTCTCCGGTCGTGTCGGCTTACCGTCTCATCGCTACCACACTATGAGAGTGAAAGAGTAGATAGTGAACCTGTGGTTTTGCATTTGGACACTATAATCCTGTCCAGCGCAGGTGGCCAGTTTCCGTTAAGACTTACCGCCGTGACCGAAAGTCGGTCTGAATGACATTAAGAACAACAAGTATTAAGCAGAGAAATTACAGGTGCAATGCTGGCCTCTTAAAAATGGAGGGTTTAATAGTATATGCATTTGCATCAAGAATACTAATATATTGATAAATTCACACTTACCCAGAGTACTCTTCATTTTTGGCATATGCATTTGAAATGGTAACATGACACATTACTAAGAAAATAACAATTTTAATCAGTCCCATTTTCATTACAATGCAGCTGTAACACGACTTAAACAGTTGTGTCTTAGGTTTGATTACAGATTCTGGACATTGATATCTAATCACTTTTTTCATATCTATGTAACCAAACATTACAGGTGATAAAATATTAGACCAGTGTTATTAATTAATTATAATTTGATAAAATAACGATATCATAGAATCATGCCATGTGGAGGTTTAGACAGAGGACCCGTCTTACGGTCTCGCTCTATTGATGACAGATTACTAATAAAATCTGTAAGGTTTTTGAAGTAGGAACATGTAGATCCTATCATTAATTGAAGGATTCACTAGATAGGAGGGTTTTTGCCTATGATTCTGGGTGACTTGATAATTCGTACTTATTTCTACCTCGAACCATCAATTAATTCACCACCATGTTTTAGTTTGAAGCTTAAAATAACCAGTATTATGAACGCATCTGTGTATATAGTACATTTCATACACAGTTTGAATTCAGTAATGTAAACAAACACTAAAGAAAACACAAATACGAAGAAAAGCTATTAAGCCGCTAGTATCAAGTATCAACAATAAGTTTGGGACTCATAATGATGAAAACAATTTCATCGCTTTATGGTGGCACCTATTACACCGACGTGTAGTTTTAAAAGTTAAAGTATGCTACTTACTAAATATAATATTCCTTATAAATTTAAGTAGATTACATTAACGTATTTAAGCAAATAATTTCTGATTTTTTTTCAAAATTATCTGAGATCAAAAAAGGAATAAAATTGTAGATGTTTAATTGACAATAAACTTATACTTAACGTTAACATTTAACAACAATACGAAGCTATAACTAAAAACCGCTACCTTCATTTTCCAACGAGCACACAGTCAATCTGATGGTAAGTGGATGCTATGGCCCACAGATGTCTATACATTTCCGTATTTGATCAAGACTCAAAACCGAAGACTAATATGGAATGCCTCGTTTCTAGGGAAAAGGGTCTCCGGTTCGCTGCACTGACTATTTGAACATTACGCTGCTATTCTAAAAGAGGTCTAATGCAGTTTTAATATTTTGTCAAAAAAGTGGAGGATTTTAACAAAAGCTATAGATCTTCGACCCGATCGCACAATATCAGTAGCTTAAACATATTGCATCCTGCACAATTTTGTAACGACTAAAGGTGGATTCTGATTTGATGACACTTTATTTGACAGTCCAATACAAGGTCTACAAGGGACAGGTCTAAGAGTAACCACATGAGTCTGGAAATATGTGATTATTTTGCTAAATATTTTTCATCGCCACAAGGTTCTATCCCATGGCAATATCAAGTTATCAGTAGACAGAATGATGTTTAAAGAGAAATAATTATATAGCTACTTGATTAAAATAAATAAAGTATATTATTTACTTACATCGACTATTTTTTTTTATAGGTGAGGGTTTCTCAATCCTCCAAGAGTTTTTGGTTAAGTCTCCCAGGTATTTTCTTCATAATTTTATTTAAATAATCTGGCAATGTTTTTGCATAAAGATATGGATGAGACTTCATTTCTATAATTTAAACTCCGAGATCTACAACTCACGACATCGTATCGAGGTTCTAAAGACATAAACACAAACAAAAACGTCCGACTGCTGAGCGAGGGCGCGGCGCAGTGAATGCAGCAACGACACTTTTTTAGCGCTCGTGTGAATAATAATAAGAAGTTTCATATGGTCTTTTCCTTTTTACGCCCAACGCCCAGCGCTGAAAATACAACACACGTTCAATAAAAAAGCGTCGCGTTTTAAAAGCGCTGACGTGTGAACATACATATACTTGGGAATGAATTTGTTCTATTTCAACGCTTTTTTAACAGACGTTAAAAAAGCTCCCGTGCAAATAGGGCCTAATGCTGCTATGTTTCGTGTGGTGATTATAGAGAACCAGAGACGCTTTTTACTGGAAACTGGAGTGATAACACATCTGCGTTTTTGATTCTCATTTGAGGGTTAAATATAGATGTATGCAGGCGGCAGCATCTAATTACCATCAGGTGGACTGCGTGCTCGTTTGTTACCCTTATTCTATAGAAACAATACACGGCCTAAAGACTCCTGCATCATCACCTCATTCAGTTAAGTAGCCACCCTACCCTCCACTTGCCTGTTAAAATTACATTACGGTGTAAGAAGCGGCCCACTTTATTCCAAACTCTTACCGTGCTACCTCTTTCCTTTAAACGACATATTCACATTTAAATTTATTGCAAAACTTTGAATAGTTAGGGCTGGACGAAGCAATATAAGTTGCTTTCATTGTTTCCGGTCGTAGAAAGTTGGCACTTTTAACGATTTTCCAAGTTAACAGTAGTCTTTAAACAACTTGCTACTTTAAAGAAACTAAATATAAAAAGAAAAAGGGAAAAAAATAAAAAAAATAAATATTTCTCTATCCCGGGCTCGGAACCAGGAACCTGAGGAAGTCGCCTGATGCAATGATGCATGTATTGCCGCACTGAGTAATAGGCTATACTTGCCGACAAAAATCCGGTTCAAATAAGGATTCAGTATTATCTTTCACTGTTTTCATTTTTTAAGGCAAATAAATTTTACTAATAACACTTTATATCAGAGATGTAGGAAGGCGTATTTTTCATAATTAACTTGATGGGCGTTTCCACAGACTGAAATAATCGCATACTCTAAGAATACTGTTCTAGAATTACTTAGACTACCAAACAACGTATACTATTGAACACTTACCCCGTTGCACTACTAAAATTAACGTTCCACGAATATAAGCTTCTATTTAAAATATATAAGGTTCACTGATACACAGTTTTAATATATTTAAGCAAACCTATACGCATTTAAACTTTGAATGTCTACAAGAATTACCGCTACATAGTACTATTATTTATTTTGTCGCGAACTCGGCCCTCCGCCGTTCGTCCCCAGTTCCTTCCCTCCAATCCTTTTATCAAATTCGGAAACAAGTCCCATCTCAATTATCAAGTTAATTACCACACTTTTTATATCATCAAAGTACATATTATTCATTGTTAAGGTAGGTAAATTTTTGACAAAGTAATGTTGAATTTCATGATCTTTATTAATATTGGCCCCATTGAATATTGTAGGGCACCAAAAATACTGACATGTATTAAATACATGCCAGTATTTTTTCATTCGAGTTGACTCTATAGACGAGACCGAGCGGGCATGCCAGGACGTAGGTATCATCCTTTCAGAAAGAATGGGTCAATGTGTGTTTAAAAAAGTTTTCTTCCAGGCGCAACTTCTTTGTGGAACTAGTTATAATATAAATGAACATATCTATGGAGTATAGAAGTAAGGAGTACCAACTCCCATAGTAGAATAGTTGAAAAAGTATCTGTAAGCAGTAAATGACGGTGTAAAAACTTTCCACAACAGCGCTGGTGTAGCTACTGGGATGAAATGAACTTAGCAATTGTCGACGGTTTAAGTGTGCTGCTAACAATTTTATTTAGTAAATATAACCTCGAAAAAGTCGTCTATCCCACTAATATTTTTCGGTGCGTTCTTTAAAATTTACCCCGTAGTTATAGTGCCGCCACCCTTATTTAACGGTTTTCTATGGACACTTTTTAATACACAGTCTGTACTCGTTGCTTCTACACTCCATAGAACATATGGTTGATAATAACCCCTGGGAATAAATTGGTTGCTTCCAAGCTGTTTCTAAAACAAATTTTATAAATAGTTTGTACAATCTTTCATAATGTAAAATTTACTTTAAAAAAATTCCGCTGGGTTTCTTGCTAGTTCTTCTCAGGACAGGGGGTTTTTCTGAACCAGAGATAAAGTAAAAAATTACATCCACATCCACACTATCACACAACGCCATCTAGTCCCAAGCTAAGCAGAGCTTGTGTTATGGGTACTAGACAACTGATAAACATTGAAAAACAACTGAAAAACACTAAAACATTTTTAATACGTGGTAGAGCCATGCTGCAGTTATATTAGTAGTATAGTTGTAGCACGAATGGGTCGGCTCGACCGGGGAAGGACCACGCTCTCACAGAATACCAGCGTGAAATAGTAGCTTAATGCTGCTGTATTTCGTATGGTGAGTGCAGAGAACCGGAGACCCTTTTTACTGGAAACGAGGCATTCCATCTTAGTCCTCACGGGTGACAACGCATCTGCATTTTGATTTGTAATCGAGGATAGATGTAGATGCCTATGGGCCACAACAACCACTTACCATCAGGTGGATTGTGTGCTCGTTTGTCACCCTATCCTATAAAAAAAAAACATACTTATATATTTCTAAATACATAAATATTATAGATAAATTACACCCAGACACAGAACAAATGATCGTGCTCATCACACAAACATTTGTCCTGGGTGGGAATCGAACCCACGACCTCCGGCATAGCAGTCAGGGTCACTAACCACTAGACCAACAGGACTGTCAAATAAGTCCATAGGTACACATTTTTAAAATAAAAAAGTTGATTAAACCGCATATCGTCATATTAGATATATTATTTATGGCAAAAATACTTTTTTCAATATTAATCAAACAACGAAGAGCAGAATTTATTTCAGAAAGAATATTCGCACTTTGTTCTACTTTCCTTGTTAAACTACGACTACATAAGATACCTAATATTCTTTTTCTAATTCACTCACTCTACCGAACGCTTGTAGAGAAAATTGGAAAACTTTTCCTATCAAAGATTTCAAATTGATAGTATTTTATTGAAGATCAGTAGAAAGAATAACTTTTAGTGTTATAGAGAAAAACTTTACCATTTTTTTGGAGATCTTTTAAAAACTAATTCTGAATTAGGATTCTAGCAAGAAACAACGATAAATTATATTATTAGATTACTACAATGGCTCGAAAATTAAGCTTAATTTTTTTCATAAAATGGGGGACAAACAAGTATACGGTACACTTAATTGTAAGTGACTACTAGCACCGCCCATATACAACTGCAACATCATAGGAAGCTTTTTTGTTGAAGATCCATTAGTCGATCGTCAAAAAGCACTGTAATTACTAATTAGCCGACTCCACGTCGTGTGAAGAAAATCACTACTAGTAAATCGCACACTGGTGAACCGCCAAGCATACAGATGGTGTGAATGGTATCGCGAATTGTATCGGGATATGCGATGGTATAATTTACTGCTATGAATTAGTCGAAACAATTTCTATTAGCATTCTACTCCCTTTTCTACCGCATTTACAACGCGTTGCAAATTGTAAATGCGATAAAAATGCACAAGAATCCAACATCTCTCCCGTTCAGAGAGAACTCGGTCATCGAAAATTCAGGCCACTCTTCGTGAAAGTATATAATTTTTCTACGTTTAATGTTCAGTTTAGAAAATAAAAAAGCTGTTTTTTAAACAAACCTTATAGCAACACGGGCCTCTGGCGGACCGGAGGGTAGTAGCCGTAGCGGTTTTCGCCGATACAGAACTGTCTGTCATTTGTGTGGGGAAAATCAGCACATACAAATCAATCGTTTATGATTACGAAACCTTTTACAAAACTTTCACACACACACACGCTGCAAAACAAGATCTGCCACGTCAAGTTTACAAGAAGATGGCATTATCTTTCATATATAAACAACTTTCAATCATATTATTGCTATTTACTTCTTACTAACTTAAACATACAATAATAACGATCATGTTGTTTTGGATTCGTTTACCAACAGGCCGCTCGCCCTCATACAATATGCAGATCGGTCAAACTAACTAATCAACTCGGATAAAAACTCGGATAATGACTAATCCAAGTCATTATCCGAGTTGTCGCTGTCCCGGGGCGATACTGTTTAAATTGGAAATTAGTAAATAAAAAAAATATTTGAGTCCGCATAATATTTTGTTCATCATGCAAGACATTACTGGTATAGTTGTAGCACCAAAGTAGTAGCCGGACTAAAAACGGAATAATAGGCTATCCTCTAAGAAATGTACTAAACGCCGCTAATATGTGTGCATGCCTACAAGGCAGACATTACGGACGCGTACGCACGAGCACGCACAACTTGGGGACATTTTACGACTGTAAAACTTCTGTATGTCTGTTTGAAATGAGCATACGGTTCACCTGATATTAAGTGAATACCACCGCCCATGAACATCCGCAACACCAGGGGAATTGCAAGTGCGTTGCCGGCCCTTTAGAAAAGAGTTAAACCTACTTTGATCTCCGTTTGTCTGTCTGTAAATTAGATATTTCATAAGATAATAAATTAAATTGTACCGTATAATTAAGTCAACAATATTTAGTAAGTACAAATTACACATCTTTTTTTTAATTGAACGATCGTCACTTTGTTGTTTTGTACATGGCGTATTTCATATTTTATATAAAATCAAAGTCACTTTGTTGTATAGATTGCGTATTCTATATAGATATTTCATATAAAATAAACATTGCTGTCGCACGGATGGGCCGACTCGAACCGGGGTGATAAAATGACGTCACAGAATACCAGCGTGAAGTAGAGATTTACCTCTGCGTTTAGCTTAATGAGTGCAGGTGGCCGGAGGCCCAATTCCCCCCCCCCCCGATCAACATTGTAGCGGTGATTAAAAATACCCCAGAAGGTTACCGGCACACCTAGTGACGGAGAATCCCTCGCTGAGCATCCAAGACCAAGCTATTCTTCATATATTATACTCTTCAAGTACTTGTAACAGCACTAAGGCGACCCCTGCCACGCCATCCGTTAATTTTTGCAACATCAGGAGACTTCATTCCAACCTTAACGCTGTCCACCACCATCTGGAGACGGCGAAGACAGCTTTGCTCTTTTTAACCGAGACTCAGGTATCCTCTCCACCGAATACTTCATATCTCTCCTACCAAGGGTAACAATTAGAACATTCCTTTGTGATATGCATCTTCCCTGTTGAACCTTCTCCTGACTTCTCATCCGGACGGATATCAGATTTCCGTGAACGTCCCTCTAGGCTCATCGCACCACTGTCTTGTCCAGAATTTGGTGCTAGTCACATTAACGTCACGGGTGTAATCTGCACGCTGCTGCCCTGTTTGGCACTACAGATCAGCCGATTGGGATAGGATACAAATCGGAGGCAGATCCCAGCCATGGTTTGATCGCTCCTATAAAAAAGCATCACGCAGGTCCAGTAGTACTCTTGCTTATGCAAGAGTACTACACTCTTGCTTATGCAAGAGTACTACTGGACCTGGGCTGATGTATCAACGTCACGGGATGTAAACACCAGCGCTCTTAAAAAGAAGTATAATTCGCCTCCAGGTCCTTCAAAAGAGTCATTGCCAAGGCAAAGTCTGAGTACATCGGCAGAATTGGCGAAATGCCAATTGGCCTTCCTTCGGGAACCAGTGTATTCTGGTCTCTCGCCAAGGCTATCCAAGGGAACTTCTGTCAGTCATCTGTTCCATCTCTGTACAGAGAGGACGACTCACTGGCCCATGTCGCAAAGGAGAAAGTCAATCTGTTAGGCTCTCTCTTTGCGTCCAACTCGACTCTCGATGATGGGGGGAACAAACCGCCGACCATCTCGCGGTATGAGTGCTCCATGCCGACTATGTAGTTTGCACAACATTCGGTTCGCAAAGCACTCCTCTCCCGGGACGTCAGCAAGTCTAGTTTAGTGGGCCTGATGGAGTCCCTCCCATTGTGCTGAAGACGTGTGCTCCAGAGTTAGCACCGATTTTAACGCGTCTTTTCCGGTTCTCCTACTCACAAGGCGTAGTCCCAAAATCATGGAAGACGGCTTTCGTCCACCCGATCCCTAAAAAGGCGACCGCTCAGATCCGTCCAACTACAGGCCCATCGCCATCACCTCCTTGTTCTTCAAAATAATGGAGTCAAATATAAACTACTAGCTCATGAGATACCTTGAAGATCACCAGCCGATTAGTGACCGCCAATGTGGTTTTCGTTGTGGTCGATCATCTGGTGATCATGGCAGTAGAACCAGAGTAACCGACATACTTAACGGATCGGTAAGCTGATGTGGCAATGGGTCAGCTATATCGGGTCGGGTAATAAAGTCTTCAAGTGAAAGCTTAACGTAAGGGAGGTATAGGATAAACCTGCTCACCCCCCTCCCCACTAGATAGAGTAATGCGGGAAGTGGATAGATTCAGGTGGCTCAGGACCGTGTTCTGTGGCATTTATTAAAAATCATAAAATATGTAGATGTGCATGATGCCCAGTTCGGATTTAGGGTGGGATTATCGACGGAAAGTGCAATACTTTCAATGAAGCATACTGTCGGTTATTACACGGCAAGGAGCCTGTTAGGACTGCCATGGCGGTGTAGTGCTTCGAAAATGTTCCCGGATGCTAGGACTGATGGGTTTCATGCTGTTATGCGAAAGAAATCAGCCTCAATGTTACAGTGTTTGCGAAACAGTAACAATAGCATTTTAAAAATGATCGCAGCGAGACCAGATTGCTACTTTCAGCGACACTGAGTAGAGGTGGCAATAGGACTAAAATGTCAATGAATTTTGTATTTATACATTATTATAATGTAGGCATAAATACTAACATTACTAATAACTATTTATTAAGTAAAATTGTTAATAATATACTTACACTTAATATGGACTAATTATGTCTGAAATAAAGTTATTATTATTATTATAACAAGCATCATAGCGAATTAAAAAGCGTCAGTAGCCTACCAGGTGCGGGGTGCAATCCCGTGAAGTCGTTGGTTCGAATCTGCCATTTGACTACTGTGAACCCTAACACAAGCGTTTTAATCTAGCTTAAATGAAAAGATATTAGTATGATAGTTTTACTAATATTATTTTATGTCTATTACTCGTTACCCCAGAAGAGTCAGCAATTCCTTCATGGGGCAATGTATACGTTTTCACAACAAAGTCCCTGAAAATATGCAGGAACTATCTATGGAATAGTTTGAACATTTTATATAGCGAAAATTGTTTTAATAAGGGATATTATACCATTAAAGGATACGTGATCGACAATCACGTCTGCGACAAATGTGATCGCTACCCTGCTGTTTATAAATAAATGTGTTCACACTTGATTGTATAACATAATATGTTTTAAAAAGTGTCCAGCTGGGTATCTTAACGTTTCTTCCTACGACAGTGGTTTTTTCCGACCCAGTGATGAAACTTATATGAATTTTAAATAGTATTTTTGTAATAAGAAATAACAGTCTTTTCTATAGACTTTTGTATGGATTATTATTATACGTGGCGGAGCCATGCTGCAGCTATATGCGAGTGTAGAGAACAGGAGACCCTTTTTACGTGAGACACTCAATAAGTTTTGAGATGTGCCAAAAGTATTCTAGATACTATTAATATTTATTTTACATCTTTTCAAAATATTCGCCATCATGCTCGATACAAAGTTCCATTAACCTAACCAACTCTGAAAACACTTTTGCCAGTCTTGATCTGACAGGTCGGAAATCGCTTCTTTTTAGGCAGCCACGGCTTCTTCGGCGCTTGAAAAAAACTTGCCTTTTATTTTTTCTTTGACTCTTGGGAACAAAAAGAAATCACAAGGAGCTAAGTCAAGGCTAAGGTGGGTGACTTAGAGTTTCAACACCAGACTCCTCAATAAATGCTTTTGTTCTAATGTGAAGAAGCGTTATCGAGATGCAGCATGATTCCCCGAAGCCTGGTCTTTGGTCTTCTCTCCCGCACCGCTTGAAAAGCTTTGGGTAATGCAACTATAATATACTATTCAAAGTTGACCGACCTACAATTTTCCAGCATTGACGTCAATAAATGTCTGCTCGGCGAAAAAAAAACTAGCCGGCATTTTTTTTGCCGACGTTGCGAGGTCTTTGCAGTTTTGTTGGTAACTGTACTTCTGAATAGACCCATACCGATGATTGCCTTTTATTTTCCAGATCATTTTGATAGATCCATGTCTCGTCACCAGTAATGACGAAGTAGTCCAAGATGTTGATGTACGATGGTATGAATGCTCCCCGAACGAATGCCTACAATCTTTTCAATGTCCGTGTTTGTGATTCGTGGGACTTCTCGCACCAACATTTCAGTAGTCCTTACGTTTTCTGCCGTTACTGCTGTTTGCGGGGCCCCGGTTGTTTGGTCATTTTAAAGGTTAATTTTACCCCTTTTGAATTCAGCAAATCACCTAAAAATTGTTTCGCGTGATGGAGCTGAGTCCCCTAATGCTGATTGTGACCGATGTAAGCTTAACTGTTCGGTTAAACCAGATTTAAAATCATAATAAATCATAGCGCGCAAATGTTCACGGTTGAGATCCATCGTTTTAAATGAAAAGCGCGGGAAGCGTTGCAGGAAAGTTAATAGAACTTTGTTATTTTTTAATTTTGAGCATTTGTCTTATGGAGTTCTATTTTTAAATAGGTTTGCTTTTTGGAAACATATAACACGGGTGTGTTCCATTTTTAAATATCGAGCATCTCAAAACTTATTGAGTGACCTACGTACTGGAATCGAGGCATTCCATCTAAGTCCTCGGGGATGACAACGCATCTGCATTTTGATTCGTAATCAACGATAGATGTAGATGTCTATGGGCCACAACAACCACTTACCATCAGGTGAACTGTGTGCTCGTTTGTCTCCCTATCTTATAAAAAAAAGAATATACACAAGTAATCGATACACAGAGCAAAACATTAAAATCTATTGTCGAATTCACATTTGCAGATATCTAATGGAGTTAGTAGATACGACTACATGCGTCAGACGCATACATTTCCTATTTGCAACCGCGCATTTTAATACTATTGGATCTGGATCTTTAAAGAGCTGATATTTACAATATATTTTATTCTAGATAGTTAAAAAATATTTATGGGATATGAGAACTATTGAGGATCTTTGTATAGATCGCTGATGGCATGCAATATTTTCACTATTATATACAACACTATATGACAAAACTTGATATTATATTATTCGCAATTTAAATGAAAACTATTATCTAGTAGTGGACTATTTAAAAGACTCAAGGGAAAAATAATGAAGTTGCTTAAAATGTAGATATGGGAAACATAAACAAAAATAAATTGAAGTGTAGTAAATACAGCGTATATCTTAAAACTTGAAAACAGGAGTGTACATTTACAATAAGTTCAACAGCGTATGTTGGAAGTGATAATATATGGATCTGAAATGTGGTGAAGACAGTTTAAGTGACATAGCCTAATGGATAAGTAAGCTGAAGTGGCAATGAGGCCGCCATGTAACTCGAAGAACCGACAACCGAAGGGTAAGAAAGGTTCTCGAGTAGCAGCCTCAAGCAAAGTGTGTAGCGGTCCCCAATAAATAGAGTGAAAACCTGTTAAGATATAATATAGGAATTCGATGAATTCAGGTATCTCAAGACAATGCTTTGTGACATTTTTGGAGGCGGCTTATGTTCATCAGCTGATTTGATAGGCAGTAATCATGATGACGATGACAAAATGTAGTAAAACATTTTTTTTAAATCGTGCCTTCTTAGAAAAGTTCTTTCTCGAACTTATCGAATTATGTCCGAGAACTGCACGGTAAATAGCGGCACCGACAGACTACATGTATTTGCGTACGTTTTTTTTATTTAGTTTGTTGTTTTGATTTATTTGTATTTTGTATTATGTCGGATGAAGAAATCGTTAATTCATTAATTCAAACATTTTGATTTATGCCGAGCTCGGGTCTCTAGCGTAACCCTCTCAGAAATTAGAAGAATCCAGCGCCCAGTAGTGGAACATATTTTAAATCAGCTCTAGGAACATCCAGGAGCAGGCAGTTGCTTACTACCGTTTGCTGCATCTGATTACTTGATCAATACTTCGAAATAGTTCCCAACTGATACCAACGACCGCAGCGTTGTTTAACTCGACGTTATTAAAATACAGCTTCCCAACGTTCCGCGAAATTTGTATGGAAATAAGGAATTTTCTCTGCAATGATAAACCAGTTATTATAAGCGTAGACTTTGGTCTCCTTAGCTTAATCTCAATTGAAATACATGTTGAAAATAGATTGTTTATTAATTGTTTTTTACTAATTCTTTAAGTAATTTATCACAGACTATTAAGTCCATACATTCCTCAAGGGGTTACTTGCCATAGTGCCAAGCTTGAGAAGTGGTTGGTAACCGCAGTTTTTAGGGTTCCGTAGTCAACTAGGAACCCTTATAGTTTCGCCATGTCTGTCTGTCCGTCTGTCCGTCCTCGCTTAATCTCTGTGACCGTTAGCACTAGAAACCTGAATCTAGTGCTAACGCTAGAAACCTGAAATTTGGTACCAATATGTGTATCAATCACGCCGACAAAGTGGTAAAATAAAAATTGGAAAAAAATGTTTTATTAGGGTAGCCCCCCTATATGTAAAGGGGGAAGTGATTTTTTTTAATTTCAACCCTAACGTGTGATATATTGTTGGAAAGGTGTTTAAAAATGAATAGGGGTTTACTAAAATCATTTTTGATAATATCAATAATTTCGGAAATAATCGCTCTAAAATTAAAAAACAATGTGTCCCTCCCCCTCTAACTTTTGAACCATAAGTTTAGAAAATATGAAAAAAATCTGAAAAGTACAACTTTATAAGGACTTTCTAGGAAAATCATTTTGAACTCGGATGGAAACAACAGTACCCACTACCGGGAGCAGTTGCAGGAACGCGGAGCGCTGCTGGAGCGCGAATATAATGGATTCCGACCTTTAAACTCAGTGGGAACACTTATTGTGACGGACGGGAAACTAAGGAACCCTACACTGAGCGTGGCCCGACACGCTCTGGCCGGTTTTTTATTTTCTAGTTGTTTTTACGAAGACGCTGCTGTCCGTTCGTTTCCCTCTGTCGCCACTTACGATATCTACGGGACGATGTGGGATAATAGACATTGGTACACCACCACTACACGGTAATCGTTTATACATAATACGTCTAAATTAAAAATTCAAGGTTTTTAATCTTAACATATAATAAATCTGTACAAATTCGTGTCTGTAATACTAATATTTTCTGGAAAAAAAATTCTAGAAAAAACAAGTCCAAGGAACTAAGAAAGGGCACTGAACCTAAATTAGTGTTTTATATAATTTTCGTCTGTCTGTCCGTCGGTTTGTGCATTCACGATTCACGCAATACTACCAAGCAGATTTCTACGGAATTTTGTGTGTACGTAGTTGGTATTGTTCGTCTGGTGTGGATCTTTATAAAAGGAGGGTGTAGTGTTATGCTACTTACATATCATTTTACACTATTTTAAATTTATTTTTCCATTCTGTTTTTGATTTTCTGCATTCGCCTCAAAACTGGATATTTTGCATCACCTTTATTTCCATAGGATCCTGTAACGTTTTTAAACCATAAGAACACAATAACAAATCATTTTCACTTCGTATTTTCACGTTACCAGCACTTTTTAAATCGGTGGCAATGGAGTCTACCTTTTTCGGTCTTTTATTTAGTTCTCCGTAACTCTACAATTTCGGGCTTCGTGCGCGCTGTTGCGCTACCTTTTTTCCTATATCAATAATATCTCATTTTTCACTTAAATCTTGCCGTTTCTCTATTACGAGCCTAAAACCAAAATTTGACATGTTTTGACATCGTTGTTTATCTGGTTGTCATGGCAATTTTTATTCAAATTCGTTACCGGCCTGATGTTTTTACTTCAATACTTCCACAAAAATACTCTTTTCCTCTTGGCAATTTACAAAAATTTGTAAATCTTCTCGTTGTTTATCTGGTTGTCATGGCAATTTTTATTCAAATTCGTTACCGGCCTGATGTTTTTACTTCAATACTTTCACAAAAATACTCTTTTCCTCTTGGCCATTTATAAAAATTTGCTTTTAATTTAAATAATTTCCCGTTCTTATCCCAGATCCCTCAAAAAGTATAAAAGCCGAACAATCGGCCAATAAAGGCAAGTCTCGCTTCAGCTTTCATACTAGAAGCACCTCCTAAAGGCCTTATGCAAGCCTCTGCCTTCTCCTGAAGTCGTCGCCTAGCCACGCCTACGCCTCCACCTACTAGTGCCTGCGCTATCTTTAGCCGCTGTGCGTGCTTGCCTCAAGCGCTGCGTGTGCCTACTCCGGGCGCTGCGTGTGCCTACTCCGAGCGCTGTGTGTGCCTACTCCGGGCGCTGCGTGTGCCTACTCCGAGCACTGTGTGTGCCCACTCCGAGCGCTGTGTTTGTCTACTTCAAGCGCTGCGTGTACCTGCTCCAGACGCTGCGTGTACCTGCTCCAGACGCTGCGTGTACCTGCTCCAGACGCTGCGTGTACCTACTCCAGACGCTGCGTGTACCTAATCCAGACGCTGCGTGTCTACTGCGGGCGCTGTGTGTGTCTACTCCGGGCGTTGTGTGTGCCTACTCCGGGCGCTGTGTGTGCCTACTTCAAGCGCTGCGTGTACCTAGATCAGGCGCTGTGCACCTACCATAGGCATAGCCTGTGCATAATTCGTTTCAGTACTCATTTATCTTTGTTATTTCCTTTTTTTTTTAATTGCAATTCACTATCATCATTACAGCCCATCATCACCTTCATACCTCTTTTTTATAAAAGAAACGGTAAATATCTTTTCAAATTTTAAATAAATTATTTTCTTTTTGGTTGTTTCGTTGTTGTTAGGTTAGGTTCTTTAGTTTTTAACTGTCGCTTTACGACAAGGGTTAAGTATTTTGCTTCCTTTAGATGTTAAGAGGGTAGACGGTCCGCGCGGAAATTGAAAAATAGGTATTTGAAGAAACTATTGCCGTCCCTCACCTCTGGGCTTCACCCGAAGAGTGCGATAGGGACAACTGCAGCTCCAAACGATTTTACCTACAAAAACCATGACCGATCATCGTTTCGTATTCCCTGTTTTCTCCTCGAAAACAGAGCCAATAAAATTATTTTTGGTATCAAAATTTAAACAAAGAATAGATCTATGCTTCTATCATTTTCTTTTATCTTAAAAACGTTTTAAATTTCTTTGGTAGTCGTCTTATTACGGAGGTAAAAAAACGGGGCATTTTTTTTAGGTTTTTGGAAAGTCATATTTATTTTTGAAACAATTTTTTGAAAAAAGTAAATGACAGGGGCATGCCTTCAACAGATCTAGATTTTTATAAACAAAAACGATTACTCCAGAGGCATTATCCAAAGAGAAAATAGAGGAATACATTTGTATGGAAAAAATGCAATCCATCTACCCTCTTAACTTCTTTTTATATCAACAGTCATATAAAATATAAATTAAAATAATTTATTAAAATAAATAAAATATAATTTATGGAATGAAATCTAAAATTAGTTTTAACCGTTGCATAATAAATTAAACTACACCGAAAATTTACGCTTTACTTTTTCAAAACAGTGTCATTTAACGTAAAATGCGTCCACTTACTAATAAATTAAATAATATAAATAACTTACATTATGTAATGTGTTTCATTAATTAAATTCATACTTGATTTAAATATTCCAACGTTAATTTTTCAGTCGTTTTCTTTCATTTTAGTACGAATAAATAGATTTTACAGGACCCAACTAATTACTACTTAAATATATAAAAGTGACATCTATCGGAAATCATAAATAAAATTAAGGATGTTCGACGATTAATGATGTGATGGTATTTTATTTTTCGCCGCCGCTACATGGCTAATATATTTCTACTCAGGTTCATTAATCGTTCGTAAATTCCTCTCATAGATTGCCAAATAAGTTGGATATTTACCGTAATTGCCACGCTTGGCATGCGAGTTGCCAACTGCATATTTTTATTATTTTGAGATATGATCAGGAAGATATAAAAAAAAATAAAAAAAGATGCAGCTGCCCATCTTCTGTATATTTCTACTACAAATGTCTCCTCACACGTTCACTGTTAAAAGGATTAATAGGAGGTAAAAACTCCTATACCTAACAGTATTCAATGTTGCCAATATTAATACAGATCATGAAATTCAACATTATTTTGACAAAACTATATTAACATTAATTAGAAACAAAAGTAAATAACGCACCAGGAAAATTTAATCTTCATCTTGTGTCTTTAACACAGCGGAAGACATGCTCCATAAAAAAGTGTTGCTAGACGTATGATATTAATTTAATTCTGATAAACTCACTTACGTGTTTCTATAATGCAAAATTTCGATAATTTCCTCAATTCAAAAATTTCGTTCAATATAGACACAGATACCGAGGTGTCTCTACAAGTGAACCAGTTTTGATAATTTTAGTATCAATTATTGATGTTTCTAACGATTTTTCTATAATTTAAGCCCACGCGTGAGAAGCCGCGGGTAAAAAACGAAACACGAGCCCACCTCCTGCTTCTGTTTCCCTTCGTTGCCAGATGACGTATATTGATTATTTTTAGTACAGAAGAAATGTATAGGAGCAATGTGTGGAGTGCAATAGTTAATAATAATAATTGGTGCACGCTGCTCCCACTACTTTTATCCATGTCCATCCATCCATCACCACCTATGTTTAGCAAATAAACTATTTCATTTCTTTCAGATAGGCATTTACCCGTGAACGTCTGTGTGATGGTGACCTATATAAAAATATGAAAGTTAAAATATAAAATTATCGTAACTAGTATGTTGAAATTTGCTGAAATAAAAATGAAATCGAATAAAGAATTTCATTTCAAACAGCTATATTGAAAAATGCTCGACGTGTTCCTTTTATATTGTACCAATTCGATGATTTAAATTGAGCTTTTGTGTGGAGTGAAAGGATTTAAAAGGTAGTTAATTGAATTTTTACTTCAGATAAAATTTTTCTTTATTTTAAACATTTTTGTCCTAAAAAAACTAAGTTAAATAAATACGTAGCTTTTTAATGAACTTTCTAGCCTTAAACGCCAACTTATCTTTAAGCTGTCTTATACTAAGAAGCCGTAAACGTCGCTTAACCTAGTAATACATCTAAATCTATCCCTTTATAGCATTGTGTTTTTTTTATAGAATAAGGGTTACAAATGAGCACACGGTCCATCTGATGGTAAATGGATGCCGTGGCCCTTAGACATCCGAGCTTCGTCCTTGCATCCTCATGCATGCTTGGTTGCCAAGCCTGAGGACTGAGATGGAATGCCTCGTTTCCAGTAAAAAGGGTCTCCGGTCTCTACACTCACCATACAAAACACAGCAACTTTAAGCTGCTATTTTATGCTGGTATTCTGTGAAAGAGTAATCCTACCCCGGCCGAGCCGACCCATTCGTGCCGCGTAGCTGCAGCATGGCTCTACCACGTTAAAGTCTGTCTGAAGCAAATTTTTTACTTTTGTTATTTTTATATATAATATAATATATAATTTGTTAATTTTTATAGTAGTAAGTAGATATGTCGAACATACTGGTCCTGTAGCCAGTGACACCCACATCTATTCTCGAACTATTATGAAATTGAATACTATAATAATAAATAATAATAATATTCCACAACTATCACACAACGCCATTTAGTCCCAAGCTAAGCAGAGCTTGTGTTATGGGTACTAGACAACTGATAAACATACTTATATATTTCTAAATACATAAATATTATAGATAAATTACACCCAGACACAGAACAAATGATCGTGCTCATCACACAAACATTTGTCTTGGGTGGGAATCGAACCCACGACCTCCGGCTTAGCAGTCAGCGTCACTAACCACTAGACCAACAGGCCTGTCAATAGTTTATTATTTATTTCATTCCCTATTACAGAAGAATACAAAAGGCGGCCTAAATCCTGAGAGCTAAGTAAAGTAAAATCCCGTAGACAAACATTCTTAACTGCTAAACTGCTAAATCTATAATGCTACTAGCATTATATTGCTACTCGTATTTTACTCTGTACTCGTAGCATGCTTCTCCCTGCTGCACGTAGAAATCTGATTTTTATTTAGGACGTACAATTTTTTCAAATTAAGTGCTACCATAGCGCGAATCACTAATGGAACAATAATATACGATGAAATCGTCACATTCAGGAAATGGGAGATGGGTACTCGTAAATGGCTCTAATGGATCCTATTTTGTCAACCGACTTCAAAAAAAGGTGGAGGTTCTCAATTGGTCGGAATCATTTTAAAAAAGGGAAATGAGAGTTACTGAGATGTATGTATCAAATAGGCACAAATTAGCAAGAATTAACAGTAAAGTAAAGTAAAGTAAAGTTTCAGCCTATATACGTTCCACTGCTGGGCACAGGCCTCCTCTCATTTCTGAGAGGGTTTTAGGGCAAGGTATAGTCCGCCGCGCTGCCCTAGAATAACAGGTTTTACATTATTTTTATAACTTAAAAGAATACTCAGACCGGTGACGGCAGCAAAGTTGCGAGACGTCATTAAGGCAAATTCTATTTGAGAGGCCTATAGAGGATAGGTTCAGATGTAGACTTTCTTGGGCTGAGAAAGAAAAAGAAGAAAATAATAGAAGTGACACACACGATCAATTATAGTAAAAGGATGTCATCGTATAGTAAAAGGATGATGTGACCAAAGAATCCATATTTTCTTCGATAGAATGCAGGCATCAACTCAAGTTCTAATGTTTATGATAAACTTGAAATGACAACAAACTTACAGTTCACGTGAATTTATTTTTATAGAATAAAGGTGATAACGATCACACAGTCCACATGCTGGAAAGTGGATACTGTGGCCTATATACATCTACATCATGTCTCGATTAAGAATCAAAATGTAGTTGCGTTGTCACCCCTGAGAGCGATGATAAAATGTCTCGTTTCCAGTAAAAAGTTTTTTCGGTTCTTTACACTTCCCACACAAAACATAACAGCATTAAGCTGCTATATCAAGCAGGTATTCTGTGAGAGTGTAGTCTTCTCGGTTGAACCAACCAATTCTTGCTACAACCCTCATAAAGTTGCAGCGTGTCTCTACCACTTAAAAACAGGAGAGCCACTGGTAAGCAGCAGTTCAAACAAGGAAGGCTATAAATGCATTATCACCTCTGAGGTTAAGATGGAATACTTCACAGCCTGAAGTTATACTAGCTCTCTATACCATATTATTCAAAATCTTTATTTTGTTTGTAAAACAAACAAGGAATGCTGTATAGTTAAATCTAAAAAAGTTAAAATATTATAAAGAATTATTCTAAAAAGGAAACGGGTTTTGCTATATTTAAAATTACTGCTAAATGAAAGGATAAAAAGGACAAGGTAAAACGCTGTCTGCTGTAGGTATTTTTATCTTTTCGCAAAGAAAATTAATTTTTTTAAAAATCGGGAAGTCTGATTAAAATGAACTAAGCAGATTTCCGAAGTGTTTTATCAAACTTAGATTTCTTATGAATTTCAACTAATTCGGACCGGTAAATTTTGAGAAATCTCAAAAATATTTTCTTTTAAAATAGTTTTTTTTTCGAATAACTTTCAAACGGCCTTACCGATCGAATTAAAAAACTCATCAGCTTTTAACCTTGAAAAACTACGTCGATCGCCGCCGGTCCCATCAAAATCGTTTGTTTGGTTGGTGAGATATCGTTAACGAAATATTTAAAAAAAAAATTACTCCCATATTTTATAATCAACGTCAAAATTTGGTGAAATTTGGAGCGTTATGCATTTCAAGTTAGGTAAATTTTCTTCTTATTAAGCTCAACTGCTAGATTAAGGCCTTCTCCTAATTCCGAGAGGGCGAGAATTGGTACAATTGTTCCCACAATGTTTTGCTTCAGCGACGAGCACGTGGTAAATCAAAACTTTATTAGGAATTTCATTGGTGCCTGGTGAATTTTGCTACTCCTATTATATTACACATACTAGATCTCTTATTAAAAACATAAAATACTTGATATAAAGCCATATTATCATCTTCAAAGAAATTATCTTTATTAGTTTAAACACTAGAGAGATATCACCAGTAGTTAGTTTAGTTTAGTTTACGACGGGTTGTTTTCCGCAACTCCACGTCTAAGCGCGTGTTTTGCGTGTGGGCAGGAATAATATGCTTATTCGAGCCATGATATCTCCCCGAAGAAGCTCAGCAGTCCCTTGGTGTTGCAAGCAACTTCGGGGAGCGAACTCGGCGTGCCGAGATGTTTAGCCCTATATGAAGCGACTTCTGGACATGTCAGCAACACGTGAGCTGCCGTTTCTTCCTCTCCCATGCATGCCCTGCACAGGGGGCTGTCAGTAACACCTATGGTGAACAAATTTTTGTTAAAAGAGCTATGTCCTGTGATAGCACTTGTTATTATCCTGATCTGTGGCTTGTTCAGTCTCATTAGAACCTTGATTAGACGACTGTTTATTTCAGGTAGGGCCTCCCTAGCTTGTCTACAGTCTACTACATTTTTCCAAAGCTGAGCGTGTAAATTATTGAAGTATCTACGTACCAGTGAACGAACGTAGCCAAAGGGGATTGGTATTATTGGTTCCGGCCCTATAGTTGCTAGGACCGATCCCCTTCTGGCCAGTTCATCTGCTACATCGTTGCCTCTAGATCCACTGAGTCCCTTGATCCATTGCAGAATCACATTTTTGTGTTTACATACCTCATTCAATCGTTGATGGCACTCGTATATCAGTCCCGAGTTCGTCACATTGCAACTCAGAGCTTGTAGTACCGCCATACTGTCGGTCAGTATTCTGATGGAGAAGTCTTTCACCTTCCTAGCATCTATTGCTATGGCCGCTGGGATGATACCCTTGCATTCAGCCTGGAGGACTGTGTTGTGGGTACCCAGCGGTGTGCATATGTGGATATTAAGGTCTTCAAAGAAAGCCCCAGACCCCACACCTTCATTTGTCTTAGAGCCATCCGTGAAAACTTTGAGCTCTCTTGGACCAAATTCTTCCAGATGGTCAGTTTCCTTCAATTGTATCCTGTACTTCTTATCGAATACAAATTGTTTTGGGATCCTATCATATTTGGCTTGTAAGATAGGAATTTTTGAGGAAATTCTATCGATTATATCTGTATGGGGGACTCTACTCTTACTTAAAAGATTTAGGGTCTTGAGTCTGATGGCAGCTAAAGTTGCTTCTTGTTGTATATATAGATGAAGCGGTGTTAGCTCCAGCATAGCCTCCAAAAGTGCTGTTGGTGTTGTCCTTATGCAGCCCGTGGCAGCCGTACAAGCTAATCTCTGGTAACGCTGTAGCTTTTGTTTTGTGCTGTAAAGACTTGGAAGATGATAGTTATTCAGCATTCATTTTTGTGTGAGCATTACTATAACCGTTTTATTTGGATTAATGGTTAGGTCATATTCCCTGCACCATCTCTCCACAATACGGAGAGCCGCTTGGGTCAGGTCGCACACAATGCTTGCTGTCTTACTAGAGACCAGTATTGTCAGATCATCTGCATAACCGACTGTGTAGAAATGATTAGCGTTTAATTTGCTGATGAGTTCATTAATGACCATATTCCACAGGAGAGGTGAAAGAACCCCACCCTGCGGGCATACTTTCATGATCTGAATTGTCTGAGATTCACCAGCAATTTTTATTATTCGTGTACTGAGCATGTTTACTATCCAGTCTATCAGCGCCGGTTCAACATTATGTCTACTTAGGGCACCTTTTAGGCTGGAGAAATGTGTTCTGTCAAAAACACCTTCTATGTCTATGGACTAGGAGTCTAGACATATTGCTTTGTTTTGGATGGCCTCTTCAATCTTTGTTATTACCTGGTGAAGTGCCGATTCTGTTGATTTACCTAAGCTATAGGCGTGTTGTTTTTCGTGTAGCGGTAAGTTAATTAGCGCCGACCCTCTCAACTCCCGTTCACACATCCTCTCCATCGTCTTTAGGAGAAAGGATGTGAGGCTAATAGGCCTATAGGATTTAGGGTCTGTATAGTCGTTCTTACCTGGTTTGGGTATGAACGTGACTTTCACTTCCCTCCATCCCCTAGGAACATATTTAAGAGCCAGACATGCTCTCATTATGGCAACAAGTCTGAATATTAGGACTTTACCCCCCCCCCCCACTGAAGAAGTGCCGGGAATAAGCCGTCAGGTCCTGCTGCCTTATAGGGTTGAAAACTATGAATGGCCCAATGGATTTTGTCCATCGTCACCACTCTTTGTGCTAATTCCCAGTCTTGTTTTGTTGGTGTCAGTGCATCTTCATGCCGGTTCACCCTTTCAACTACACAGCAACCTGGGAAGTGAGTATCAATTAGGATGCGTTGGGTTTCATCCGGCGATGTTGAGTAGCTTCCGTCGGGTTTCTTTAAAGAGATAGATCCCGGCGTGTTCTGTTTAGCTAGGATTTTCCTTATCCAATTTGCTTGTTCACAGGTTTCTATGCTACCACAGAATTTGCGCCACTCTGTTGAGCGTCAATGCCTGATACATTTTTTGTATTCAGACTTAGCTTTCTTATATAGAAGCCAGTCTTCATCCTTTGAGGTATTAATTGCCCTATTTAGGGCTTTTCTTACCTTCTTGCGTTTCCTGTCTAGTTCTTTACCCCACCACTGTAGCTTTTGCTCAGCATGTTTTGGTGGAGTGATTACTGGACATGATTCATGGTAGCTATCGATCATGGCTTTAGTGACAGCTGCTACCTGTTCTTCTAGGAGCGATTGATCTGTTATGGTATTAGATATCACCAGTAAGCACAATTTGAAAAAGATAATTTTTTGTAAAAGATGTAATATATCTACCTATCTATCTATCATCATCACTACAGCCATTCACAAATCCACTGCTGAACGTAGGCTTCCCTCAAGTAATTCCACAAAGCACGGTCCTGAGCCACCTGCATCCATCGACTTCCTGTATGTCTTACCAAGTTGTCACTCCATCTAGTGGGGGTTGCCCTGTACATATCTATACACGTAAATAAAATTAAAGTGCCAAAATCACTGCCTTAAAGATATGAATGACACATTTAAGTAAGTAAAAGTATAAACATATATAGTATACAGTATACGGGGTTATTTTGAATTAACCAGCCGAATTTAAAACAAAGCAAACGATGAAGATATATTAATTCAAAAAAATCGTAAACATTCTGTCTTTATTCTATCTTTTATATTCAAAATGCGTTGTAACGTATAATTTTAACAGATTTTACTGCGCACGCATACATTCGTAAAGTAAGCTCGGTAGGCATAAACCTTTGATTATATACTTGTCAAGTATATAATCAAACGTTCTTCGTTTGTGTGTACATTATTGCCCATGAATCACATTCAATTTGGAATAATTTCAAATAAAATTAAAGAAGATAAAAGCCTTATTATTCATATTTTCAAAAGCTGAAATAAAGGTATATCATTATTTATATTTTTGAACTTAAGTTTAAAATTTGGCTACCCTTTGAAATATAACCCTATATATTATACTACATAAGAAACGTTTCTTTAAAATCTATGATAAAAGTTATTAATAAATCAGCACAAATATTACAAAAGTTTAATTAGACCGCAACTCCATCGGGATATTAAATCAAAATTAACCCAACTTTACGGCAAACAAAATGTAATCATATTATTGTTACAAATTTTGTTCACTATGACTTCAGATACCTAATAAATTAACATTAATCTTTGCCATGTGTAATAAAGTTTCAAATTTTCAGGTGTCGAAAACATTGAAGTAGTATGTACTTACGTACTAGAACAGCTATTTCAAACAAAAAATATGCGCTACTCTGCGTTCGCGCGGTTCGTTTTGTTATCATAGAATAAACATAGGTAGAATGATCAGTAGGTAATAGTAGATTGTATTGTTAAATAGCTAAATTATATCGAGAACAATTTTTAAATTTTGTTATTTATTTTGTTTATTATATTTGCTTATTTAATATAATCTTACATAATATTATATCACAATTACATTTTAATGATATTTTTATCTGGATATTTTAAAAGTTATCTATGTCAAATATAAAAAACATACTAAATGTATGTTTAATAAAAATTGTTATTCATCATCATCATCATCATTACAGCCCTTCACAAGTCCACTGCTGAACATAGGCCTCCCCCAAGTAATGCCACAAAAAATGCTAATATAACATTTAAATTACATATATATTTATTTAAATTAGAATAAGAGTCGTTTATAAATGCCGGGTACGCGAGAGTTAAAAATGGACGAATTTATTCCACTTTGACTTTGACGTGGAAACCTAAAAATAAAAGAATAATGAGCAGATTTAAATATAAAAATTTAGGCTAATTATGATAACTTATATATGTTTTTACAAAAAATATAATATGTATGATAATATATTCGTCCTATACTTAGTACCAACAGAAATGTCGCATCTGAACAAATTAATTTCATAATCTATATTTCATGACACGAGATGGCATCTTAGGAATAATTTATTTTATTATTAATCTATAAGTACCCGGATGACCGAGCTTTGCTCGGTTTTTTAAGTTACATTTATATACAAATTACATGAATAATAGTTTTTGATCTTATTGACATAATAGAAAAAACTGAACTGGTTATTTGAATAAAAAAATCATGAGTGCAATTAGATTAATTAAAATTTTCGTATTTTAAAAAATACTAAAAAAGGGATCGAAATAATAGATTTTCTCACAAAAGAAGGGAACTTGAAAAAAAAAAGAAAAAAAGTCGGACTCAAGACGGGATGCGAACCACGGAACACCGATATCACGCCCGAACAACATACCATCTGAGCTATTACGATCGTTAGTAACCTGTCAAAATTTACCTTCTTATATTGTAGCAGTTTTTTATTGCCTGAAAACACGGACAAAGGGACATTTTCTAAAGATAAATCCTAGCTAGATCGATTTATTGCCCCCGAAACTCTCTGGACACTAAATTTTATGAAAATCGTTGGAGCCGTTTCCCAGATTCCGATTATATATATATATATATATATATATATATATATATATATATATATATATATATTATATATATATATATATATATATATATATATATATATATATATATATATATATATATCGGAATGCTCGTTTAAAGGTATAGGATACTTTTTTATTGATTTAGTGTCTTATTTACCGATGAAAAGTAATTCCTTGGTTTTTACTGACATTTCTTGAATTATTTGTGCAATATCTAAATACACACGACGGCATATTTTTCAATCAATAGCACGCTACAAACTATAAACTAGAAATTTCTAGCGCGCTATTAAATACGCTATGTTATAGCGCGCTATTTATAAAAAAAAAGTGTGTAGGAGGCCGGCAGCGCGTTAAGTTTAGCAGCACGCTATATCTCGGAGCACGCTACATTACATGTCGTGTATTGGATAGACCGCGTGCTATATAAAAACATTATTTCGTAATAAGTCGCATTTTAGATTAAAATAAAATAAAGTGGTAAAGAAAAATTAAAGAACACTCTTTCATTCTTTACAGACTTTTTATAATCCTAAAAATATTTTTAAGGACTGTACTTTTTAAAAAAAAATTACCATTTTTTTATTATAATTGATGTAAACGTTATTTTAACCTTATTATATATAAATCAAAGGTGTATTTAAGTTCATTAATTGTATATACAAAAATCAACTATTTACAATCACTATTATATACACTTTTATATCTCTATTTTATTTACATTAAAAACATTAGTTAGGCTTCTTTTGTGGCAGACAACTGTGTCCTTCGATCACATATAAATATTAGAGAAGGGCCGAATATTCGTTTTATATTCGGTATTCGGCATATTCGGCAGGTTTACCGAATATTAGTATTCGGCCGAATATTCGGCTAAATCACCGAACATTCGGACCGAACATTTTCATACTGTCCAATGTATTGAAATGTACGAATTGAGTAACGCGATGTCTTTTACTGTTGAAAGTATATTTTATTTATGGGTGAAATCTACTTACTCTAAGAGTGCCTCAAATGCATAAATCTATACATTAATGTTTTTGAGGCACTGTGGATTTATTTCCGATTATGGCAAATAGAAATTTGATAAAATGTTTTTGGAATCAAACAAATAAACATTACATTACATTAGTACATTTCACTTTACTTTGGTCGTCAGTTGCTCTAAAATAAGTCCAAATAGTAAATCTCCTGCCGCTCATTTTTATCATATGACTATCAATTTTCCCTAAGAATAAAATTCTTACAGCTCTTTACTTTATTCACTGAATAAAGAGCCATGGTAAGTCAGATGGTTAGCGCTCGCTGTAAATTTCACAGTGCACGACCAAACCGTGTTCGATCCCCGCTCGCACCAATGAAATTATTAATTGCAATTTTAAGTGCTGATTTACAAAAATTTTGAAAACATCGTGAGGAAACCTGCATGTCTGAGAAATAAGAAAAAAAATATTTTGAAGACATGTGAAAATCGCCAACAAGCATATTGGGGCAGTGCGGTGGACAATTCCTTGCCCTATAACCCTCTCAGAAATCGGCGGAGGCCTATGACCAGGAGTGGGACGTATATAGACTATAACTCTAACTTTAAGGTGATACCTCGAAAATTTGGTGGTTTTTCTATTTAACATTTTTTTTATAAGTTTTATAGATTACAAAACAAAATTTTGGTATATGATTTTTGACTATATGACCTTGGTTTGCATAAAAGGAAAACACGATATCATGTAATTTTCTCGATAGAAAAAAATTGCAAATTAAGCTCTAATTATTTACATTTCTTGATGACACTACAATATCTTTACGAATAATTTCATGGAATTAATTTTAAAGCATAGTAAATATCTAAGTTCTCATAAACCAGTTTTTTTTATCCATAACGAAGTTTTGTTAAAATAAATAAAAATGTTGCTTGGCGCTTACTTAGTTTTTTCCGAGCGCTTGCTCGGTATGGCTATCTCATAATTTGCGTACTATGAAGTCATTGCATCACTTTCATTTTGACACTCCCGCAGTCGTCCGTTAGCTTCACCGACAGAGGAATAAGCCACGCCCTCAAAACTTCGATTCATTTTCAAGGTATCCTCTTAATTAAGAATAAAACAACGAAATACTTTTTTATCACAAGAATAGTCAAAACATAAGCATGTGCCGCCAATTCGCTCGGTACTAGATGATGCAATAACATGTCAGGTGTGGCGGGAAGCGAGAGGCAGGGTCCTGCGCTAATCCCGTGTGCTTTACGGTAACAAGTTTCGACATAAATTGGTAAGTCCCGAGGTTATCCTGCCGAATAATGTTCGGCCGAATATTCGGTTCGGTAAAAATTTTACCGAATATTCGTATTCGGTGAAATCCATATTCGGCCCATCCCTAATAAATATACAGTATAAACTATATAAATAACGTCTAACACTAAATTAGTTCGCGCGCGATGAATAGCGTGCTGCTAGATTGAATTTCCTTCACACGTCTACTCCCAATCCCAACAGCGCTGCTGCTAGAACTAATTGCCGCTTGATATGAATAGCGCCAAAGCGTCATAGCGTCATAGCGCCATGGCTACTACTTACGTAGCACGTGCTATGCGTTATGAAGAGATAGCGCGCTATAATATGGCGCTATGCGCTATATTAACCACCATTAGATTAAAGTGCGGTATACGCACCGCAGTTGAAGGGAACAGAGTAGCTGAATGCAGTGTCGCCTCTATTACGTAGTACACTAGTACATAATAGCTCAATGGTCGAAAATAAGAATTTTTTTAACCTCATTTCGACTCGTCGCTATATATCACTTTATAAAGAAAGAAGAAAACGAAAAGCCAAACATGTTTTGTCTAAATTAATAATAACTAGAATAAAATAGAAGGTAATTAAAGTAATAATGAAACACAAAATCGTGTATAAAACTACATAATGATGATACGCAAAACAAAAATGAAATTGTAGTTCTTAAGCCACTAGTAACAAAAGCAAATTTAATAATAAAACAGTAATTAAAAAACGACGTTAGAAAGTTTAATACAAAATAACCTTCTCCTCCCTTTTTTTACTAAAAGCTTTTATTTAACTTCACTTGTAAGTACTTATATATGTCCGTTAATTTTGCAATCAACATTCCACTCACTTTCAATTAGGTTAAAATTTCGCACACACGTTTGGTTTACAATACAATACTACTCAAATAATAATAATAATAATAATAAAATGCCGCCATTTTTACTTAAATGCAACCACTATGATGTGGATATTCAATAAAAGAGCTTGTTAACCGAAACACATGTGCGTTTGGCAGAAAAAGCGCTAGCAAGCGCTTGTAAGCAAAATGGCGAAATTCAACAATTTTCGGCCAGGACACGTTTGCTAACTTCAGTAGCGCTGACACAATCCGACATAATGCTTATTTAATTTGTTTGTTTTGAAGTAGAGTTTATAAGTTGTTTTGTGCAATATTAGTTTTATTAAGTAATATAATGACATGAATAAACATATACATGTTATTAAAATTCATGATTGCTAAGTTTTTCATATGAGTACTTTACAAACATATATTTAAATTACATTAGGTTCCCCGGTTAAAACTAACTTCGTGTCCTAGAGGAAAATAGCTACTTTCGATTTGACAGCGCTTACCGCTTGCGATCGCCATTTTGCTTACAAGCGCTTGCTAGCGCTTTTTTCTGGCAAACGCACCCAATAAGTGACGTCATTCTTAATTCAATATGGCGTAAGTCACAAAATGGCGATTTATAATTTCCGTAGTACCCTCTATGATATGGGTATAAAATTAAAAAGCTTGATGAGCAAAACACAATAAATAAAATGATAACATTGATAATTTTATATGGCAGAAGTCTAATACGACATTGCAATATTGTTATGACATATAACTATATGTTATATGTCATATGATCTGATAATGAAGCAGGAATGTGTCCATGCCTAAAAAGAGCGGATAACAAAATGGCCGCCATACCAGTTTTAAAAATTATAACTTGCCAAAGGTTGGGTATAAGTTGGTGGTGCTCGAACAAATGTTGTAGGAAGGAAAAAGGGTGAACTGCTGGCAATATAAAAAAATTAATCTGGCGGATGGCGGGTCTAATTTGGTGATCAAAAACTTAGTTGCTCCTATTCGCCTGTAATTTTGTGAAAACAATCGGTCGTCTTCCTCTTCCGAAGCTGGCCTCCTACCCCGCCTTGACTTGGCTCCTAACGACCAAACGAGAACGGTGTTCAGGCCTGTTCCATCGGCTGGCTTCTTAACCCAGCCGTGAAGGCCCTACCACAACGGATCTCTGAGGCACGGGTCTTGCGGCTCCTATTTGAGAATAACCTACACCATCACGCTGGGTTCGGGGCAACGATGTGAGCGTGACTCCAGACGTTGAACTTTGTACAACGACTCCGTTTCATAAAAGAAAGGGGTTGACGACTATGATTACGAGTCCTTAAGAAATTTTCCCGGTCTTAACGTCAGTTTATGTACCTAATGAACTATGTATACATAGGCTGCACTAAAAGTATCGGGAATGGAATATTTCCACAGTTCCTGTCATATTAAAATCTTTTTAATTGAAAAATCCTTGGTTATAAAAATCGAATACCATTTATTTATTTAAAAAAAGATTCTCGGTCTTGTCACAAGGTTTTGTCAAACTTGTTTAGTCGTTGAGAAAATGGAATTGACTCGAGAAAATTCAAGAGCGATGATTTATTATGACTTTCGAAGTGGTTTAACACAAAAACAGTGTGTTGACCGGATGATTTCTGCATTTGGTGATGAAGCCCCATCCAAAACCACAATTTATCGCTGGTTTGCTGAATTTCAACGTGGACGTGTCAAGCTCAGTGATGATCCCTGTCAAGGTCATCCAAAAACTGCAGTCACCCAAGAAAACGTTGATGCTGTGCGTAAGCTGATTGAGGAAGATCGACATGTGATATACCGCGAAATTCAGGCAACTTTAGACATTGGCATGAGTCAAATACAAATAATCTTGCATGAACAATTAGGTGTAAAAAATTTGTTTTCCCGATGGATACCGCATTCGCTCTGTGAAGAGCAATAAAACCGGCCAAGAGCGTGTCGGGCCACGCTCAGTGTAGGGTTCCGTAGTTTCCCGTCCGTCACAATAAGTGTTCCCACTTATGAGTTTAAAAGTTCCAAGGATCCATTACGTTCGCGCTCCAGCAGCGCTCCGCGCTCCTGCAACTGCTCCCGGTAGTGAGTACTGTTGTTTCCATCCAAGTTCGAAATGATTTTCCTAGAAAGTCCTTATAAAGTTCAACTTTTCAGATTTTTTTCATATTTTCTAAACTTATGCATAAAAAGTTAGAAGGGGGGGACACATTGTTTTTTACCTTTGGAGCGATTATTTCCGAAATTATTGACATTATCAAAAAATGATTTTAGTAAACCCCTATTTTTTTTAATTCACTTTCCAACAATATATCACACGTTATGGTTGAAATTAAAAAAAAATCACTTCCCACTTTACATATAGGGGGGCTACCCTAATAAAACATTTTTTTCCAATTTTTATTTTACCACTTTGTCGGCGTGATTGATACACATATTGGTAACAAATTTCAGCTTTCTAGTGCTAACGGTCACAGAGACTAAGCGAGGACGGACAGACGGACAGACAGACATAGCGAAACTATAAGGGTTCCTAGTTGACTACGGAACCCTAAAAAGCGGCTCGCGTTACTTGGTGCGTCAAAACTCTCGAAAGATTCCACGCAGGATTCTCAAATGCTGTATACAACATCGTATCAGGTGACGAATCCTGGATATACGCGTACGAACCCGAAATAAAAAACCAGTCACGAGTTTGGGTGTTCGAAAATGAGTTAAGGCCAACAAAAATTGTTCGTTCACGGAGTGTTGCAAAAAAAATGGTGGCCACGTTGGTCTCCAAAACCGGCCATGTTACGACTATTCCTCTTGAGGGACAAAGAACGGTTAATGCAGAATGGTATGCAATGCATTTGTTTGCCACAGGTCGTTTATGAACTCCGTAAAGAGAACTGCAACCGCCGCATCATCCTCGATGGAACCACATCGTATGGAAAAATGTTTCAAATTTCGCGGAGAATAATTCAAAAAGCAATAAATACATTTTTAAATAGTAATGTGTCACTTCCTTGATTCCCGAAATTTTCAGTGCCGCCCTCGTATTTACCCTTACTTCCCTTCTTTAAGAGTGAACACTGAAGGATTCTTGAATAAAATGTCGATTGTTCCTAAATGCCCCTTAGAAATGCGATATTAAAATTTCACTAATTTTATACTTTCAATTCACATTCCCTAATTTCTTTTTCTTTCTTTGTTTATAACTGGAAACTGTAACTGATCCCAAACTTCTCGAACGAATTGCAGTGTTGTCTTCTGCAATGGCTTCTTAGGCCCTGCAGGTCTCGGGCCTCGGATATGTCCCATTATCCGGACTGTCCTCACGGCCCACTACTATGGGCCGGTCCTGGGAGCCTTATATAAGGCATTGTTAGTATTTCGAATTCTTGTCCGTAGTCGGTTAAATCTACGAAAAAGGTAGGTTATCTTCAATCTAAGTTGCCCTTACCTATGTAGAGAGGAGTTCTCTTGGATAGAGTCGCCCATCCGGAGGGCGAGTGTGTAGCGGCGCTAGTTTGTTAAGATGTGTGTCTGGCCCGTTGTCTGCACGGTTGCGGCACAAATTCCTGGATGGTTTCAATGTTGAGGTTGGCCGCTATGACGTCATTCCGGACGTAGCGACCCGCACCGACAATGGTCCTTAATGTCAAATTCTGCTGGGCTTGCTTGCAGAGGATCGCTCAGAAGTACGTACCAGGCCGGAGCAGCGTAGGTGATAATCGGTATGATGTAGGTTTTATATATCCTGATCTTCGTTTTGATCGGTAGTTTGGATGCCAGGACTAAACGTAGCATCGCCCGCTCGTATCTGGCTCTGCGGACGACGAAGTCGACGTGCGCAGTCATGCGCAGCGTCCTGTCAATCCGGCACCCAAGATAGGTCACGGCCTTCTCGTACGCGATCTTCTGGCCGTTGAGCGTCAAAGGAGTCAGACCGGAAGTCGATAGTGCAGCCTCGTTGCCGACGAATTTGCAAGTGCCAGGAGATTGCCTTTAGTCTGCAGTGAGTCGAGAAGAAGGCAAGTAATCTGCGATAGTGCCGTGGAGCAGAGGCAAGCAGTAAGGCTCAGAGCCGTGCCGAACATTGTATAGCGCAGAGAGTAGCTTGAAGGAACAGGAAGCGTTATTATTCCAGTGCTGCGATGAACCTTGTGAAGCTAGATGCCTTCAGGATATGAAGACTGCAGACGATATCTGCTCGTGAGCGAATGGGTGAGGTATTCTATGACGATGATGAAGCTTGAAGTTTGCGAAGGTAGTTAGTTGCGTGTTCAGATCACGTTGGGTGGTCACCACTGTAGCCCCAGAAGAGGTCAGAAAAGGGGAGATCTCCCGCCGGGCAAGGTGTTCTGCCCGGGGAGCGGCCAACACACTGCTGATACTGATAGTTCGGAGATGTTCTATATATACTGTTTATGATTCGGAATTTTTATAGCGTGATTTAGGCTTCGGTGTGTTTCACTTGCGGCGCAACGACAATGCCGCCACACGTGTTTGGATTTAATTTCGTCTCTCCCAGCAAGATTACTTGAATGTTTTGTTGTTAGACGACCTATTTATTTTTTATGCAGCTTATGCTGTATCCCATCCGGGTTCCAGCAGAGGAGGCGCAGGTTACTCTCCTCCGAGGTTTTCCAGCGCCTTCATCACCGCGGTTATGGGATCCGTCTCAGCTCTGATATCGGCCAGGACCTGACTGCCGACCTCGATAGCTATACCAACCAAACGTTGGATGGCGTCAGCAGTCTCGAAGCCGGCTGATAGTGCTTTCTGTGCCTGCGAAGGCGTTAGCACTGGTCTCGGGTGTTTATCGACTTGTCTTTGTCTATGAGTAGAGCGCGCTCTATATGTAAAGCGGGCTCTATTTTCTGATAGAGCCCTTTCTGGCGCTCTACCCATTTTGGGTGCTTGTTGTTCCTGGGCTATCGTTACCGCTGGGGTTGTGGTAAAGGTGGCTGCCTGAGGAGGAGGCTGCATCTTCTTCTTCTTCTTCCTCCCCCGCTTACTTTTCTGGGAGGGTTGACGCTTGGTGGCGTCGTTAGCGGGGGGCTGAAGATGCCCGGTGTATGCTTTGGTTGTTGTTATAACCAGTGCCACCGTTTCTATTGGTGTCATAACGGGTGGAGGGGGGGCGACCTGCCTGCCCTTTCTTCTGATGGTGGTCCACCCGTCTTCCTGGATTATGACTCTGAGACGACTATGGGGGACCCTCTTGGGATCTTCCGGTAGTAAACCCGGCAGAGTGATTCCCTGCTTCCTTGCAATCCTCCTCAGGACTGGGCAACGGCGATCGTTTGCAGCATGGTTTATGGCGCAGTTCGCGCATCTGGGTTCTTCGTCTCTTCCCCTTTAGCAGTTATATGTGTGGCTATGTTGTCCCCGGCACAGCGAACACACTTCACTGGCCTGAAGCTGTTGGCAGATGAATGGCCAAACGCCTGGCAGCGGTGGCATTGAGCCGAGCCCGCTCGTCCTTGTCAGGCCTCTATGACTACTCCTTTCATGTAAAGGAGCCCGTCGATTTGGTAGAGTTCATTAAGGTGCTCCAGGCTCATGTGTTCCAGCTGCGCGAAGTAGAGGCACCCAGGTTTGCCTCTACGGGGGGGGGGCATGCCTTTGACGTATACGACCTGGGGACCTTCAAGAAAAGAGCTTACTCCTTTCTAAAGGGCCGGCAACGCACCCGCAATTCTCCTGGTGTTGCGGTTGATCATGGGCGGCGGTAGTCACTTAACATCAGGTGAGCCGCAAGCTCGTTTGCCCCCTCTTCTATAAAAAAAAAAAATCTTATCGAGAATCCCTTGGCCCTGATAGGGCTCTCTATTGCGGTGGGATCCATGCCAACTGGCAGTCCCCGTATGCTCACTTTTGTGGGCTTGTCTTCTCCCGGGGTTTAGCAGTACCAGGACGTGGCTAGTACTGTTCCAGTAATCTCGATTAGATATTTTTGTACCGTCCGGAATTCTTCCGGACTTTGAGGGGTAAATCTTACCACCTTCCCGAACGGACGAGCATTCGGTGGATGACCCAACTTTCTGTTGTGTATCTCGAAGTGCTTTGTCCAGTCCGGGAGGCACTCTGCCACTATGGCTGGGTATTTTTTCTGAGTTTCCTCGTCCGGTTTAGGTACCTCAGCTTAAAAAATACTAACTCCCCAACTCTGGATTGCTATACTGAGAATTCGAATCCTTTTCTATTCAAGAGTCCAGTTTGAAGGTTGCTTGCACTCCTGTTCCGGTCTGAAGGATACAGATAGCAAATACAGTAATTATATTTACAGGCTGTGAGGGATTCCATTTTAGTCCAACGCATATGTAGCCATCTTTGGTTGAAGTAAGCTATATTTTTCCATGGACTACAGTACAAAAAAAGGATATATAATATTCATAAAATAAATGTGTGTGTGTGTGTGTGTGTGTGTGTGTGTGTGTGTGTGTGTGTGTGTGTGTGTGTGGTGTGTATGTGTGTGTGGGTGTGGGTGTGTGTGTGTGTGTGTGTGTGTGTGTGTGTGTGTGTGTTGTTGTTGTGTATGTGTGTGTTTGTGCGGGTTTTTTTTCTCTCAACCTATGTGTCGAAACATAACATAGATAGATAGATGGGTTAATGAACTGACGTGTAGCGAATGCGGTTTTAACACAAAATAAATTCAGTACAATGTCTTTTCTTCTTTTGTTCAAAATATTTTGGTCGAAAATCAAACCTTTATGCTTTTTTTAATATTGTGTGCAAAATATATAATTTTCTTATACTTAGTATATCAGTTTTTAAATACAGGCTTTTAGTTGGGAATTTATAAGGCAAAAAGTACATTGTCTTTACTAAGGCACGTTTAGCTCTTTCTAATTGCAACAATTTTGTTTTTGTTGCTCGACCCCATATCGGAAGGCAGTAAGTTATTAACAATTGAGCTAATGCTACATAAATTTTGTTAATGAGCGTATCTGAAGTAATATGTCTAAGCGTTTTAAAAATCCAGGCTAATTTTCTAAATCTAAATGTTATTAGGTACATCGATATGTTCATGCCAAGTTAAACGTTCATCTATAATGATCCCCAAGTACTTGGTTGAAGAAACTTTTGTAATGACATAACAGTTACAATTTTGAACTTCGTCAATGTTGCAAGTGTGAATCTTTATGTTAAAGTTATTTCCTGGTTGAGCTCGGTTTTTAATATTAAAACAAATATAACTAGTTTTAAGTGCATTAAACGTTAGAAAATTAAATTGAAGCCAGCTTGCAATTATAGTTAAATGTTGGTGTTCCACAGGGCTGCGTGCTATCGCCAACGCTGTTTCTTCTGCATATCAATGATATGTTGCATACCCGTAACATTCATTGCTATGCAGATGACAGCACTGGTGATGCTCTTTACACCGGCCGAGCCAATATTTCTCGGGAAAACGTCTCCGAGTGCCGGGACAAACTTGTGTCTGAAGTCGAGTCTTTGCTGAACAGAGTCTCGGATTGGGGACGACTAAATCTAGTCCAGTTTAACCCCCAGAAGACACAAGTTTGCGCGTTAACCGCTAAAAAGAACCCCTTTGTCGTATCCCCTCAGTTTCAAGGCACTCCCCTTGTTGCCTCAGCCAGTATCGGAATCCTCGGCGTCGACATATCGAGTGACGTGCAGTTTCGTGGTCACTTGGAAGGGAAGGCCAAATTGGCCTCTAAAAAGCTTGGCGTGCTCAGCAGAGCGGGACAGTATTTCATGCCGGCACACCGCCTGCAACTTTACAAGGCGCAGGTTCGACCGCACATGGAATACTGTTCCCATCTCTGGGCTGGGGCTCCCCAGTACCAGCTCCTTCCACTTGACCGCATCCAGCGCAGAGCGGCTCGAATCGTCGATGACCGAGTGCTTTTCGATCGGCTCGATTCACTGGCGCTGCGAAGAGATGTTGCATCTCTTTGCGTATTTTATCGCATCTATCACGGGGAGTGCTCTGAGGAATTGTTCGGATTAATCCCAGCCGCCAAATTTCGTGAACGCACTACACGGCAAACGTCCCGATACCATCCACACCATCTGGATGCTTGGCGGTCCACCACTGTACGTTTCACAAAGAGTTTTCTTCCACGTACAACCTCTCTGTGGAATAGTTTACCACCGGCGATTTTTCCGGACCGATACGACCTGGGGACCTTCAAGAAAAGAGCTTACTCCTTTCTAAAGGGCCGGCAACGCACCCGCAATTCTCCTGGTGTTGCGGTTGATCATGGGCGGCGGTAGTCACTTAACATCAGGTGAGCCGCATGCTCGTTTGCCCCCTCTTCTATAAAAAAAAATAAAAAAAATAGTAAGGCGATTATTGTTATTTATTATTTATTCTTTATTGCATCCTTAAAGAATATGTGGCAATATAGAATAAGATAACACAATACAAATGATAACTACATAATATATACAAACTACTAATAAATAAACATATATGATCTATCCTTACATATATACAAATATATAAATAAATGGATATACATACAAGTAAACATATTTAAATACATACATAATTAGTATATACAAATGACTATGAATATATACGTCTGTTCGGCAATACATATTAAATAAATGAGTCATGTAGAATGCGTTGTCTTTAATAAATGATCACGGACCAACTTTTTAAAAGCGTACTTATTGGGAGCTTTTCTGATGTCATCGGGCAAGGAGTTCCAAAGGCGTGTAGCCTGAACTGTGAAGGAGTTACCATAGAACTCGGTGAAGTGAACTGGAGTACAGATTTTGTTGTTAGAAGAAGAGTAGGACCCTATCATGAGATGAGGAAAGATAATGAAATTTACTCTTAAGGTAAGAAGGCGAAGATGGATCATTTAATATGGAAAAAGTACAAGTAATATTCTGGAGTTGCGCCTCTGCCGGACTGTAAGCCAATTAAGCTTAGATCTGTATTGCGAAATATGATCATACTTACGGAGCCCAAAGATAAATCTTATACAGTTATTGAGGAGGCGTTCTAGCTTGTTCACAAGATCTTGGGACAGGTCTGGGTAACACACGTCTGAATAATCAATTATGGATAATATAGGTGAATGGACAAGCATGATCTTAGATTTTGTGGGGAGAAAATGCTTTAAACGATACAGAGAGCATAACGTGGCAGTGACTTTACGACTCACATCTGAAACATGAGTTCTCCAATTCAGCGTGCTGTCGATGTGAAGGCCAAGATTTCTAACAGAATTACTGAATACAATTTTAGTATTATCATAGTAAATAGGAGGTAAGTCTGTCAGATTAATCTTAGCCAGCATCCTTGAGCTACCCACCAGTATAGCTTGGCATTTCAAAGGATTGACCAAAACCCCATAACGAGTTGACCAATCCCTGATAGTTGCTAAGTTGCCGTTAAGGTTTTTGATCCCATTATGGATATCCCCAATCTCAGTTTGCACATAAAGCTGAAGGTCATCGGCATACAAATGGTACGAGCAGTCGATGATGGAGGTAATAAAGTTTATAAAAATTGAAAACATTATAGGAGAAAGAATACCGCCTTGCGGCACACCAGCATCCACATCAGCCCACGCTGAGGACAGTTGCCCCACACTGACTGACTGCTGTCGACCGCGAAGATAGGATGTAAACCAATTCAATTCAGTAGGGCCAAAATTTAGGTGAGACAGTATGGAAAGAAGGATTTCGTGATCAACTGTGTTGAAAGCATTTGAGAAATCAACTAGTACCAGTACTGTTATTTTTTTTCTTCCATGCCTTGTTTAATATTATCAATAACATTAATTAATGCAGTAGTGGTACTATGACCCGGACGAAACCCAGACTGATATATACTCAGTAGGTTAGTAGTAGGTTATGTTTCGAAACAAAAGTAGAAATTTGCTTGTAAACACAGGATTCTAAAATTTTGGAAAGAAAGGGTAGAATGGATATTGGACGAAAATGGTTGGGAAGAATGGGAGTAGGAACTTTTGGGAGAGGCTTTACAAAAGCCCTCTTCCAAAGATTAGGATACTGACCTGAATCAAGGGAAAAATTGATTATATGGGAAATTGCCGGGAGAAGGTGCTCTAGTATAAATACTACCATATGTCTACTAATCTCGTCGTAACCCACGGCCTTGGACTGGATTGCTAAAATTGACTTTTTGACATCATCCTGAGAAACAGGAGAAAAATTAAAGGTAGGAATGTTAGGAATTTGCATAGAAGCAATTGAAGCCATAGTTTGGGAACGAATTGTAGGGTCCAGAGATTTTACAGAAGCGAAATGTTGGTTGATTTTATCAAGTGACAGAGAAGGACCACAATCCAACAAAGCTGGTCTACAAAGACCGAAAGGTTTTAGGAATTTCCACACTAAAACTGGAGAAGAGTTATTAATACAGTTATGGAAATATCGGCGTTTAGCTGCACGTACTATATGATTACACCTATTCCTGGCTGCTTTAAAAGATAACCAATTTTCTTTGGTTCGATCTCTCTTGAAACGAAGAAAAGCACGTCCACTCCGTATTTTTACGAATCTCATCCCATGACGCTCCAGTAAAAACTACAGCTGTGTCATCGGCATATGTGAATACATGGGCACTAGAACGGGAGCTGGTGACAGGTGACGTTTCACGATTTTGTCGTGCATGCCTTAATTAAAGGGCAATTCCGTGTTTTCAAATTGCATGCCGATGTAAAGAATGGAAGTTTTTGTAATAAAAACACTCTGGAAAAATTGGCATGCACCCCTCGTATGACCAACGGTGGAAAATAAAAAGGCATGCACGACAAAATCGTGGAACGTCACCTGTCACCAGCTCCCGGTCTACACCATTAATTTTCAGAGTACAAAGATCATTGATATAAAAAATGTTGGGCCTAAAATACTACCTTGTAGTACGCCGTAAGTGGTGTATGTGTCCTCACTAATAAACTGTCCTACTTTAACTTTTTGTGTACGGTTAAATAAGTAATTCTTAAACAATGTCAAGGTTGTGTCTCTGCTGACGATGTTTTCTAATTTTTGTAAAAAGATGGGGATAGAGATAGCATTAAAGGCCTTTTTAAGGTCTAGAAAAACTGCAAGACATTTTTTACCCTGATCTAACTTATATACGAGCTAAGAGCTAAATTTGCATCTTCTGTGGATCTACCTTGTCTGAATCCATACTCACAGTCAGACAAGATATCGAACTTAGTAGGATAACTTAGTAATCTTGTGTTGTTAAGTTTTTCTAATATCTTACAAAGTGAAGGTAGTACTGAAATAGGTCTGTAGTTGCTAACATCACCTCTATCCCCATTATTATACACTGGTGATATAACAGCTTGCTTCAAAGGTTGAGGAAAAACGCCATGCTTAAAACAAATGTTTACAAAGTGACAGATTATAGGAGTAATTTGAGTTACTGCAAGTTTTAGAAAGTGCGCTGGAATGTTATTCCATCCAGGAGCACTGTTTGATTTTAGGCTCATGATAACATCATGTACCTCGTAAGGATCTGTATCTAGCAAGACAAAGGATGAAAGCTGGGGTTGTCCAACCAGTGTTATACGTTTACTCGTTATTTCTAGTTATTATTTTTTTGGCAAATTTTTGCCTACATTGGCAAAGAAGTAATTTACCGCATCTAATGGTGTTGCTTTTGCTAGTAATAAATCTGTATTACTAATTTTTGTTTGATTTAAATGCGCTATTCTTTTAATATTTCTCCAAAGACTTTTACTGTTATTGAGAGACATCCACAGGACTTATCTTTCATAACTCTGTTTTGCTTTTTTTATTATTTTATTACAAAAGTTACGATATCTCCTATAGGTAGTGTGACCGAAGAAGGCCCGGCTCCTATTATGGCCCACTTTTAAAATAAAACAGTTTTGGTTGTCAAAACCATTTAAAATTTCGCGGGCACAATGCGACGGCAGCCAAAGACAAAATTGCAATTACGTCCGACTGTCAGCGTGCCGCCATTTTGAGTGTGACAAAAAGTTTGCTCAGTAGTGTCAAAGCGCTATACGTTTTCTAACATCCGAAGAGTAGTTTTTTTCAAAGGTTATCAAAAATAAGAAGTTTAACTTTGTGTTAACGTGATAAACTTCACAATTAACTTGTTTGCCATCAAATAAAAGGTAAGTTTTATTGCTTTATAACTTTTCTAGTATTTTATTGCAATTATATTGAACTGGGGTAATGTTTCCTATGAAAGCCCACTAAATGTGTACCAAACATGGCCCGGGCCTACTTAAGACTATTAAAAGTATATTATTAGTTTTGTTTCTAATTAATAGTGTTTTAAGTATTATAGACATTATTTATATACTAAATTGTTGGTAATTTAAATATAACATTGGTTAGAAATTAACTGGTTTGGTAAGAATTTTGACATAAAATATTTTCTACGAGGCCTACGACCTAAAGTGGACGGCATGCGGCTGATGCTTTTCTAATGCTTATTTTTTTTAATTAAATGCAATTATCAAATGTTTACAAAAGTCAAAAGAATTTATAAAATTATCATTAAGGTAGATTACATAAATAATAATAATATTCTAAAGTTTTTTTTACATAGGTATAAATGGAGTCACAAAACAAAAAACAGCGTGGGGGGAAGTGGACCGAAAATCAACTAAAAGCGGCCCTTGAAGCGGTACAAAAAGGAAAGATGTCACAACGAAAAGCAGCTGCAACGTTTAACGTACCAAGGCGTACATTACGAAATCATATTAAATCTGGATCTACAAAAAAGATAATTGGTCGCACTCCAGTTCTTAATAAAACACAAGAAAAAGATTTGTGTAAAAGGGTGATTAGACTTGCTCAGGTCGGTCTGCCTTTGACTTCCAAAATAGTTCGTAATCAAGCTCATGAATTTTGTAAGGCAAATAGTATACCAAATTCTTTTAATGATAATAAAAATATAGCTGGAAAAAAATGGCTGAAAAATTTTGTCAAACGAAATCCAGAAATTTCGCTTCGCAGGGCTCAACTAATGAATCCGGCAAGAGCACAGAAACTTAATAAGTATATTGTGCAACAACATTTTAATGCCATTAAAACCATTTATGAAGATCTGAATATTTGTAATCATCCGGAGCGTCTTTATAATATGGACGAAAAGGGGTGTAGATTAACAATCCACCACCAACAAAAAGTATTTGCTGCCAAAGGGACCAAACGGGTGCACTTCGTTGCCCAAGAACACGCAGAAAATGTAACAATTGCTATGTGCGTGAATGCAACAGGAAATAGTGTACCACCAATGGTTATTTTTAAAGGCAAAAGATTGCAACCAGAGTTTTGCGATAATATGCCTCCCGGAACTTTGGTAAAGATGGGCACGAAGGGAAGCATGACGACCGAACTATTTGTTGAATTTATTAACCACCTGGGTCAATTTAAATCTCAGGGAAAATGTTTGTTAATTTTTGACGGGGTCTCTTCCCATTTGGATGCTCGAATCGTAGATGCTGCTGATGCTCATGACATTGTGCTTTATTGTTTACCATCAAATACTACACATGAACTACAACCCCTTGATAAATCAGTAAATAAATCTTACGAACATTTCTGGGATGAAGAAGTTTTACTGTATGCATATCAGCATCCAGGTAGAAAAATTACAAAAACGCGTTTTAGCAAAATTTTTACGAAGGTTTGGTCCAAGTGTACAACCAAAGAAAATATAATTAATGGGTTCCGTGCGACCGGGCTTTTTCCGTATGATCCAAATGCAATTCCTGAGGAAGCGTATGCGCCTTCAGCGCTAACGCAATTGCCCAATCCACGTGATATAGAACAAAATGTTTCAAGTATAAATGATTCCACATCTTATATTATGTCAGCATCACGGACTTCTATTATTCGAAGTTCTCTTTTATCCCCAAGACGTGATAATATGTCTGATACAGATGTCACTGATTGTGAAGAAAATCTTAAAAATTTATCACCATCGATTCTAACTGAAAATGCTGCTAATGAATGGACAAGCGTCATAGAACAAAGAAATGTACAAAATCTGCAATCTTCAAATCATATTACAAAGCTAGTTGATTACAGTTTTCTTTAGAATCCAATATGGACTTACAAGAACAACTTCAAATGCAACCTTTTCTAAACATAAATTTTAGATATTCTTCACCTGTTCCAACTACTTCCGGAACTAGTAATATACAGCCTCGTCCGAGGTTGAATTCTATTACATCTGATAGCTCTGAAGAAGAAGGCATTACTACTTTTTTAAAGAATTTTCAATATGCCTCAAAACTCATTGATATTTACACTTCATCTTCCGATTCAAACGAAGAAAATTTAAACCCAAACTTCACAGAACTTTTACCAATATCTGAGCAAATGCAGATTCAACCTGAGGATTCGGAAGATAATTTACCGCTATTAAAATTAAAGAACGTTCCTGAACCTTTAGCCTCTAAATCACCGTTCCATAAGCAAATTCCAACACCAAATTTTGGAAAAATCAAAGATAAACCTAGACGAAAGGCGCTTAATTATATAGGTCAGAAAATTACTAAAGATTTATTTGATATTGCTAAAGAGAAGACAAAGAAAAACACTAAAAACAACTTAAGAATAAACAAAAAAAAAAAAGATGGAGGACGACTGAGTTGCACGGATAGAGGTAAAAATTGTAATCAAAATAGAAAAAATGCTAAAGTATCTGGAAGGATAACTAAGACAAAACCACAGATGAAGGGTAAGAATGTTGAAAAAAATGGTAAGAAGATCTCCAAATCACCTGACAATGTCGGTTGGTATTGTCATGGATGTGAGATTGACAAAGTAGCTACTATGCGCCAATGTCAAGAATGTAAAAAGTGGTATCACGAGGAATGTGTCGGATTAACTTTAGAAGATAAACAATTCGTGTGTCCGGAGTGTAACTAAACATCTCACTATGCATCCAAAATTGAATATATCATAAGTTCCTTAACTTGTTTGTTGATTTTTCTAGAGTTTCGTTTGATGTTTTTATAAAGAAATATTAATTTTGTTTATTTAAGTGTTTAATAAAGGCAAGAGTGTCCCATTAGGTTATCCATAAACAAAGTAAATTCAAGTTGATTTTCAATACCCCTAACAAGGCCCAGGTAAAAGTTTGCTCAAAAATCGATCACAGAATAAAGAACTTATTGCTTATTATTTGGTTACCAACTATTATACTAAATCTCTGCATGTGAAATATACTTCAATTTAGAAAGAAATTTTCGTTTTATTACAATTTTAAGTTTCGATAGATTTAAGATGGCCCATAGCCAAATTTTGCGTAATGTATTAGACTTTGTTGATTAATTTTAATTGAAACCTGTATATCCAGACCAGTATTGGAAGGAAAATTTATTTAAATATAGGTTAAGCGTAGATTTACATTAATATATTACGGGCCTTATTCGGTGACCACCTTCCTAAGATGGCCCATTACTCACGTTTTAAAAATAGTCTTTCTTTCTATCAACATGCAAAATAACCACGCAAATTTTTGAATTTTGTATTTTTCAATAAAAAAACTTACTACTCTAATGAAGTTTTTTCTCTTTATATCTTCATTGTCAATTTCACAAGGTTTTGAAATTAAGTGGGCCTTAATGGGTGCCAGTACTATATATAATTTTTTAAATTTCATTGTAAGGATCGGAACGCAACTTTTTTGCAAATTATTGCGATTTCTAATACAACGCACAATGCCAGGTGTTATCCAAGGTTTTAAGATGCGTTTATTTTTTGTAAGATCGTGCACAATCTTTGTATTTTCTTGTAATGATTTGCTCAATTTATTAACTAACATTTCCATAACTGTATGGGGATTGTCACAAAAAAGTAATTCAGTGAGATTATTTTGTAATAAGCTGTTAAAGGCACTTTTATAATCCGTAATTGTTTTTGTCTTTGTGCAATCATTTATTAATTTTAAGTTAGATAGGTTTAGTAGTATCATTGAGTAATCAGTAATTGTTATAAGTAAGACAGCAATTTGAGCATAGACCTTACCTTGTGTTAGCTTTAGAATGAAGTGATCTAGGCAACTGGTTTCTCTTGTGGGTAAGTAGTGACCGGGTATTAAGCCGTGCATACTTAACATATTTAAATAATTTTCTCTGTTACTACGTTCATATGAATTTTCATTTATTTTAGGTGTAATTTTAACGTTTATGTCGCCAGCTAAAATCATTTTTTCTTTTGATTTTATGTTTTCTAAATGCAAACTTAACTAATTAATGAATTTATTGGCGTTTGTATTTGAAGGAGAGGGGTATATTCCCAATATTGTATTGTTGTATGCATCTATTCGTAAGCATGAAGCGTGTTTTAATTTAACTTCTTTAACCGTACTTCTTCTTCATTAACCTTAGCATTTATAGTATGTTTGCATCCTAATATGTAAATTGCTTTTCTCGTATACGGTTCTAGATTATTAGATATATTATTATTTACCATCAGGTGGACTGTAAGTTCATATGCCAATTGAATTATATGACAATAGATACCCTTATCTCCAGATAATGTTTTACTTTGAATAAACACACTGTAAATATAGACTATCAATATTATTTATAGTTATGACCGTATAAGGCTCAGATACACCGTGTAGGCGTGATCGATTTGAGATGAAACCCGTCTTATTAATTGACGCTGTCAAGCACAGATTACCGCCTCCGTGAAACCTCTCCTGGAAGTGATTAAATAAAAATATTACATTATGGTGAAAATATACCTACAATATCTTAATATATATAAATTACGTGTCACGTTGTTTGTCCGCGATGGACTCCTAGACTACTTAACCGATTTTAATCAAATTTGCACACCGTGTGCAGTTTGGTCTAACTTGAGAGATAGGATGGCTTTTTTTTGTCCATGAGTGACCCACATATTTTTTGCGAATTTAAGGATTTTTAATAGGACATGACTAAGGGTCGTCGAAACGGGCAGAACAACGTCTGCCTGGCAAGCTAGTATATTATAATTATGAGAAATATTTATCAAACAAGTGATAAGGTTATAAATTTTGCACAACTGACATCAATAAAAACAAAATGTAAACATTGTAAATGTAGTCGAAGCCAATTAAATACGCATTATTAAGGATAATTAAAAAACAAATTTCAAAGCTAATGTTATATGAACATCAGCTTTGAATTATCAAAATCGGTTCACCTATAAAAAAATTGAGCACCTCCTGCTTTTTGAAGTGAGTTAAAAAAGAGCTATTATCTAAAAGTTCAATACAGTCCAACTCCCCTAGTATTATATTTTTTCTTAAGTCTGGCTGACTTTCATCGCTGAATGGCTATAAGCTATATACTGTAAGTTTATGCGTATGTATGACGTACGACGTATCTATGTCCTCCAGAACGAATTTCGGTCATGCAAGCCAGTCTAAACGGAATGGATTCCTTTAAAAGTGTGAGGTGTGCCAAGTAACAACGATTGAAAGTTGAAATAAATTGATTTGTAATTTCGCTAGGGTTGAAATTTTTTCGATCAAGACACATGAAAGCAATTATACTTAGAATAATCGCTATACCAAGTGTATAATTCAGAACTTAAACAAAATTGACTACATAATACTACAAAATTGACAAATAATAACAGGTTACGAAAACTTATTTGGATGTTTAAAACCCTCAGGCATGTCGCAACTCGTAAACTTCTAAATCAAATATATGCTGCACTAGCCCAATCGATTTTGACATATTGTATACCAGTTTGGGGTGGTGCTCCGAAAACGAAACTCTTACAACTAGAACGTGGTCAACGTTCATTAATAAAGGTAATGTACAACAAACCATATAGATTTCCTACACAAGAACTTTACTCAGTTAGCGGTTTATTGAATCTTAAAAAGTTATACATTTTAAATTTATTGTTTAACAATACACAAAACAACTTTCTACAACTGCAAAAGTAGTAATAGACGAGGAAAAGTTTATGAATTAAGTCTAGTTAAGACAAATTTTGCTAGTCACCAATTTGAAAGACAGGCTGGTTATTTATACAACGTAGTCAAAAAAATTAAACATCTATTCACTGAATTCTAAAGAGCTACTATGATGAGGACAAGGCATTAATAAAAGTTAGTAAATAAATTAAATAAATAATAACACATACACGCACGCACGCACGCACGCTTGCACACACACACACACACACACACGCACGCGCGCGCACGCGCGCACGCGCACACGCACACACGCACACACGCACACACGCACGCACGCACGCACGCACGCGCGCACGCGCGCACGCGCGCACGCGCGCACGCGCGCACGCGCGCACGCGCGCACGCGCGCACGCGCGCACGCGCGCACGCGCGCACGCGCACACGCGCACACGCGCACACGCGCACACGCGCACACGCGCACACGCGCACACGCGCACACGCGCACACGCGCACACGCGCACACGCGCACACGCGCACACGCGCACACGCGCACACGCGCACACGCGCACACGCGCACACGCGCACACGCGCACACGCGCACACGCGCACACGCGCACACGCGCACACGCGCACACGCGCACACGCGCACACGCGCACACGCGCACACGCGCACACGCGCACACGCGCACACGCGCACACGCGCACACGCGCACACGCGCACACGCGCACACGCGCACACGCGCACACGCGCACACGCGCACACGCGCACACGCGCACACGCGCACACGCGCACACGCGCACACGCGCACACGCGCACACGCGCACACGCGCACACGCGCACACGCGCACACGCGCACACGCGCACACGCGCACACGCGCACACGCGCACACGCGCACACGCGCACACGCGCACACGCGCACACGCGCACACGCGCACACGCGCACACGCGCACACGCGCACACGCGCACACGCGCACACGCGCACACGCGCACACGCGCACACGCGCACACGCGCACACGCGCACACGCGCACACGCGCACACGCGCACACGCGCACACGCGCACACGCGCACACGCGCACACGCGCACACGCGCACACGCGCACACGCGCACACGCGCACACGCGCACACGCGCACACGCGCACACGCGCACACGCGCACACGCGCACACGCGCACACGCGCACACGCGCACACGCGCACACGCGCACACGCGCACACGCGCACACGCGCACACGCGCACACGCGCACACGCGCACACGCGCACACGCGCGCACGCGCGCACGCGCGCACGCGCGCACGCGCGCACGCGCGCACGCGCGCACGCACGCACGCACGCACGCACGCACGCACGCACGCACGCACGCACGCACGCACGCACGCGCGCACGCACGCACGCACGCACGCACGCACGCACGCACGCACGCACGCACGCACGCACGCACGCACGCACGCACGCACGCACGCACGCACGCACGCACGCACGCACGCACGCACGCACGCACGCGCGCGCGCGCGCGCGCACGCGCGCACGCGCGCACGCACGCACGCACGCACGCACGCACGCACGCACGCGCGCACGCGCACGCGCGCACGCGCGCGCGCGCGCGCGCACGCGCGCACGCACGCACGCACGCACGCACGCACGCACGCACGCACGCACGCACGCACGCACGCACGCGCGCGCGCGCGCGCGCGCGCGCACGCACGCACGCACGCACGCACGCACGCACGCACGCACGCACGCACGCACGCACGCACGCACGCACGCACGCACGCACGCACGCACGCACGCACGCACGCACGCACGCACGCACGCACGCACGCACGCACGCACGCACGCACGCACGCACGCACGCACGCACGCACGCACGCACGCACGCACGCACGCACGCACGCACGCACGCACGCACGCACGCACGCACGCACGCACGCACGCACGCACGCACGCACGCACGCACGCACGCACGCACGCACGCACGCACGCACGCACGCACGCACGCACGCACGCACGCACGCACGCACGCACGCACGCACGCACGCACGCACGCACGCACGCACGCACGCACGCACGCACGCACGCACGCACGCACGCACGCACGCACGCACGCACGCACGCACGCACGCACGCACGCACGCACGCACGCACGCACGCACGCACGCACGCACGCACGCACGCACGCACGCACGCACGCACGCACGCACGCACGCACGCACGCACGCACGCACGCACGCACGCACGCACGCACGCACGCACGCACGCACGCACGCACGCACGCACGCACGCACGCACGCACGCACGCACGCACGCACGCACGCACGCACGCACGCACGCACGCACGCACGCACGCACGCACGCACGCACGCACGCACGCACGCACGCACGCACGCACGCACGCACGCACGCACGCACGCACGCACGCACGCACGCACGCACGCACGCACGCACGCACGCACGCACGCACGCACGCACGCACGCACGCACGCACGCACGCACGCACGCACGCACGCACGCACGCACGCACGCACGCACGCACGCACGCACGCACGCACGCACGCACGCACGCACGCACGCACGCACGCACGCACGCACGCACGCACGCACGCACGCACGCACGCACGCACGCACGCACGCACGCACGCACGCACGCACGCACGCACGCACGCACGCACGCACGCACGCACGCACGCACGCACGCACGCACGCACGCACGCACGCACGCACGCACGCACGCACGCACGCACGCACGCACGCACGCACGCACGCACGCACGCACGCACGCACGCACGCACGCACGCACGCACGCACGCACGCACGCACGCACGCACGCACGCACGCACGCACGCACGCACGCACGCACGCACGCACGCACGCACGCACGCACGCACGCACGCACGCACGCACGCACGCACGCACGCACGCACGCACGCACGCACGCACGCACGCACGCACGCACGCACGCACGCACGCACGCACGCACGCACGCACGCACGCACGCACGCACGCACGCACGCACGCACGCACGCACGCACGCACGCACGCACGCACGCACGCACGCACGCACGCACGCACGCACGCACGCACGCACGCACGCACGCACGCACGCACGCACGCACGCACGCACGCACGCACGCACGCACGCACGCACGCACGCACGCACGCACGCACGCACGCACGCACGCACGCACGCACGCACGCACGCACGCACGCACGCACGCACGCACGCACGCACGCACGCACGCACGCACGCACGCACGCACGCACGCACGCACGCACGCACGCACGCACGCACGCACGCACGCACGCACGCACGCACGCACGCACGCACGCACGCACGCACGCACGCACGCACGCACGCACGCACGCACGCACGCACGCACGCACGCACGCACGCACGCACGCACGCACGCACGCACGCACGCACGCACGCACGCACGCACGCACGCACGCACGCACGCACGCACGCACGCACGCACGCACGCACGCACGCACGCACGCACGCACGCACGCACGCACGCACGCACGCACGCACGCACGCACGCACGCACGCACGCACGCACGCACGCACGCACGCACGCACGCACGCACGCACGCACGCACGCACGCACGCACGCACGCACGCACGCACGCACGCACGCACGCACGCACGCACGCACGCACGCACGCACGCACGCACGCACGCACGCACGCACGCACGCACGCACGCACGCACGCACGCACGCACGCACGCACGCACGCACGCACGCACGCACGCACGCACGCACGCACGCACGCACGCACGCACGCACGCACGCACGCACGCACGCACGCACGCACGCACGCACGCACGCACGCACGCACGCACGCACGCACGCACGCACGCACGCACGCACGCACGCACGCACGCACGCACGCACGCACGCACGCACGCACGCACGCACGCACGCACGCACGCACGCACGCACGCACGCACGCACGCACGCACGCACGCACGCACGCACGCACGCACGCACGCACGCACGCACGCACGCACGCACGCACGCACGCACGCACGCACGCACGCACGCACGCACGCACGCACGCACGCACGCACGCACGCACGCACGCACGCACGCACGCACGCACGCACGCACGCACGCACGCACGCACGCACGCACGCACGCACGCACGCACGCACGCACGCACGCACGCACGCACGCACGCACGCACGCACGCACGCACGCACGCACGCACGCACGCACGCACGCACGCACGCACGCACGCACGCACGCACGCACGCACGCACGCACGCACCACGCACGCACGCACGCACGCACGCAC